>OY783207.1:20000000-20600000 GCA_963678705.1 Panorpa germanica | reverse complement strand
TATATTTATTCTATTTTAGTTCTATACTCGTCTATTTATAATTCAACTATGAATATTACATAATTAAAGTAATTGCAAGGAAATAATTGTTTGTGTTACTAGTTTAATGATTTTATTATAACGAGGAGTTCAGTTGCTTTGACGATGGCGCGCACTCCTATTACACATTATGGCACGGAACGCGGAGCTCGTTATTAATTTAATTAGATTGTTGCTAAATGAGCAAACGAACAAAGCCACGACCGCGACCACGACGGTGTGTATTTATTATCGCTTCAGTCATGTAAACAATTGCACCGGGAATCCGTAGCTTTATTGGTAACTATACTGTGTTGTTAACTAACAACAATGTCGCTAAACATTCGAATTGTCAACAACTCGAATTCTGTAAACTTTCCAGTTAGTTAAAAGCTATGTTTAATTGTCAGTAAAGTCAGAGAATCCCACTACTGAGTTGTAATAGAAATATTTTTCCTGTCCAGAGGCAGGTATATCTTAGTTCTGCTCATTCAAGACGCTACTGTCTTAGACCTGTCGCACTATACTACCGTATTTCAGCGAATTTTAGCAAAACGTATACGCGCTACTACGCTTTACCTATCCGAACTCTGTAATTCTAATGAACCCTCACACACTGCAAGCGATAAAACATTCCGAATACAGGCGTTACGTAGTTCTCACCGTATTTATAAGCAAATTTTAACCAAGCGAATACATGGAAGGAACCAAACAAATACTGGAAGAACAGTGGTGTATCGATAAAAATGAAAGTAAAAGTTTTACTTTAGTCACCTTTATCGGTGACTTTAAAATTTTCCATCGCTGTATTTTTTAGAACTGTCAAACAATTCGAATTATAATTTGAATTTCAGTACAAATTTTTTAATACACATAGTATATGTATAGTCATATGAATATACAAATATAAATATATCAGAAGGTGAGGTTATGTTGCTTGTCAATTGACTTGAGCAATTGACATGTATTCGTACTTGTCATGTGTTTGAATTTTTAAATATTTGAATATTCTGAATGCCGTGATTGGTCAAATATTTTTAAAATTGATGACGCCTTAAAATATGTCATCAATACCAGTTTCTACTTTTTCACCGCTGTATATTATAAGGGTGATGGAAAATTTTGCATACAGAATATCACTTTAGATATTTTAAATACAGCGACTTTATTCGAGCGGTGAAAGAATTAAATATTTCCACCGCTGAAAAAATAAGGTCGATTTTTTGAAAAGTTACAGAATAAGGCCCTTGGTGTCATCAGCTTTATTCTTCAATCATTCTCGTATTTTATCACGTCCAATTAGAGTCTTGCCCATTCCGGTTTTATATGTCATTTATGTCGCACCAACGATTGTAATTCAACATCAAATAATTTAAATTCTATTTGTGAAGTTTTCATTTATGAATTGTATATTTACATAATTGTTTGAAATTATATTGTGTTGTGTTATAATAATAAATATTATATAGTTTAAGCCGTAAATATTATATTAGTTTCAATTTATTTATATTTAGATTTCTATAAAACACACACACACACATGAACTTTATGTGAGTAATTTTAAACCAATTTGAACACAAACTATTAGCGAACGAATATATTAAATTTATGTATAATAACAACCGAATATTAATAACTAAATTCACGGCTAAATATAAACTTTTATGGTACAATTACTAGTTTATGCTAGTAAATTTTATTATGATTTCAACAATGTCTTTATTTCTCATTCTTCATTGAGTAATAATTTGACAAAAGAGAACCACAACCAGTATGTCAACAATGTTATAGCCCTCTAACGGTAAAGCTTATTATTCTTTGATGCTCAAGGTACTCGTCGCACAGACAAGGCTGTAATATGCCAGAGAAATATAGGCAGATATTTGAAAGCGAAGAATGTCTAAAAAACCTTATTGACTTTATCAATAAAACTAATTTAATCTCTTTATTTTAAGTGTATTGCAAACTTTAATAAATGTATATATTGCTTTAAGTGTTAACAACTTTTGAAAGTTGACACACTCAAGTAAATATTTAAATAAATAATAATAATTTGAAATTCTTCCTACACATTTTACTATTTTTTAAGAATAAATCTACTCTTTTGCGGATTACCATCAGATTAAATATTGGTATGTTTAGCTAAAGTAAAATATTACGTGAATGTGAAGTAACACGTTTTCTGTCTTAAGAGTTCATTTAATCTTTAAATATTCAATACCTTGATTACCAGTAATTTTCTTTAACTAAAACAAATATTAAACAGCATTTCACTTTTTTCTAAAGAAAAGTTTTATATTGAGTAATCAAATAGGGGCCTATTTTGTAACTGCTAACCTGACGTTTGTTTACTTCTGACGATTTTTCAAAGCCCTATAATTTACAAATTAGGCTACTTATGCTAGTTTTAAGGTATGTGATCCAATTTGCTCTTTATTTAAGGTCTTAAGGTCGATAGTTTTGTGTAAACTTGCATAGAAAACTTGTTTAGAAAAATCGTTAGAAGTTAACAGACACCAGGAAAGCAGTTACAAAATAGTCCTCATAGTGTCACGTCTAAACTATCTGAGACTCAAACCTCATTAATTGTAAGGCTTTTATAATATCCTTCATATAAGAATAATTAAAATATCCTAATTTCAAGTTCTTAGATATCGCATTTATAACACTTGCGTTGTGGTTCATTTTGGATCCTCCATAAAGCCAAATATTTGACTGTCTTATTTCACTGTACCAAATTTCACACTACTGTTAAAAGAAAAAGCACTGACTTGGATAAATAAAAATAACTATAGGAACGTTAAAGTGTATAATTTGAAACCAAATAAAAACTATTAAAAGCAGTTCATTAATTAGCATATACAATCACTTATCAATAAGTGATACATAGCAACTCTGTTCATATTATTGTAAAAGATAAGTCACCAAAATACCATCTTCGACGTACCACTATTTTCCAAATCTAAAACAACTCCCAAATTAAAGGTAACGAACCTCCATTTACAATCCGCTAACTCCCGTTCCTTCGGGGAAGATCGTCCATTCGGAAATGTGGCTTGTGATGACTTAGTATTATCAGTTCTAAAAAGTCCCGTACGAACGGAACCGCCACCTCCGTTACCACATGCACAAGTAGCGTACACAGCGCTTCAAGCGTCGGAAGAGGAACTAATCGCCGATATAGTTGACGTACCTGATATTCTAGATGTCGAAGAATCGCCAAAAAGTTCTAGATTTCAGTTTCTTAGAAGAATTAGAGCTGGAAGAGCTCCAAGATTTGGGGAGGCACATCATAGAAGAGTTCCAACTCCAATGCGAAGAAGACAAAGGGGGAGGTCAAGATCGAGGGATGATATCTTAGGGGATAACTTACCATGCAGGGGTGGGTGTTGTTGCTTTATTTTATTGTGGTTTTCTATCGTTTTGAAGTGAAAGTAAGTTGTGAAAGAAATTAACAATTCGAGTTCTCATCGGGATAGAATGGGATTGCTTACATTTGTCAGAGTCAACGAGTCGTTAAAACAAAATACACAAATATTCCAATTAATTTCCATAAAACTGTACTATACTGGCGTATTGATATACTTAGCTTTCATTTATTTATTAGCATTTTTTCATTAATTTGATAAACGCAGTTGTGATGTTTCTTTTATTAAACGTTTAATGTACTAAATCATCAAATTAAATATTTATAATTCTTTTAATCTAAATCTTATTTGATTTTTGTGATTAGAACATGTTGGGATAGTAATAAATTTCTTCTACTATATGGCAAGTGATGTTTAAAGTCATTTATTTAAAGCATGGTCCCGTACACAGGCACAATAGGCATTGTTTTCGATGGAAAATGTGACACTCTTAATTGGACAATTCGCTTGGAACACTGTAAATAGAACCCCACAATAATCCGTCAAAAATAAGTGAACCTCTATCAAATCGATGAAAAATTTTATAAAATGTAACACTGACTATCTCAGTAAATAATTTGGTCAAGTGTCCTGTTTTGTGACATTTCTATTACTATTGCACTTCATTTCTAGTTCGCACCAACTTTATCTTCATTTGTTTTCCGACATGTGGAGTGGTTTTGCCATTTGAAACCGATAAATGACATTTCAAACGATTGTGAGAAACTGAACTGTAAATGAACTCTTTCATAACAAAAAAATCAAACACATCTTCCATGTGATGGCAAAGTGACTCCAAAATGTTTACTGGGATATAGCGTTATATTATCCCGAAACATTTCTAGCTTAGATTAAATTTAAATATGTGATACAGACTATAGACTTAACTTGGCAGGTTAAACCGATTTTGTAACATAACTTATAGTTCAGGATACTGCAAGTTTTTGACATTTTTAATATTACTGTAAAATACAAACTTTTCTACATCAATAGTAAGAATACTTCTGTTTAACACTTGCCGCTTTAGAAATAAATTTGTTATAAAATTTATACCAGGTATAAAGCCCGTCCGTACAGGTTATTATCAGTATTATTATTAGTATTATACCTGGTATAAATTTTATAACAGGTTTATTTGTAAGGCGGTTGAACTTTTACTAAAAGTTAGGTTAGGTTCAAAATATGTCAGAGCGAAAAGGGAGCGGAGCACGATCGTGTCTAACTAAAAACGAACAACGCAATTAAAATTCCATTAAGACCGTCTCTTTGCAATACCTGTGTACAGGACCATGGTTGTGTGCGAAACTTGTGTTGCACAACTAATCTATCAAATATACATGTGAACTGATTCATATGATTAAGATTTGATGTAAAAAGGAATTCATATTACAAAAAAAATCTTGAAAAACAATATCGGTTTGCTTTAAGTGCATTTTATTAAAATTGTAAATAAAAAACTTTTCTATATACTTGAAAATAACAATATGTCTGACTGTTTAAATGTCAAATATGAAAATAGTTTAGAACTAGAAGAAGTTGAACATCTTTAAAAGTTAGAAGTTTAAAGAAGTCGGTTGAAGCGTAGATATCGACTGCATAGACGTTGTAAAACTCGATTAAGAAACGTCAACCAGTGACAGTTTCAACCAGAGACGCGACGCGATCGTCGGATCGTCGCATTATCGGTGTTTATCTTTCTTGCTGCTAACCTATACCTATACCTATACCTGTATATTCAGGAGTAAACTGTGCAATACGTAATTACATTATAAAAGATTAACTCCCTTTACATTAGGGGACGTCTTTATTGCTCCTCCAAATCAATGGGGACGTTGAATCTAGAATAATTAATCACGCAGACAAAATTAGATGTCAGGGATTTTCTGCTACACAAGAATGGAATAGAATAACGTTATAAAGTTTGTTTAAAATTTAACCTGTCCATCATTTAAATTACTAAAGATGACGGCTCTTTAAAATTCAAACGCTGGTTGTATTAGCAAAATAATTAATTACAATTTTACAAATTTTCTTATGCTCTGTTCTTTCTAGTTTAAAAGTTTCATATTCATTACTGGAAAGCTGATATTTTCAGGTTATGTTTTAAAGCATTTCACTAATGAAATGGAATATTTTGAGGTTAACTAATGTTTTAGTTTTAAAGCAATTAATAAACAATTACGAGTATAGTACGAGTTTATTTCCAACGAAACTACGTTGTTTATCTATAAGGGTAATATCTTATGTTACAATGATTGCTGTTTTATGATTCAGTGATTTCTCTGTATACGTAATCCAATGCTACTTGATTCTTGTTTGAAAACTGTAGATATCCTATCCTTCCTATCCGTATAGTTTGTTCAACTAAATCAAGTTTAGTATAGTGAAGCTTGTTTATCGACATGAGAAATTGAGCGTACAAAAGCCTGTGAACTCATTTTATAAAGGTTGAATTTTTTGAAGTTTTATTTAAATATAGGCTAATATATCGATCGTCCTGTATATTAGTACGACAACGACTATATTTTTCTTTGTTTACAGATCACATTATCAAAATTTCATATGGTAACTCTATGTAATCTTAATATAATGATCTTAATATAACTTCCTATATTTTAGGAGATATTAATAACTCAAATGGTCATTTTTTTTCCTTTAATTATTAAAGGCATTCAAAGTTATACAAAACTTCATTACATGTAACGTAATGTTCACTAAGATGCCATCTCTTAACACAGAACTCTTTAAGATATAACAAATAACTGACCTATCCCTTAATAGTGCGACATGTTACGTCATAAATATGGCCGACATCTGTAACGCTAAAAGTACAATTCAAATTCTTACTTGCTACGTCTCTGTCAACATTGAGATATTTATTAAAATAAAAACGCCAATATACATTTATTACCATCTATTTCAATCAACAATTAACAAAACGACCCCTAAAAACATTACCTCCCTGGCAACCCGATATTTCCACCTTCAAAGCCATCTGTTAATAAATAACTGAAATAAACTCGCAGGTAACGCATGCCATAACTTACTTTCACGTCAAACGGTTTATTTAAAACTTCAAAACGTTTAAACAAAGGCGTTTTGTTACTAAAATATCTCCATTATTTCAAAACAAAACGATCGGCGGGGCGGGTGTAGTGCCCTTTTAAATAACCCTTGGCAAAGTTTTTCAATTAACTTATAAAATAATTCACCCTTATGTGCTACGCGATGCTACATTTACGTTTACATTTGGAAGCAGACGAAGAAAACGGTGATGAAGAAGATCCTGAAGAAGGTGTCGTGGGGGGAGTTCGAGACCCCTATTATCCTATATCGTTACCAATTGATCAAGCTTTCAAAGCGAAATATGTGTTCCACCATCGTCGAGGAAAGACGTTCCAAGAGCGACTCTACGTGTTCCTGGAACACCCTGGGGGGTGGATTTGCTTCGTTTATCACTTCACTGTGTAAGTCAATTACAACATGATTATTTATTTATATGATGTACCTACTAGTGTGACAGTTATTAAGTTGGCACACTTGTCATAAATCTATTTGTTGGATTAAATGTGATGATGATGACGAGCAAGATATTGTGTGTCGAGTTGTATTTACTTTCTTATTACTAGTAATTAAACAGGAACTATTAATTGGAAATAACCAACGAAAGCAGAGTTCTTTGGTTTTATGACGATTTTCGACTGCAATAAATAGTCGGGAAAATTAGTAATGGAAGCATGCATTTTGGGTATGCAGCAATTTTCTTATTTCATCATATAAAGGAGTCAAACCAAGGTGTCGAGGTGGAGATCAGTTCCTTTTGTTAAGCCCACTCACTGTTTTTAGTTTTAAATTAACATTTTAACCTTAAATGTAATTTTAAACTTGTGATGCGTTAATAATATATATTATTTTGTAGTAATTACTTAAAATGAAAATGAATTTTCCAATTCCCTATTAAATATATTTATTGTATTTGTCTCTACTATTTTACAATCTTCTTACAAATATTCCCAATCCCATTATTCTTCAAAAAGTAATGATAAACATTTATTGTGTTTTGTATTGGTTGTATTTAAAATTTTGTATCGCAGGGTTATCGCAGCTTCTTTTATTTAATAGGTTCCTGCTATAGGGAAAACAGAGATATAGGAAAATTTTCAAAAAACAGAAATGTTAAATATTATTTATTAAATAAGATTTATTCATTTTATAAAAATATTACTTTTAGACATTTTCAAAATGTTAAAGAAAAGCGATTACATGCAAATGTTTAATTTTTGTTTTAATTATAAAAGAAGCATAAAAAATGCAACAAAATATTAAATTTTTATAAAAAAGTAAAAAAAATAGTTCGACAATTAAAATACAATATAAATTACAATAAAAAATAGTTTCCCCGCCATTTTCTACTTACTCAATATTTCTCTTAAAACTTTCAAAATACACTTATTTTTTGGTTTGCATGGCCGCCTTGGCCATCCTGGTTTTGGTACATCTGGCATAAATCTATACAAGGGATCTTCACCATCTGGAGGAATGAATTTCTCGACACGTCCCTCCTTAGCTAAAGAATCCAAAATATCAATGACGTCTTCATAGATAGACTTCTTCATTCCCTGCAAAATTCAATAACAGTAAATTAATAAAATTAGCTAAGAAAACAGAAATTAAAACGTGTTTTAATTTATAAATAATCATTTATAAATTTATACTTGTGTTATATAAAAGAGAGTCTCAAAATATATATCAAACACAAAATTTGTTGTTTTTGCTCTTTAAAAACAATTAGATAATCTAGAACATATATTGTTGGCCCAGTCTTAGCCGATGAAAATCTCGTCGAAATAAAACACAAGTACTTGACGAGTATGAGGGACGAAGTAGTCTGTCGGCCACAAACTCTGATCTAACATAGACACTCAAAAATTCGATTGAATTGTGACTAGATACTACTTATTTTGTGTGAGATCTAGAAAAGGTACTGGTTTGAAAATATACAATTGATTTTACGCCGAACCTAGACGTTTTAAGGTAAGGTCACGGTTTAAGTACATAATTGTGATAGGCTCCTATATTAAGTACCGAATCGGTTCTTCCATATTGAGTTGATAGTTTAAAGAACGATGTTGCTAAACGTGTATTGTTTTTTTTATTAAACTAGCTTAACACATAAAATAAAGCAACTATAGCAAATGCATCCTTATTATGCGATATTTGTCGGTTAAATATTATCAACATTATAGATGTTAATGATTTTGGTCTCTGCTTGACCCAGGTTATAACATGATTGAAATAAAATGAGGAGCGTCTCTACAAAAACAACATGTAATGTACACATTGCATGTGTACACAGTGCGACTTAAACATGCGACATCCAACATTTATACATTTTCATTCATAAATTGACATTATTTGGACATGACTGTATTAAATGTGTGCAACATAAACATGCGACACTCACTGGAAAATTCTAGATAGTACTTTTATGAAACAAAAGTGTTTCAATCTTAAGTCGGAAGATCTAAAGAAATTACTGTTTTGAATGTGTTCTCGAACAAAAGGATCGAATACCAACTCAGTCTTCAGTATAATCTCTGAGTGCGTTGACGTTTTTTTAGTTGTGTTAAGTAATTAAATAAAAATAATTGAAAATTGTGTGACAAGAAAACTGTAATTGACAAGGGTAATCACGAGTTAGTAGACACCTTGTTAAGTAACTAAAGAAGGTTGAAATTTTCTAAAGCAGGTTGAAGGATTCGTTCGAAATTTGAAAGCTTCCGACGTATTAAATTGCATGTCGCACTAGTGTGGACGTGTTGTACAACTTCTTACAACAAATGTTGGATGTCGCATGTTTATGTCGAACCAGTCTATACCATACATAAGAGATAGAAATACATTGTTCAATGCTAGACAGAGATAGATAATAATCTATGACGAGACTTGTGTACAAAGTCGAGTGACGTTTGCTTTAGTGTTCCCATAAAGTGAATATAAAATCAAACAATAGGTTATTATACATAAAAATAACATTTAAAATATTAGAGGCATCCAAATGAAATGATTCAACAAGTATAAAAGAAGAAATAATAGTGGAATTACATAATAAATATTTACTCAATTCGCAAGCAATGCTTGTTTAAAATAATTGTTATCGTTTCAGATATTTGTCATACTATCAAGTATAATTAATTTCTATGATTCATTACCAGTAAGAACTACAAAACGCAAAACAAATTTACAAAATAAGGACAAAAACTAAATACTTTATTTACCTTTGTATAAAATATAGTAGAATGCACGCCTGCGGCGGTGTCCAAGGCAGCTTTTGGAGTTGCAGCATCATCGTATTTTGTTTTTATTACATACATAACTTGATTAAATATTATTTTCCTTTCCATCTCCTTTTCCACTGTGGCACGGGCTAGTTCTAACATTTTTTCCTCCTGCAAGTAATTCATTAATTTATTTGGATTTTTATTACTTAACATGTTGAGGAAAACCATTTAGAAGGAACACTTACGTAGTCTTCCTCTCGTTGTCTAATAGCGCAATACATGTCCACCCAAACCATGGCTGCGGATCTGAAAAGGATAGAAAAATTTGAAAAAATTCCCGTAAAAAACGAATCCTAATTTTATTTAAACAAAACCTAATAATATCAATTAAATTGACATAATAGAATGGATGTAATACAGGATAGATTATCAATTTAACTAGAATATCCTAAAAATTAAATTTAAAAAAAAAACACAATAATATTAAATCTAATATGGTGTTATTTTATAGCTATCTTAAAATCCTTTATTCCTGAAAAAGTATTTCTTAAAATTAAGTAACGCAGGATTTCTTCAGTCATAAAGAGTATGCTATAAGTGAAATGGTAGATTTATTTTTCAAAATAAGATAACATAGGTCATAATCCATTGTATAATAGGTAAAATCGTTAATATTATAATATTATTATTTATTAATACAAAATAAAGGCAGATTTTTTCATAAATAGGAACGCCATTGAATTACACTAAAAAAATGTATTATATTACAGATATATAAATAATAGAATACCATAACCTCTTTTGATTTTTACAATATTAAAAATAACACCCGAATAAAGAAAGTTGCGTGTAATTAAATTTTTTCTATATAATAAAAGTTACCTGTTACGTATACGATTTTACGTAATTCTTTTTTGAAAATAAATACTTATTAATTTCTTAAGAACAGCTTTTAAAGATTATGTGTGGAGCATTATAAATTTTAAACATAAAAGGCTTATATATAGCTATAAAATAATAAAATAAGACCTTTTAGATTAAATAGTACGATTTGTTTTGCTTTATTATTTATAGTATTATATATAGTATTTATTTATATTTTGAGTTTTGTAAGTTCAATTCTAAAATTATTAAATATCAGCAAAACCAATCCATAATTAGTCAATAATAATAATAATTTACAAATATTTATAAATTCACATATTTATAAATCTAATTGAAACTTACTAAACACAAAGCAACTGCAGTTTCTTTGTTTGTATTTTGCCTTTGTACGAAATGTCATCAAATCTGATTCATCAGAAGTCCAGAAGATAAATACTTACCATTTAATATCACTAAAATCACAAAACTTTTATTTAAAAACTTCTACACAAATAAAATAATTTACAAATTTAATTTAATAAAGTAAAACGTTAAATCGATTAATTCAATGTAACACTTATTAAGATGAGTCCAATTTTAAAACCTATAAATGTTATCGAATGTTGATAAGCAAATGGTAAACAAAATACACTGACAGAGAGACAGATCCATTACACAAAGTTTTAATATTAAGTAAACAATTCAAATTCCATTGTTAACAGATATCTATTCTTATTGCATTCATTTATTCTATGAACGAACCAATAACATGTAGCTGTAAGTGTTATAGTAGTTGCTCCTTGTTTTATTGCAGGCTGAATATTTATTGTTGGCATCATTACTTGATTGTCGGTGTTTTTTCACAACTCTTCAGTTTTTTTAAAGATGAGCTAGTCGCTAAAGTTTTCCCGTGAAAATATTCTTTCTGTTACAGTGACATTTAATTTTAAGCCTGATTGTACTGCAAATCTATTTTTATAGTTTCTCTTCTTATATCATGTGTAGCGTTGAGCCCTGCCCCGAAGTCGCCATGCATTATTCATGCATCTGATTCTAAAATAGAGCATCCAGGTGCCTCGAAGTCCTTTGTATTGTAGCCTGGAACCCAGAATCCAGAATCCAGATCCTGGAACATGAACCCGGACACGGACACGGACACAAACCGATAGAGAATGGAAGTAATATATTAGCATTCCTATTGGAATTTATATTAGGTCCAATGATAACATCAATGGAATCATGACAAATTGTTCTCCTTTTGTACAGGGTGTCCGATGAGAAAGTTCAAGAAAAGCTATGTTGTGCAGCTACATGCTATTTTCATTTTATGTTGTTTGTTATATGTATTAGTTTTTAATATCATAGTTTCCTTGTTATGTATATATCAACGCTGACAAGCTGCCTTGCGCGTTTATCCTCGCTTTAGATGCCGAAGGGATAAAATACTAATAGTCGGGTTCGGGCTCTTCTAAACACCGTCTATCGGTAGTTATATTTATACTCAAACGTAATAATTGATGTCAATAAAGCAGTTTTAATTAAAGACGGTCTCAAGAGTTTATTTTAAGCAATACTTCAAGTTTGCTCTTTATCTGATCCAAAAGTCAAGACACTACAGCAATTATTTCTAATATCTTCTCTCAATTTAAAATAAATAACCAAATTTCGCTGACTCCCACGAGAGATCAATACCACTGACGGTAAGTATCAAGAAGTACTTTATGAAAAGCAACTGGAGAACGGAGGATTCTCTAAGGAAAACATTCAAAGATCGTTCCTTCTATAACTTAAATGATTCTTCGCTAATAATTGCTCACATAACATTAAATATTCTCCTTATATTCATATATACTTCATAATGTGAAAATAATATCCTGTATATGTATTGCATATACATGATATGAATAAACATGACAGTATAAACTTTGTACATGTAGCAATGTTTAAATATGTATATACTCTTGCATTTTCACATACATATGACATACAGTGTAGGTTTTACATCACAACAGCATATACATAGGATATGCAATATACATGAATGTATATACCTTGAATATAGTTTGTACATTCAAATGTTTTCTAGGTATATTGTAAATAAATTGGCAATAATTTTTTATTAGTTACAATAGAAGAATTAACAATTAAAATTATTATGCCGTACTTTTACTAATTCATTGCCATCTCTTTCAAAGAATCATTTTTTGACTTTCATCTTTTTGTTGCAGGTTCATGGTGGTGCTGGTATGTCTCATATTCAGTGTCCTTTCAACAATAGACCAATACAGCGACTTTGCGAACGAGACTCTCTTCTGGATGGTACTTTCAATACAAGTATTTCATTTAAAATGCTAGCTACAAATAACTCTTCCTCACTTCTTGCTTAAACTTTCAAAATCACATTTCTCTATTAGGAAAGTAGCGTGTGCTAACCAACCTTAAATGTCATTGTCTAATAACGTAACAACTCAACTCAACTCAAAAAATGTAGCAAAGCTACAGTTATCCTTCACATATGTGTTATGCACAAACATTGTCTAAAAATTATAACAATTTGTTTGGAAAGATAGTGAATTTCTAAAGCAAATACTTTTGTTCTAAATTCTTACAAAATAAAATTCAACTTATTACGTTACTTAATTTATTTACAGCAACATTGCATAACACTTTTTAAATAATATAATGTAAGGTTATGTACCAAAAGTTACTTTTCGATTTAAATTTACGTTTCCTGACGTTAATAAAGTTTAATATATCACATTACACTCGTATAATGTTACATATTAAACTAGATTATTTGCAATTTGAATAACTGAAATTCGAATATTTAAGAGTCAAGAGATGAGTGCCCATAGGCTTGTTTCCAATGCAAAAACCAGCAAGTTATAATTTAAAGTAGTATGAAGTGCGTCACTGGATGCACTACTCGCAAAACAACAGTCCATTGTCATTAAATTTACTTTATTTCATTAAGTTTAAGCTTGTAAATTAGTTAACTTACAAAACCGTTAAATAACAAACGGAACTTTAGGTAAAAAAAATTACATTAAATAATACTTGCGTTTACGTTTTGTATTTAGAATGTGGCAATAGGATGTCTCTCATACAAAATAGATTGTTTAAATAGTGTAACCTTATTATTACAAAGGCAAGTCTATATAAAGATACACTTGTCTCCAGTATGTGTTTGGCTTTGGTTCAAAAAAGCGCAAGTAGCAACAAAGAAACAGATTTCTTCTCGTAATTTCATAACAGCTATATGAAAAATAATTTACAATCTTGTCCCAGGTCATATAATGAAGACACTACAGTCTTATTACAGTCTGATTGTTCTTTACAGGCTATGTGGACATATTAAAATGCATGCACCTGCTAAAAATCTGTCTACGGCAAGGACAACATAGTCTAAAGACAGTCATGTCTCCTATATACGACGTCTCTAACATCATGTACTTGCACACGTACATGGTAAAAATATAAACTAAATACAGTAACCTCTCCATAATCTCCCCGGCACGTTCCGAATTGCGGTAATATCAAAGAAAAATCGCACTAGATAAAAATGCAAACGATTAAAATATGTATTTACTTACATTCTGAACCTGTGCAGACGATATAAACGATAATATCTTAAAAGTATCAGTATTTCGTTATACTATCAAGTGCTGCTTTAATAAAAAAAAAATATGTTTTTATTGAATATCACACTTTTGTCAATTTTAATTCAACCAGTACTAAGTTATTACTAAAAAAATAGCTCAATGGGTTACAGAATATGCCAAACCAATGCCGAATTGAAGAGAGATTACTGCATTTTAAAATCTCAAAAGAAATAGTGGCGTACATTAATTCAATTGCTTGGTGCTAAAAGGTCCAATGTCTTTTTTCTCCTCAAAATATTAAATTGTTAAAAACATAAGATACATAATGAAATTCTGTGCAACGATATCTATGTATCCACCAGAGTTGAAATACAAATATAACTGTATGCACTAAAAATTTAAAATAAAGTAATGTGATTTTTTCAAACTGTTATCTCGGTACTAAATTTGGAAGTTTAACATTAGCCCTTTTAGCTCCAAGTCTCTGAATGATGGTTGCACAAGTAACATTGCAGTTGCAGTGCTAACACAGTTATATTCGACAACGTTTTCAGTTTTTCAGAAATTGAAAACGTGTAGTTAAATCAAAGTACCGTATTGTTGAACCTTCCCTAGTTTTTCCAATCGACCTAGTACATGTATGTACCGTGCCTGCATGATGTCTGTAGAACTCCATTAATTATTACCAAGCTGTTATCCTGCTGATGCACTTTGACCTTTTACAAATACTGCATGTCTCATCGATTTCATTTAAACCTGTGACCCCTTACAATACCTGATATTTGTTTTCTTAGGAGATATGTCTCGTTGTATTTTTTGGGGTGGAGTACTTAGTTCGTCTCTGGTCTGCGGGATGTCGCTCAAAATATATGGGCTTTTGTGGTCGACTAAGATTTATCAGAAAACCAATTTGTATTATAGGTAAGTATATTTAATCTCTTTTTCCATTTCCATAAATATATCAATTTGTATTTACTTCCCCTCCCCAATCTCTCTCTTTCTCTCTCAATCTCACTGTCAATCTCTCTTTCTTTAATTTCCTTGTTTCCGGAAACATTATATTGTTTTATTTGGCGACGAGATACAAAGAAGGTTCATTTATATCTTCTTTTTATATCGTTACTATTTCTTTTTAAGATTTTCTTTTCAATGTTAAGTTTCGGGATTATGCTGCAAGCCCGTCGGACACATGGAGAGATTTTAATTGCAATTCAGATGGTAGTTGACTGGCGAAAGCATTGAAAACGATTTACATAATTACGAAAAATTATGAGATAATTTATTATTGGTAAAATTTCTTTGCACGAGTGGTATCAAAATAAAAGAACAATATTAGTACAAGTGTATTTTAATGTCAGAAGTGAATCTTGTTAGTACCAGTGCCTAGAGCTACTGTATCCGACCCGGGGTCACAAAGAACTAATTTTGAGTTGGAGTTCTTTAGCGAATATGATTAGTGTTTTCGTGAAACATTAGTAACTTATTAAACGAGCTTTGTTAGAGTAAAACTGTTAAGGAGGTATAGGACGTTAATGTAAATGATGAAAACGTTGTGAAATTGGAGGGTCGATACAAATAGTAAAAATACATGCTCTCTCAAAATTTTAGAGATCTAGGGTTCCTAGTTTTCTTTTTATACATGATTAAAAATAGTCATTTTCATACAAATCATAATTTTTGGCTCAATTTCACCTAATATAACTTTTAACTATAAAAAAATGGTGACACGGCTTTCAAAAACTAGGTATATATAAAAGAATCTTTTCTGTAACTATTGCAAAAAGAAAATTATCAAAAGGATACCTATATACGAAAATATTTAAATAAAACCAGTAAGAAACAGTAAGTGTAGGTTATAAGCCGGCAACGTTGCAAATCCCAATTTGAGCGGGAAATTCAAAATCGGGATAATTATTTTATAAAATATAACAATTTATTTGTCAAAGAACCAAAACACGCATGCGTCAACACACGTAAATATACAGCGTTGCCAAATTTATTATTCCTTTTCAAAATATTTAATTTGAATTTAAATTGAATTAATATAAATTTGATATTAATTATAGATAATTTTTCATTTATTTAACTATGATATGCATAAGAAATTCATTTTAACTAGTAAATAGCAGTTTAATAGGGAATTGAAAAATTCATTTTCAATGATACAGTCCCAATATTAGCTCGTCCCTCATGTACTTCGTATTTTGCATTTCGTATTACCGAGAGATAAACTTTTTGTATTGACGGTACGTCCTGTACCTCCTTAATGTAGTTAATAGATTTTGAAATGCTGAAGTGATTTTGAACATAATGAATGAACTTGAACTTACCAAATTTGCAGTTAAAGTCCTAAGCCGTAATTACACAACACTATATTTACTACACAGATAAGTGATACAAAATTGGCAACTACATTAATTCGATTGACAGTTCTAATACATACTCGTGCGTGTATAATGACCGATGAATATAAATATTTAGTTATCTATTGCATTATTACAACAATTATAATTGAAGTTACAGTTACATCGTAAATATCAGTTAATAATCGAACAGTCTATTTAATTATTTCTTAGAATCCTTAATTGTTGTAAAATCGGTTTCTGTTATAGACGGTACCAGATTAACGAATAAGACAGATGTCTAGGCTTCGTAATTCGGAGGGAATCGGATGCAATCGGATTCTTCAAATTTGAATTTTTCAAAATGACAATATTATGTTAGGTATTTTCCAATTACAGAGCACAACATGACACAATGCGATTTAGTGTCGCATTAATATTATAATACAAGAACATTTTATTATAAACTGAGCTTACCTGTAGTACCTATTTAAATCCAATGTAGTTCACAGAAATATACTTCCACAACGCTGTTGTTACTAGTGAATGAAACAAATCATGTCCAACACAAATTACAATATTCAGTAGCTTGCAAATAATATGTCTTTACTCCAAGACAGACAAAACTAAACAAGAACGATTCATGAATAGAAACTACTTTTATATAATCTTTTGGGAAATTTCTTCACTTAAAATGTATAACTGTTACAGAAGTCAAACAAAACCTAGTCTTAAAATGTCACTTAACAAATAAATTTAATCGCAGGTAATTTTAAAATAACCCTCATAAACTTAGGTATTTATAACTACGGTACAATATTTGCCTAAATAGAAATGTTATCTACTGAATAAATAATAAGCCTTAAACACTTACAGAAGTTATTGTAGGAGTCATAAAACAGAGTAGGTACACTAAACTAAAGAATATTGATAATAGTATTAAAAACTTATAACTATAGTTAAAATTACTAAAGTTCGCCGGTGACTCATTATTGAAATAAGTTGTGCTGTATAAATATGCATTACAATGAAGAAGCACTGTCTCACCCATTTTTATGTAATTTACTCGTATATAAGAACGAATAAGATAAAATTGACCATCGTTTAGTAGATTTATACGGTTTTTATAACCTCTTTTATACAGTTACAATTTTCAAAAAATAGATATTTTTTAATTTCATTTTCGTAATGTACAAGAACACACAGAAAGTTTCAAGTCGATTCGACGATTATTTTCGAAGTTATGTAACTGGAAAAATAAATGTATACTCTATTTTAGTCTTTTACAACGTTAAACGCGTTTTTTTAAAAACTGTGTTTTTAAAGTCGGTGACCAAGATTTCTCGTAAACGGCTGAACCGATCAGTCTCAAATTTCAACACAAGCTTCTTAAGTATATTTTTCCTTAAGCCGCTATTTTGTCAAAAAAAATTATTCAAAATTATTCCTTCGATTAATTACAAGATTATACATTACTTTAATTAATTAATGGTTTTTACATTTTACATCATCCAGTCCAGAGATATTGCGGGCACCGCAGAGATTTTGAGAGGATCTATTGGAGTTCAACTGTAACAGCTTTTAAAATTATTATTTTACAAATACAAAATGTTAAAATACAGTTAAATGTCACCATAATATGTGAACAAATTTTTACATAAATACATTTCAAAGTCTTCTCAGGAAAAATTCTTGAAAAATCGCTTCCTTTGGGCCTCCTGACTGTATATTACGTCTTAAGCATGAGTTACCACCGAACTATCGTAATTTGAACTATATTGTTCAAATTACGATAATTCAGTGGTGACGCATTGCATAAACATTCCACAGAAATGATATATTATTCTGTTTTAGCTTTGTGTTCGTTTTTTTGTGTTTCTATTATTTCTGGTCTTGAGTGACGTTGATTCGAGCGCTTCCTAGCGGCTAGTTTCTTTAAGTACGTAGTTGTAATCACCAAAAAGCAACTAGCACTAAAAATGGATGATACTGAACCGTTATATCTATACTCAGTCGTTTGGAGAAGTGAAATATTTATAACTGGTTAGAATTATTATAAAATCTCGATGAGAAGGAGGGTCACAGTAGGGTATGCAGAAGGGTCTGGTCGGATACTGCCTAGAGCTGACATCTGCGTAGTAGTAGCAGCAAATACCTATGTTCACAATCGTTGTTTGTATATTAGGGCTACAACCTAACATACAAGGCCGGTCCGAAATGAATTTATAAAAGATGTGATATGATCAGTTAGGGTTCGCTTTCCACATTATGCCGGCAGTTCAATCTCGGCGAGACATTTGTCAGAACATTTGTCGAGGTTTAGCACTCGACTTTAGCTCGCCAAATGTCTTTCGGACAATAGAGTTGCCCAGAGAGCAAGTAACTAAGTGGTGCGAATTACACTCTTGCGTCTAGTCTCCCGTTTCCATTGACCTGTATCAAAATACCGTTTATCATCACAGGCTAGCCAACACGAGGCGAGAGCACACGAGACAGGCGAGAACTACATTACACACTCGATCACGGCGAGTTACCCGACACCACGTGAGAAAGGCGAACAGGTGGTGAGAGCTACTACACATACTCGATCTCGCTGTCTCAGCGAGAGTGAACTACCGGCATTAGAATATCTAGCTCTAACATTAAATAACGATAGGCGCTCCCTTTTTTCTTTTTATACATTTTGTTGCTCCCTTTATCTTGACGCCCGGTGCCACCGCATTTTTAGCATGCACCCGCGACTACCACTGCAAACATAACACCATCTACCGTTTTGTATTGCAATTACTTCTCTCCCATGTTGTTTACGCCGGGTACAGCGGCAACTTAAACTACACATAATCCATTTGCCATTTGGGTTGCCGTAGAACTGACTAGTAAATGAAGAGTTAATTTGGCGTGTTAACCATCTCTATGGTCTTGTACAGATCTAATCGTCGTGGTTGCCTCCATGGTGGTGCTCTCAGTTGGCTCCAACGGTCAGGTGTTTGCAACCAGCGCCATCAGGGGCATCCGTTTCCTGCAGATCCTGCGTATGCTCCATGTGGACCGGCAGGGCGGAACATGGCGACTGCTTGGGTCCGTGGTGTTCATACACAGACAGGTGGGGGACAGACAGGTTAATCGCTGGTTAACCATTAACCGTTGATCGTTGATCGTTAATCACGGATCAACGATCAGCGATGATTGATGGTGGACATTCGGGAAGGGATTATTGGCAATACTTTTTTGTCAATATTTAATTGACAATTAAAAAGAATTATCGACTGTACTAAACCCAGGGGAGCTTTAGGATGAAATTTTTATTTTAAATCCCTGATTTATTGCATGCGATAGTTTATGTATGTATTACCAGACTTTTGCAGTAATCCTATAAATGTACCTATATATACAAGTATATGTATATACCTACATATATATATATATATATATATATATATATATATATATATATATACATATATATATATATATATATATATATATATATGTATTATTAAGTTTTTAATTTCGAGCAGTGAATGATATTTTCTGTGATATTTACAAAACGTAAATATTACATAAAATAACAGTAAAACAGTACCTATTCATATAATATTTTTACAAATATACATTTTATTATTATTAATTATAGTTTAAAAGATATCTAAATAATATAAATAAAATATACAAATTAAACTTTTAGTATTGAAATTGTTCCCCCACTTATTGTGTTTTAGTGTTAATTTAAGGTTTTACCCTAAAATATAAATTTCAGCTTGTGAAATATAAAGACATAAAATTAATTATATTAAATATAATAATTTATTTTAAATAAAGATAGTAGTTATTACAAAATAATGTATATTACTGACGCATGACACATGATTTCACAAGTTCAAAATTATGTTTAAGGTTAAAACCTTAAATTACAACTGAAAACAGTGAGTGGAAACATAGCTTCATAATGAATATTTTATATTAAAACTTATATATAATCTATATATTTTTATGTAACATAATACTTGATTATTTTGTATATTAGATGATATTAGAGATATGTGTATTTGAGGTAGAATATGTTTCAGGCGTAAACCCGTTGTGACTGACAGGTGAACCTAAGCTATTCAAAACGATGCTACAACTATTCTCACCACTGAGTACCATAGCCGTTGATATTTTCCCAAATTTAAATATTTATCATAATCTTCTAGATATTACTATATTTTCATTTCAGAAGTTTGCCAACACATAAGATTTAATCTCATCAGATTTTGATATGACTCATCATGTACATTTTACAGTTACTTTTACAAACATTTCCTTTAGGAGCTTATTACGACGTTATACATCGGCTTCCTGGGGCTGATCTTCAGCTCGTATTTCGTTTATCTAGCTGAGAAGGACGCCGTGGGACCCAATGGTCGTGCTGACTTTGGAAGCTATGCAGATGCACTCTGGTGGGGAGTAATAACGGTCACCACTATCGGCTACGGGGACACGGTGCCCCAAACTTGGATGGGGAAGATTGTCGCTTCTTGTTTTAGTGTGTTCGCCATATCATTCTTTGCTCTACCTGCTGTAAGTATTGAGACATATTTTGTTCATCAATTTTTATAGTTACTTTCATATTAATTTGTAAAGTCGAGTTGAAATTTCGCTTGAAGGGCCCGATCAAGCATTGAGAATGCTGCCTTATTAGCTAGGGCTTGCCTATTAGCTACTATGAGTACAATAGGCAATACCAAACGAGGATCTGCTCGGAAAGTTATGAGATTAACCTGTGTCTGAGTAGAAAGGTGTCACGAGATACAAAATGGCGCTGCCTTATTATGGCTTGCCCTAGGGTGGGTTCTACTAAGCGTTCACAACATTCACGCTCACGACCGCAGTTTTTCCCGTTCCACTTGCTTACGAGCGTTGCAAGCATACACTCAAGAGGAATGGATTATGGATCGCTTTGAATGGTTTTGAGCGTTGAAAAAATAAGGATTGCGATAGTTGATTAAATAGCTCTGTTGCAAAAGCTATATCTACAAATAAAATAAATTGTTCATAAAAGAATTATATTCTAAATGATAATGAACATTGTTTATTTATTAAGTTAGGTGATGGTATCAGGAAAAGTGTATAATTGGCAGTTAAATATAAATTCAAATTAATTTTATTAAGCTTATTTAACATAATTATATAATAAAATAAAATCCAATAAAATATCTCTTTCCGAATCATATAAAGTAATTTTTTCTGTCATCATCATCCTTAAGTTTTGCGTTATGTTTAAACAATGCGCTGAAATGCTTAACAACGACCACTACGACCCAACTCTTCAGATGGGTCATTGTGAGGTTGGCGTGAGCGAAATTAATGACGTCATTAGTGACGTTTTCGCCGAAACTACAACGACCCTGGTCGCCATGTGGAACAGCTGAAATAATATTTTGGACGTTGTGAACGCTTAGTGGAAGTGTAATGCTAGTCCGATCGGGTAGTCGTTAGAAAATGCCATATAAGGCCCCGATCGGATAGTCATGATAACGGCCTGACAAGGAGATAGTCAGGCGCTGACATGGTTTTCCTTATTATAGTTTACCAGTTATTCTGATCCAATGAGAGTTCTACTCATTCAGAATTATTTCTATTATTTACAAAGTTTTCTGTATATTAAAGAATTTATAGAATTGAAGGAAGAGAAAGCCGCTAATTTCTCAATCTACACGTTCATATTCTAGGGAATCCTTGGATCAGGTTTTGCTTTAAAAGTTCAACAAAAACAACGACAAAAACACTTCAATCGTCAAATCCCAGCAGCAGCCATGTTGATTCAATGTTTATGGCGATGCTACGCCGCTGACAAGAGCTTCCACAGCGATGCCACGTGGTTAGTTCATGTCCAGGGCCCACCAGGTCCACCGCCACCATTGTTGCCCACGCAGATTGGCAAGGTGAGTACACGCCACTATTTGTACATATTAATGCTGTTGAAATACTTGTACATAAATGTTTTGTATGTAAATGTTCATTTATGGATGGATTTTGTATTTTGATTGATGTATTGAAGGTCGAGGGTTTCATAGTGAGTGAAATGAACCGGAGAATGAAATGTTTGACCTTCAAACACTAAAATGATACCACATCTGTTTATACCGATCTACTGTATGTGTAGTTGTGGCATTGGGGTACGTTCTAAGGCTTCTTTTAGTTGTCGGACTTATGTGTCATTGTAGGTTTTAAATGGGTGGCCAAAAACTCACTTTACAACCGATTTTACATAAATCATTTATTATAATCCACAAATACCGTTTATAAAATAGTGTATTTGGACGTTTGAACTATTAAGCGGACATATTGTCAGCCCACGTAAATTGAATCATTCTCCAGCGTCAATGCACTTGTAGATATTTAGAGAAAATTTTCTTTTTTAAGTTAAAATTTTATTTTAACTTATTTAGATTTGAGTTGTCTTAGTCACCATTCATTATAAGAACACTGTTACATCATTTACCTCGTATCATTTTCTGAAAATTTAAATATTTATTATATTAAATCAATCACCTAAAAGAAATTTAGAGTCACTTAAAAGAAATTTGGTATTCAGTGAGATGGTTTTTGTAATGCGAATCTCTTCTTTCATTGTCTAATTTATATGTTTTTATTTTTAGCTATATGTTACTTCTTGTAATACGAGAACCGATCAATAAGTACCCGTGTTGGAAGGCAGGTGGCGTTGCTCAGGGAAGTAGGCATTATCGTCAATGAATCGGCAATCAGTATTTTACAGAATAAGTTAAATATGAGAAAGTTCTCGGCCCGACGGTTGCTGCGATTGTTAACGGTCGACAACAAGCCCTCTTTAAGCGAAATTCGTAGTCAAAACAATGAATTTTTTCGGGGGAATCTGTTCCGATGAAAGCAAAGACCGGAAAGGTCATGACCAATCATGGAAGAAGAAATTGAAAGAGACACGGCCTCATTTGGCTAAGAAAAAAGTGCTATAATTTTTGCAGAGTGCTTATATTTAATGAATAGCTGTCAAATTAAAACTGACGTTAGAATCTATCTGGAATTTTCTATGGCGTCGTTTGAAAAATTAAATTTAATAAGCCACCAAGCACGGGTACTTATGAATCTACCCTTATTTAATAAGTCACACAATTGATTAATTGGTCAAGCTTTATTTTAATTCAATGTTTCTAGTTGCAAGTCTAGATCGAAAATCATTTGTTATACACCAATAATAATCCGGTTAAATGTTTATTTTTCACAGATGAGCTAGAGTTGTGCAATGACTGCTTTTAATTGTAATTCTAGTTGAACAGAGTCCATTTGTTCACCGCGTTTCTTTAATTAAATTTGGACGTATCAAAAAATATTTCATTTCTCTTAGCTCGCATTTTTTACATAATATTTGTGTCACAAACTACATATTAACTATAGTAATTCTAAAAATATCATTAACAGAAAAATTTATATTCGTTTCGAGAATACGCAATTACTGATCCAATCAAGTCGCTTCGTGAGAACGCCGCTCAATCGAACTGAAGTAAAGAGGCTCAATATAAGATTTGATAATAACTAAAATTAATATTTGGCCACCCAATATTGAATGTATGCATATAGGATGTTAATACTGTACATACACATGGGTATATTAATTAATCATTTAATTAGACATTAAAGCGTTCAATCACCAATAGAAACCATTAAAATGTTCATATGTTATTGTCCAAAATATTTAAAAATACATATACTAAAAAATTGTTCGATTTTTTCCGTGCAATTTCTAAAATTAAAGTTCATCGGTAATAATATTATCTCTAATTAACCGGAATAAATGAAAAAGACATTTATTCTCGTTTTTGATTAAAATCATATCAACATTTCGGTAAATAATGTTATTTGTAAAATATTTGTCTTACACCACTGCATTATAGTAAAAAGACTGGATAGGAAATCTATTTTATTTATTTAACGTCGGCCTATGTCCTATGGTGAGTACGCTCACCGACCACCTCCTACTATGATGACAGTTTTTGTGGCGTCGTGATCTCTTAGGGCCTTATTCTGTAACTATTCAAAAAATCGACCTTATTTTTTCAGCGGTGGAAATATTTAATTTTTTCACCGCTCGAATATAGTCGCTGTATTTAAAATATCTAAAGTCGTATTCTGTATGCAAAATTTTCCACCGCCCTTATAATATACACCGGTGCAAAAGTAGAAACTGGTATTGATGACGTATTTTGAAACGTCATCAATTTTAAAATATTTTACCAATCACGGCATTCAGAATATTAAAACATTTAAAAATTCAGACCAGTACGAATACATGTCAATTGTTCAAGTCGATTGACAAGCAACATAACCTCACTTTCTGATATATTTATATTTGTATATGACCGCATACTATGCACTGTGTATTAATTATAATTCGAATTGTTTGACAGTTGTAAAAAATACAGCAATGGAAAATTTTAAAGTCACCGCTAGAGGCGACCTTATAATTTGGTCGATTTTTTTCCAGCGACAAAAATAAAATCGATTTCTTACAGAATACCAAATAATAAAAAAATCATCGCTTTTGTGACGTCATTTTACAGCGATGAAATTTTTTCACCGGTGGAAATACTTTACAGAATAAGGGCCTAAGTATGTACATAATCCATGTAACTTAATAACAACCAAACACAAAAAATATAACTCTGGTCCGAGAATTTAATCCGAAAACACAGCAATCAGCGTTAGGCATCAATGCTCCCGTCCACCGTGTCGTCTCTGTAATTATACACAATTCATTATTATAAAAAGATCCTCCAAAATAATCGTGCTGTGAAAAACCAGATTCACGACTGCTAACTTCATAAAGAAAACATTTCTATTCATTATTGTCATTCAACATTCACCTACGTCCACATAAGTGTGTTCCAATACGAATATTCAGTATTCATGATACGAAAACTTATAATTGTACACATAGTTCGTGTTCACAGGGCAAAGAATCAGATATCCTTACACGAACACGAACGTTTTCGCTCTACTAGCGGTAATTAATACACAACAAAGCGTACGAATCTAACAATCGGCGTAGAGTACGAATAGACAAACACGCATGTGTGGACGTAGGGTTAGAGCTATTGATGTTGCATATAAGTGTCGCATGAAATGTTTTCTAGTGCCCTAGTGTATTGAAGAGTAATTCAGAATTTGCGCAGAATCGTTTATGGTTGCGCAAATTTTAAATCATTTTGTTTATGGTGTAAGCAATTATTTCTTATTTAAATAATGGCGCCGTAGCAAGTAGTAGAATCCATTATATCAACTACTGCTGCCACTTATTTATTGTTAGTTTAACGAGATTATATATGCAGCTCAACTCTCATAGTGTTAAGACGTGATACAACAGTTCCGTGAAAACATTTTTATTCTCTTTTGAAACCAGTTTTATTTAAACATCCTGATATTTAACAAATTCAGTGGAACCTCGCTTAACGAGCATAATTCGTGTCAGAATCTTAATCGTAATGCGAAATACTCGTTAAGCGAAACAGTTTTTCCCATACGAATTAATGCAAAATACGACAACGCGTTCCATGTCGAATAAATACTTAATATATGTTGTATAAAGTGTATTCAAAGAAAATTCAGAGAGTGATTCAGCATCCTCTTCTATCGCGGAATGACGAACTTGTAATAAGATCAGCTCATGGCTATGCTCCTCCAAATGCTCATCGATATCTTTGTTATCCATCTCCAACCACATGGTCTTGGCCAAAAATACAATCTCCTTCACTACAGGGTCCACAGGTACTGTCTCAAACCCCTCAAAGCCACATTCGACAACTCTCTTCGGCCAAAGCTTCTTCCAAACAGAAACGAGGATTCTTTTGGTAACTGCTTCCCACACCTATTCGATATCTTTAGGCAAGCAACAATATTTTTTTTTATTGACATCCCAGAATTAGCAATCTATCCATTAGGATATTTAGTAAGTGACATAAAATAATAAAATCATGAAAGGAATGTATCCAATGCTACATCCTTATAAGGTCGCTTCGTCCAAGTGCACATGAGAATGTACCCGTGAATAATTATTACTGCTGTGCATTTAGTATAATTTAGTCGCCAACTAAATCGCTTGGTTTCTTTTTAGCCTACGCTCTCTTCTCACTTTCGTCAGGTTCATCGTAAGGGTGTTTTTGTGGTAACCAGTAAGTCCCTCTACTTGATGGCTGTACTTTATAATATCGTCTTTGACCCTGGGTACTTGTAGGTTGTGATGAATATCTTCGATAGCCATAAATCGTGGAGCATTTATAATTGAAAAATCTCAATGTTCTATGATCAAGGCATCGATGTAGAAGTTATTTTTCCAAAACTCTCTAAGAATGAGATTAGTCCCTTCAATCACTTCAAAACAAGAGCACTTTATTGCAGAGCTTCTTAAAGTTAGAAATAGCCCGGGATTTCGTTAGCACTCGTCATTCTTTATGCAAAACATCCCTCGTTAATTAAAACATTTTTTTACAATTTATTTTGCTCGTTATGCGAGGGGCTCTTTAAGCGAAGTTCCACTGTATAAAACACATCCTTTAACTGTAGTCTAGAAAGGTAAATATATAACAGAACGATCTAGGATATCAAGGCATCTATGAACTCACTTTAGTTTGAAACATATCCTGGTGCTCATAGTAGGTACATTATTATTTCTTTTAAGCAAAGAATAAAATAGTTAAGAGCTCGTCTTCTTCGGTAAGGTTGTTTAACATTCATAATATTTGCATACATCACATTTTAGAACAAGCCTAACTTCACAGTATTTTCCGTAATCCCCTTGCCCCTTTCTGCCCCGCTTTAGGTTCGAACATCATCCATAAAATCACCCAATTATTTAAATCCATTGTAAATATTAATAAATGTTGTATTTTCTTCAGTGTTGTCGTAACTATCATATATGTTTTTTTGTTGTTTCTTTTTGTTGCATTTATGTCAATGCCAAATGATTCCGTTCGTCTACGTTCGGTTATCTTCGTCTTCGTTCGTCACCATTCGTCTCAGACCCTGATGGTACAGGTTGCAAAACGTGGTGCGTCGGTTTTGAAACGTCGCAAATCCAGAAATCGTATGGAGCCCCCTTCTTCTTCGAGTACAGCAGCTGCAACTCCTGGTGGTACTGCTGGAAGTGGAGGACAACCTAGCACACCACAGAGCTCTGTACCGCCATCTGTTAACGACTTGCCACAAACATCTGGACCACCGCCAAGAAGTGATAGCGATGGAGACGTTGTCTTTTATATGGAAGAACCTAGAGCAGGTATTGTACAGAGTTGTAAAGAGTTTTCGTGTAGAAGCAAAAGGATGTAAGTGACAAATTTTTAAAATTTGAGATAACCAGCGCAAACGATAGAAGATCTACTAAACTATTTATTAAGTGGCGCAGAGATATAAGCGAAAACTTGGACAGATTTTAATATATAGCGTGAATTCTAAAACCTGCTGAACGAAAACGCCTATACGATCTTAACTTTAAACTCGTTTCCTGAAGAATTTTACTTTTGTCACTTACATCCCTTTGCATCTAGACGCCTCATATCACTTTTTTGAAATGTATATTACATACATGGCTTAGATCAGGAATGAGCAAGGCACACCCCGGCTCTTTTTTTCGTGTTGCCTGCCAAACCTTTACTTTTCGACTTCTTAAATATCAGTTTCTAAAAATATTTTAATACGCTTATAAGCGACCCACACAATTTTTTTCCTCATTCCTAACTTACATACTTCCTGGGTAGATTTTTAACTCAGTAGTTGCAATATTCCTGATAATGCTTTTGTCAGGTATTCCTTACTTCCTGGCAGGGTCTACCTCACGATGGCCTTACCAGAAGAACTTTGTCGGGTCCTATTCGGGAAAACCGAATAATTATGTAATTTATCAAACTATAATAAAATGTTACCGAAAAATGTATAATTATGCTCAGCTAATTTCTTTGAATTTTAAAATACAGCTACTTCCATTTAAGGTTTATTTAACATAAACAATGTTACCGTTTGTGTAAAAAATGTTATCCAAAATATACAACGATCTGTGACCTATTTTATTGCTGTTACAATCTTCTTTTGTATTAACGAGAACATTTAGATTTTAGGCTAAAATTTTTTTGGTTATGTTTATCAAAAATGTAGTTACCTAATTTAGCATAGTACCACTAATGATAGATGTATTCATTTCCTTGATCTATTGCTGCAGGCACCCCAAGCCGAGCACGACGAGGGGAGCGGGAAAGTGTCCGAGGTTCAGTCTTTGTTAGTCAAAACAGTTCTGTCACAGAAGCTGCAAGTGATGAAGTTGAACCGGAACAAGAACCGGATGAAGAACCAGAACCGGCCAGAGTGACTACGTAAGTATTTCCTGTCACCAAATATTCGTTTAAATCTGTAACAAAGTCAAAGTTCAAATTTATTTTCCACTTTTCTTTCAGTTTAACTGATGCTCATCGAAACGCCATTCGTGCTATTCGTAAAATCAAATATTTTGTAGCGAGAAGAAAGTTTCAACAAGCAAGAAAACCCTACGACGTACGTGACGTCATTGAACAATATTCTCAAGGTCATCTAAATATGATGGTCAGAATTAAGGTACGTTTGCGATTGTTTTGTTTATTTTATGTTTTTTGCCATCAGGCTTTACATTTTTTTTATATTTCTACCATATATTGATTCTACCATATAATAAAAGTAATAACCCAGTAAACATTTTGGAGCATTTTGGAGTCACTTTGACATCATATTGGAGATGCGTATGATTTTTTTGTCATGAAAGAGTTCATTTATAGTTCAGTTTCTCACAATTCTTCATATGACATGTCTGTTTTATCGGCTACAGATGACAGAACCACTCCACCTGTCGGAATACAAATGAAGATAAAGTTGTTGCGAACTATAATTGAAATGAAATAGTGATAGAAACGTCACAAAATAGGGCACTTCACCAAATGTTTACTGGGAAGCTAAGTGTTTTTCTGTCTTCTCTCTTTTTCTCTCTTTCTTCTCTGTACCTCTGCCATCCATCTCCTTCCTTCTTTGTTTCTTCTCAGCAGCTCCTACCTAATTTTATTACTGCTCCTGTCCATTGAATACTCTCTCTTTTCCTCTACATCCTTCTATCTTCTCTATATCCACCTCTTCTCTTTGTTGCATCATCTCATCAGCTCTTCTATCTTCTTTTTACTCTTTACTTTGTAATCGCATGTCTCTTTAATGTGTTCCAACGTTTCTTTTTCTATTTTGCACATTCTGCATTTCTTTCTTTCTTCCCAATATCTACTGCCTTTCTCTTCATTCTGAATCTCATGCAATTCTCATTGCATTTGTTATCTCTTTTCCTCCTATATATCCTGGTACCACCGTCTCCCATTATTTTAAAGCACTTCATTACTTTATTCACTATCACATTTTATCGGGAAAAAGGTTCACAGTTCAGGAATTTAGATCCTGTAGAATCGAACATTTAGAATCTTTTGAATAAGTAAAATAAGACAAACTAAAAAATGTTTTATTTATTAAATAAGCTTTTATTTATATAAAAAGCATGAAATAATTTCTCTGCAACTCAGGTCTGCTCGGGAAAGTAACTTCCGTTTGCTTATAAATAAAATACCCTCATACATACAGATATTTTATTATTTGTCTCTTAAAACTGCATCTTCCCACTTTCTCCATTCAATTAAATTCAATTACATTAATAATATTTTATTCAATTAAATTAATTACTCCGATTAAATTCAAGCACTTTTCATAGCGTTTCTTCGACTTGCAAATTCCTTTCTTTTAGTGACAGCCTCTAGTAGTCTAGTACCAGTCTTGTAACCATAATTTCCTCTGCCCGAAGCATCCATCCATGGATGTACATTGGCGATCAGGAAAAGTGCGCTTATGAGAGAAATAAATTATAACAAAAACTTAACTCCTGTGTGAGTTCTTAGTAAACAAAAATAAACTAATTTGGGGACATGTACTACCGGATTTATTACTTCCATACGGTCCAGAAGAATTCCTACTCCTGATTTTAAGGAAAACAAAAACATGATCCCGAGAGACTCGTATAAAACAGTTTAGGAACTTTATAGAAATTGTTGAGAAATCTACGACTTTGTGAATGACAGTTCTGACGAATGTTTGTTCTTCCATTTTTGAGCAATCGGATCCACTGACGAGCAATTCCTTCCCTAATCATTTTTAGGGTTAAGTTGGAAATTATTATTAGTGGCGCCACTCGATTTAAAATCCGTTATGAATAATATACCGTCATTTTAGTTTCTTAGTAAGCGAGAGATATAACAATTCTAAATAACTCAGTGTGTCCGAATGTACGAAGAGAAAACGTTAAGGTAGTTGTTCAGTTGTTCACTGATAGTCTGATTCAAAAGTATTGCTCAGTGCGCTAAAAATATAAGATAGCCGAAACGATTAGTTTAGTTGAAAACTTTTGAGGAGGTAGAGTCTAATATACGCAGTAAACAATTTGGTGAAGTGTCCTGTTTTGTGACGTTTCTATCACTATTGCACTTCAATTATAGTTCGCATCAATATTTCGCCATTTGTAGCCGATAAAATACACATTTCATATGAACTACTGTGAGAAACCTATCTGTAAACGAACTCTTTTACAACAAAAAAATCATACGCACCTTCAATATGATAGTAAAGTGACTCCAAAATATTTACTAAATAGTAGCCCAAAAGTCTTCTTGAACTTCACCTGGTCTCCCCACCGTACCAGTATTGAATGAATAAGAAATTAAAGTGTAACAGAGATAGACATATCTTGTTTCTTTTTCTGTAATATTGTGATGAAATGAATGTGTAATTTTATCTCTACTAGAATAAATATTTTCAAACGCAATTAAATTTATGATGTTGAAAAGAAAAAGAATATTCTTGTCTTGAAAAAATTCTGATCTGAAATCTGATTGAAAAAGAATTGATTTTTTTACTGGAATTTTAACTATAGCTATGCCATTTTACCCAAATGTTTACTGGGTTTATAATAATATAACGCAAGTTGCAAGTATTCGCTGTAAAGTTACTTCGTAAAAAGTTACTCTAAATTAATACATGTGTTGCAGGAGCTACAAAGACGATTAGACCAAACCTTAGGAAAACCCGGCAGCTACCTAGCCGGGATCGACCGCGTGGGCAATGTGAAGCCCATGACAGTAGGGGCGCGTCTCTACCGTGTCGAACAACAACTCTCAGTAATGGACAAGAAGCTGGATCAACTAGTCCACGCTTTGAATACAGTAGCACTAAAATCCCAAATCCCTGTAACCAGGTGCCTGGAAGACGAAGTGTGATGCCAGGAGATGCTAGTGTAAAATAAACTTAATAAAACTAAAGTTGACTCTGCGCAAAACGATTATATTTAAGGTATTTCAACGTAAAATAATGATCGTGATCGATACTAGAAATACCGATATTATTATATCATACTTTACTTTCTTTGTATTTGTAGAGTGAGAATGTATTATTTACGAAAAATGTGATTTTTAATTTTAAATATTTTAAATGTAACTTAATTAATAAATAAGCTAAAAATGACACAAATAATCAAAAGTACTGGTAAAGTATTTACGAATACTGAATATTTTAAATGAATTTAAGACATTACTATGTATATAGTAGTATTTTGTAGCCTGGCATGACACAAAATAACATGTGAAGCTAATGTAATAAAATCCAGGCTTCAAACCACTAATATATACTGATTTGTACATAAATTTACATCAAAAACATTATCAATTAATACTAAAATAACTAAAAGACAAGGTCCTATTCTATTTATTAAAATCGAATTTTATTGACACGATTAATATTCAAAATTTAGACAAAATTTAGGGTCCAAAATTAGTGATTTATTTTAAAACTTTGTAGGAAAATATTTAGAAAGTAATTGTAAATTATTCACATTCTCTTCTTCTTGATATTTAGTAACTATTTTTAATTTTTATTTCGTCTGTATCTTTTTTGAGGTTATGAAATTTTTGAATCAACGATTATACGATGTGTGAATTTCTGTATCAATATAAATAATACAATATATTGTCAAAGTTGGCTATTAGGTCCTCAAATATCCTATTAATTTTTAATAAGTTGCAATATTACAGAAGATAATACTAAGACGTAATAATGAAAATAGTTATTTTTAATCATTAAACTCACATTCGATTCACACCCTGTACACTTCTATAACTTGACAGATCTTTTATAAAACAAAGTGAGAAAAGGGATGCATAAAAGTCAATCGTCAAATACTATTTACTGTCTCTATTGTAGTCTTAAGCAACCTTAGTTTAAACTTAAATTTACTTAGATATTACATTTTTATTGAAACATATGCCAATAAGTCAATTGGTTTTTTTATTCTTTTAAATATCCAAGAGATATTCCTATTTAAAACTTTAATTTCTATTTTACCGCTCTTTTTAAAAGTTTGTATAACTTTGTTCACCATCTTCATAATATCAAAACTTTTTAATTGTAGAGTCTAACACATCACTGACAGTTTTATACATTTTTTACACTCTGGTGTATAAAAGAGATGTCATTTTTTTATGAAACAGATAACGATAGAAATCGGACGTCGATGTACAAGTATTACTTTATAACTTTTTCATCCTTAACGTTTAAAGGGACAAATATATCTATTTTAATTGTTAATATTTCATACAATATTGATTTATTCGAAAATAATTATACATTTGAGCTTCTTATAGCCAACTTTATCAATGTATAGCACAGTTTTGTAGAAATTAATTTATAAAGATTCACAAATATTTTACAAGTTGTTTATGCATTGCATTCTAAAGTGATTTAGACTGCTTATAAATAACTGGTAGTTCAATCCAAAAGAACACACAAGACATTACATTACTCGTGCTAAGAAAAACTTTAAAAGCCTTTTCGAGATTCATGGAACATTTCTTTTGACAAAATTATTATTAGTAACCTCAAAAAAGATTTGTAAATTAATATTTAATAAATGAATTCTAATTTTAGCAACGATACATTTAAATTTAGACTCTTTTTCGTGCCTATCAATTAATAGCGTACTCGTAACGTCGTTCTTGAAAGCTTGCGGTTAAAAAATAGTATTATTGAACAAAAAGCTTCAAGAAAAAATTTAAATTATATAAATGATATCGAATACAAAAATATTAAAGAAAATAATTTACGTACGAATTTAGTTTAAAAAGCATGAGTACTTGTATTTCTGAGTTTTTAATACGAATAGTTCATTTTTAGGAATGCTAATGAATTGGTAGTTTTTACTTGAAAGATTCTATTTCAAATTACGACATAATGTAGCTATGAACATTTCAATTGAAATGTCTGGTCCTGAACAAAGTTTTAAATGAGGTTCCTATTATTATTGCATTAAATAGTCTATGTGTCGTTTTACATGATTTTTAATTTTACATTTTTATTTAAGATTCAAACCTATCTAATGAGTTTTTATATTTTAACATAAATTATTAGTTTATTTGTCACTTGGTTTCAATAGTGAAAAAAAAACGTTGAATTCTTTACTTATTTGATCTACTCTAAAAAATTATTCATTTGATGTAACAATGTCATAACTGAGAAGTCCTGATTTTATTTTTAAAAATTCCTGCAAAAAATATAATATAAAATTTTGGTTAATGAAATGTACTAAAACCCCATTCCCACTGATTCCCACTCTCTGAGTTTTACTGTCAATTTAAGGTTTTAACCTAACATATAAGCAAGTCAGCTTGTGAAACATAAAGAAATAAAATTAATTATATTAAATACAATAATTTATATTAAATAATGATAGTAATTATTACAAAATAATGTATATTACCAAAGCATGATGCTTGATTTCACAAGTTGAAAATTACATTTAAGGTTGAAACCTTAAATTAAAACTAAAACCAGCAAGTGGGAATGGGATTTAATGAATCAGAATAATGAATTCGCCCTATATATAATTAAAAAAAAATCATTTTTACTGAAATTAATAATTTATAAACTTTTCTCTCAATCTCAAAAAAAGGACGATTTATTTTTCCCAAATCAATTTTTTTAGTAGAAATAACTTTTTTAATATTCATTAAAATTAAATAATATATAGTTTCTTAGGTACTTAGGTAAAAGAGAGGAGTGCAATCGCTGCATTATTGTAGTGGTACTGGTTGCAAAAATAGAGTAACATGCTCTGAATCGTTGTATAAACATAATAACTAGTTCATTTTACTTACTTGGTTTTGTTAACGTGATATTTTTTAGTTGTAAAATAGACATATTACATTTTACTTATGACGATGCTGAGTTATTCCATTGTTACAGCTTTTCGTTATTGTTCTAATTTTGCAAATATGGATGACAAGTAATAGAACATCACTAGTTATTGATATTTTTAATCTTTTGGATACCTATGATAAAAATGGTTGTAATTTGAAAAAGAATCTTTGCAGAATCTACCTAAAGTAATCAATCATATTAGAAAAGTTCTCTATTGGATATTTCGCTTCTTGTTTTGACATATAACATACGTATATTATTATATAATAGATTCCATTAAACAACACATTTGTTACTCTAATCAAAGCACAGCGAGCATTTTGTTTCTTTGAACAATTACGGGTAGAGCAGCGGCAAAATATCCAACACTGAAATATTCTAGAGCTAATTGTAGGACATCTGATCTATCACAACATGCCCTAGTACCTTGTAAAGTAGAAACAATTTAATAATCATCTAATATAAACATATCCAATTTAGAAATCAGTTGTATATATAAATAAAAAAGAAAACACAAATTGTAAAATGATAATTCTGTGATCGCTATCATATTTAAGTTACTGTAAAATAGGTAACCTCTAAATAATTAGATATATAAAAACAAAAAAATCGATCTGTATATATTAAATTAAATATAAACAATTACTATAAACTATTTAGATGCCTCTATAGCCGACTTGCCTGTTAACTGTTTATAGATTACAAAATTCTAACACAAACTATTTGCCTTCTAAATGTCTTTTATAATAAAAACAAATTAAAAATACTATAAATTTTATTTAAAAAATTTAAAATTTTATTTCAATAAATTTATATGAACAGTTAATAGAGTTCGGCGATTTCCGCCACAATTCGGATAATTGTGGGACCAACCTTTGCCTCTTTAACCTTTTAAAAATTAATTTAGATTATAAAATATGTATTTTAATATTTTATTATGTGTATATCAGTTTTATGAATTTTGGAAATAATTTTATATTGAATTTGTATTAATATTACATAGGACCATAGGATGCATGATGTGTTTAAAACAAGATGCACATTTCAGTTTAAATAAATGTAAAGTAAATGATGTTTAAAATATTTGATTTAACAGTTTCTGAGTAGTCACATACAGATGTGCTCTTACCGTCCTGGAAAATATGCAATATATCATATTTCCAAGTGCATATTATTTTTAAACTAATGGCATATTTAGAATTTTAAACACTTTATAAAAGCAGGATTTCCGAACTTTAGAAATAAATAAAATATATAAAATATAATCTTCTATCTCTGTTAACATTATGACATTGCTTAATTAAAGATTTCTACTGCTGATCTTTTTAGTGAATTAAGAAATTTCGAGTTTGTAAACGCTTCTAAATTGTTTCCAGATATTAAAAAAAATATTCTCTATTTTATTACTTAATAAATTGCCAAAGTCGATGCACTCAAATAAATAATGAAAAAAGTAAAAAATTGAATTATAAATTACTTAAAAAAATCAAATTACATACATAGCAACAATACAAATTACATAACAATATTGTTTTCATACTTAAGACTTAATAATTTATGGAAAACGAGTTATAAGGGTTGCATAAGTCCTTGGCTGTTTTATCAATTGTCAGTTATACTTAATTTATGTTTTAACAGAACTGGGAGAATAGGTTTTAATATCTATTTTTGTCAAAGACCAACCACAGTTATCTCTTGAAAAATGTAACCGTGGTATTTTGATTGGTTTAACTACAGTTATGACTCAAACAAAAATGATAGAACATAAGCTTGAGAATAATATCTTAGTTTTTAAAAACTGTATTATATATTGATAAAGTTGGCTAACAGAACCTGAAATGTCAAATTATTATTTAATAAGTCACAATATTATAAGAGATATTAATAATTAACATAGGCATTTCTTACCCTTCAATCATTAAAGGAATCCAAAGTTATAAAAAATAAATCTAAGTGTGATGTCACATCCAATGATTTGCTGATTTGCTTAGGAGTGTGTTTGTGTGTGTGAACTTTTGGATATTTAAATACACACCACTATATTAACCTATATTTCAATCAAAAATAAAAATAACGATCTCTAAAAAAATGAGCTCACAAACCAATTCAAAAAGCACCTAACATTAATTCCGTTGCAAACATCGGACTGGCAAAACTAACAAATTAAAATAAAACATTCCCCTAATTCATAAAACTGAAAATTCGCATAAAGGCTATCAAGCAAATATTAATGCATTATTTATAATCTAATAAAAATTATATAAATAAATTCTAATCACCACACATTAGGCGCTTTAGCCGATTTTTTAGACCAAATGAAAATAAATAAAATTAAATAATAATATTATATTACGAACCAATAATAAATAATAATTATAACTTAAGATAAATACTGTTTATTAATAATATTATGCAAAAATGTACTAAAGGCAATACTTAACTAATTATAATTAACTAAAAGGCAATCAATTTCTAACTAAGAAGGAAACTATTTCAAAGAAATACATTTAAGAATGGGCACATGTATTTACCTCAAAATAATTCTGATAATCATTAATTAGTATTTTAATGAATACTTATTGAGCTTCTGATTAGACCAAGATAGTCTAAGTAATGAATTTAGATTTAACAAACAACCAGAGGGGCAGTAAGATATAATATATTTCAAGTTTAAACTTATGTATAGAACATAACCTTAAAAAATAACAGTCTTGGTCTGGATTATGATCCTGGACACAGAGAAAGATACAAAGAGAATGTTTAGAGTGACACTTTTAACAGAACTTTGATCACATTGCTCGTTTTCATTACTCCAAGAACACATGAACATGCTTGCGATGTTTCACCTAAGTTTTAATAAGAGTGTTACTGATAAACAAAATCATTTTTACTATTGATATAGTAAAGTTTATAACATTTTCATTCATACTACAATTTCTTTTTACAACTTTTATTTATGTGCAATGTTCTGTAATTCTGTCATTTTTGACAGATGATTTTAAAAATTGGTTTACAGCTCTCTAATTGGATTGTCCCGTTAATGGTGTCCCTGTTGTCCCGTAATTGCTAGACCTATGTTCATCGTCTCTAATGACACACTTTGACTTATGAAAATCTAGATATTTTGTGTAAAACTTGTTCAAATTAATTAACAAGCTAAAAACAACTTCGGTAAAAAATTTGTTTCGATTTCTTTCAATCACAGAAAATAAGAACAAGAAGATAAATTTTTTTTGAGAAACTTATTGGACAATTTTTTAAAACTGTACTATATATTGATAAAGTTGGTTACTAGAACCTCAAATGTTCAATTATTTTTTAATAACTCCTTATATGTTATGGAGATATTAACAATTCAAAAAGTCACTTTTTTCTCTTTAATTATTAAAGGGATTCAACGTTTTACAATATTCCAAATGCATGTGACATCACAACCGCTGCCAACCTTATAGCTCATAAATCTCTGCTATATGATTTATATATCAAAATATCAAATATCATTTACAGCTATTTCAAGGAACAATAAAATTTCAATATTATGTCTGCCTTAGCAGGGTTAAATAAAATAAAAACTTATTATTCCTTGACTTGACTTGATTATTTGACTACCAACAGCTGCAAAATTTCGCCCTAATATTTGCTTATATTACCTAAAATATTTATTTATGTCACACAAATTTGACAGTTGTCAAACAAACAAACGAAAGTTTGGATGGATATTTTGCGATTTGAATATTTATCATATTTTGACAGGTGGTTCGGAAAATAATCGTGCATGTCTATAATTGGCAAACAGCACAAATAATTGAACACGAAAGTTTGAACCCGCCATAACAGTTTATCAAACTTTTACTAAACCAATTAGTAGTTCAATTAGATCAACTCTATTGAATGTGCGATTTTTACGTTTCAAAGTGAATGATCTATTCAACTCTTTCAATGCAGAAATGCATTTCAAGGTCCTTTTATATCAAATCAATTCTTAGTTCTGTTTTAATTTCAATGTCAGCTTCGTTTCATATCATATTTCCGGAATATGGAAACCTCTTGTTCTTCTCTCCAAATTCCACATAATTTTTTGAAAAAGAAAGAAAGTAGGGTGGCTACACTTTCTTATTTTACTTTATTAAGGTTTCTGTTATTAAAGGTTTCAAAAAAGCAAATTGAAAATTGAAACGAAATTGTAATTTATATTAGAAATAATAATTAATGATTATTAGAATCAATAAATATGTTTCTATAAGAGTAGGGCTTGTATAGATATAAATTTAAAATTACTTTTTAAAATTTAGATAATATTTTTAGTTATTCATAGGTTTAGAAAAATTGAAAATGCATTAGCAATACTTAAATGCAATTGTCTCAAGTTTTCACCGTAGATGCCTCTTCTGTAAGTCTATACAAATAAAATTAAAATTAAAATATTTTAAATACTTGTTCTTTTATTACTGCTTTATTTACAAAAACTTATTCTGTTACGTTGTATGTTATTATATCGTTACTATAAGTACTAGCGTTTACCCCGTCGTATAGCGACGTCTGTTTTATTTATAATAAATGATATTGTAATGATAATGTTGTTGTAACTTTAACGAATATAAGAATTACTGCATTTCTTGAGATGATGGAAGATTATATCATTGTTAAAATTAATAAACTGTTTGTATTTTCAATTTTAGTAAATGTAAGATTTTCTTCATTTCATGAGATGAAAGAAGGAAAGAAGGAAAAAAGATAAACGGAATAGAGATTTTAAATGTTTGTTACAATAGATATTTGTTTTTTTACAGCTTAGTAATTTATTTATCATATAATTATCTCTAATAATTAGTTGACAGATGTTAATAATTTTCGAAAGTAATTGTTTAGCAAATATTTAAACATACAATGCGCCATCTATTAAACAGTAGATATAACAGATAAAGTTTAGTATTTGTTTTTTAGATGGCACCTTTATTTTATAAATTCCAACGCCTGATCAATATGCAAGTTATATATTTTATGTGTATATATAATTGCATGGTAATCAGGCGTTGAAAATCAAATTTTTCTGCAATATTTGAGATGAAAGAATGCTATTCTCCAAATCACGATAGTTCGGCGGTGACTTATATTTAAAAGAGGTTATAAGAGCGGTATAAACCTATAATACGATAATGAATTTTATGTTATTCCTTTCTATTAGTGCTTCTTAGTTATATCGGTAGTTTATTCCCCACAATTTGTTTTAAGTATGACTCGCTGCCGAACTCTCGTAATTTGAACTATATAAGAAGCTTTTGTTAAAAGAGAAAGAAGTGTGGGCGATTCTATTATCTTTCAATAAAAAATGCAACTCTTGAAAATGAGTTCACAATCCCATTTTTAAGCACAAGCACGATTTAAACTGACACGTATAAATGTAGTCTAAAGCGGGGATTTTAGTCTTTCAGTAATTGCCCAGTAAACAATTTGGTGAAGTGTCCTATTTTGTGTCGTGATCACAAGCTTGTTGCGCGCAGATAGTCTAGCTTCTAGATCAATCTGACACCACTTGGTACAGCCTAGCAGTGCACAGATCATTAGTAGTCTTTTACTAACGCTATACTTATTTTCAAACTCATTTCTAATAAAGGTTTCATTATAATAATATTATAAGAATACATTTTTGCATAAAATTAATATTTCGTAAGATAAATAAATGAAATAATTTGGGGCAAGCTTTCCCGTTATCCGGTGGACCTGAAATTTTGGAAACATTATTTTTTCAAGCAATAGCAGCAAACGATAGCGCAAAATAAATTCAACTTTCAAAATAAGAGCCACCTTAGTGTAAGTATAAATACAATACCTTTCTTTCTTTCGCGTTTATCTCAAAACTATTTTTATTGAACGATATCTCGATAACACCTCTTTCGATTTTAATAAATATTACACGATATCTTCTTTATAATATTATCTATCGAGTACCATATAACTTTAGCGATTGGAAACCTCGTTCATTCTTTATGAGGTAAAAAAAAATATCGCGAGGTTGAAACTAGGGAGCAGAGTAAAAGAAACTATGTAGAATGTGTGGCAAGGAAATAGACACATTAGAGCACATTAAGAGTAGGTGTAGGGAGAACGTGGAAAGTGACGAAGACCTGATAAAAATCTTACAGTGAAAGTAGGAAGAATAAACTGGATGAATGAAATTAGAACAAACACTTATATTAACATCATACGAGTATATAGCAGTATATAGATAGAAGATTGAAAAAATAAAAGAAATCTTATCATGTACGATTTTTATTTGTTTGTCATATTATTAAATAATACCATCGGTTTTCAATATACAATCGGAAAAAATTAAAATACATTTTAAATATGTAACCTACATAAAACGTATTATAAATTAAAAATTGTATCTATAAATAAATAATGAACATAATATTATACAATTAATAAATCTGTATCTGGATAACTGAATAGAATTGCCCATAAAATTACTATAAATGATTAGAAATTATCGAAAAAATAATATAAACTAATAAAATATAAAAATAATAGTTATTGAATACTTTAGACTAATACAACTATGTGCTTTTTACATGATTTGATGATTTATCTTCACTGCCCTAACTATAGTACCTTACAGATCGCTCATCACAGAATAGAACAATTACAGTAAAACGAATAGTTAACAATAAAATCTGTGTATATATGTATATATATAAAGAGTAAAATATTTTAAATATATCTAAAAAAATATACAATCATAAGCTACATAATTTAGTAATTCATAAGTACACAATACATCAACATCAACTTAAAACGAAACAAAAATTCTAAATTTGGTTACCCAAAATACGTATTATTAAATAAGATTTTATTGTAATTATCAGATTCTTAGAAGAGTCACTTTCTTCCAACGTTTATGTCTTCCTAATAATGTTGTTCGTAATGGTATTCTCTTATTCAGTTATTTATTTATAGACCTGCTAATATAACACGTGGATCTTCTACGGCACTCTTTAGTTTCTTTAAGAACAAAACAGCCTCACGCCCATCAATAAGTCTATGGTCGTACGTTAATGCTACGTACATCATAGGACGAATGACGACCTGCAAATTAAAAAAAATGTGTAAATCAAATATAACTAAATGTAAATAAAGTTGATCTCACACCGGAACAAACTACTTCACATGCCGAGTATTGTAAGTACAGATTATTAATACATGACGGGAACCTACTATTTTAATGTTTATCAATACGTTACAATATTCATATAAACAGAAGGCGGTACTTTTATCTACCATACATATTATGAGCACGAACGTATGAACAATGAATTAATTCAAAACAGTAGCGTGTTGATAAAAATTAAAATAGAAGTTTGTTCTCTTGATAAGAGTATGCTAACGCTAACAAACTCCACTTCACTCTACTGAAAATAGTCAGCGACGCAAGTGGTCTGTTCTAGTGTGAGAGACCCTGAAGGTAATTTTTAGAGCATCTTTAGGAGGCAACGACATTTACAACCCTTCTTTGAAACGGTTTGGCGTAATATAAAATTCGCTTGAAACTATTGTGTACTTTTAAATAACAATTTTCTTATAATGTATAGACAATAAAGCACCTAAAGGAAAATAAATTTACCATAATAAAGTTTCTTTAAATGTAGAAAACCTTTGATTAAACTAAACTTTAATATAACATGAAATACATCAAATTCTATAAAAATTCAACCAAAGTTAAAAAATAATTTTTCATAAAAACTTTCAATGCGATTTGCGCAAATGTTGGAATTTTTGACACTGGTACTTTTAGCATAAGGCCATATAATTATAGATAATTAAATATCAAATACAGACCTGTCCCTTTACTGCAATTGGTCTGTCAAAGATACCATGCATCCCTAAAATAGAACTCTGAGGAGGATTTATGATAGGTGTTCCAAGGAGAGACCCAAATACTCCGCCATTACTAATTGTAAAAGTACCACCATCCATATCTTCAACTGTTATAGCTCCTGAAATAATTAAAACGTTATAAAGTTAATATTTTATATTGACTATAAAAATAATAAAATAACTAAATAAATATCAAAATTGCTATATAATATTAACAGAGAATTTAAATGTAAAATTTTATAAATTATAGATCAAATTACGAAATTTCGGCGGCTAATCATGCTTAAAACTTACACTATCGTGTAAATTTCGGATGCCATGAAAAAGCACTATACTTTACTTTATAATGTGCATAGGAACGAATAAAATAAAATTCTCCATCGTATCGTAGATGTATATATTTGTAACTAAAAACAGTTTCTGGTGTAACTGTGTATTCAGTTAACATAATTAGATAAATATGGTTGAAGTTACGAGAGTTCGGCGGTGACTCATATTTAAAACAAGTTGTGGGGTATAAACTGCTGTTATAACTGAAAAGCACTGACTTATTTATTTTTCTATAATGTTTATAGAAACGAATAAGACGAAATTCATTATCGTATTATAAATTTATACCGCTCTTATAATCTCTTTTAAGTATAAGTCACCGCCGATCTATCGTGATTTTGACTATATATATGCCTCAAACAACCGGTTATTCTATATTCTATTATAGAAATATTATGATCGATACAACCTTGTCTTCTGAAATGGCTCTACACAACTTTATAATTTTTTTGTTCTATTGCAAAATAAATTGCATTGTAAATTTTACTGCGTTTTATTGAAAAAAACAATGTTACTCTTTGTACAGAGAAGCTAATAAAAAAGATTGTAAAAAGAATCTAGCTACTTAATAAAACAAATATATGTAACTGCAACTGCACAGATACCTAACAAAATGTACCTGGTTAGAAGACTGACTAGTTATTATTACATAAATGTAAGGGTCAAACCTTTTTTCGCTTTCTCGCCAAGTTTCGCAATGGCTATTTCAATTTCGGCAAAGTTCATAGCTTCTACATTTCGCAGAACAGGTACAACAAGTCCTTTAGGTGTGGCTACAGCTACAGATATATCAACATAATCTCTGTATATGATTTCAGATCCCTCAATAACAGCATTTACAACAGGTTGATCCTTCAGTGCAAAAGCTGAAGCTTTACAAAACGCTGACATAAAGCCTAATTTTAGACCATACTTTTTAGTAAACGCCTCAAGATGATCTTTACGGAATTTCATGATTTCACTAAAATGAACAAAACCATATTATTACAATGTTATACACTAGAATCTCATGACAATGTAACAACGTCATTTCAGAACTAAGTATAATGTCTAAGTAATGCACATATAAATAAAATATTCGATTACTTTTAATATTCGTTTACATAAAGTTCCTTTATGAGATTTTTGTCGATTTTGTCTACTGTGGTTTATTTTTAAGAGTTATACATAATACATATCTAAAATTTATGATTTCATTTAATAATGTATTTTGAATTTGAGCTCAGATTCTAAGCAATATAATTCATTATTCTCCAAAAAAGTATCAGTTATTGTATAATGACATTTATTATATAATTTTTATAAGCAACTAGATAGCTTCTTATATGCAGTTCGTCAATTAATTGAAAACTTATATCAATTTTGATTGAGCCATTATGAAAATATTTTTAACCAAAAAATAGTTTTTACAAACTAATAAGATTAATCGAAAATGTAGAATCTGTAGCAAATGGCTAAATTATAATGCAAATAGTAATCATAATAGCAATGAAATTTAGCTCCCCGACTATATACAAGCCATATAACTTTATAAAAAACTATAACTATAAAAAAAAGAACAATTACCATCGCTAATTTTGTTATGGTAGTATGTAATAATAATAAATAATATCTATTGAAATATACCTCATATCAACTTCGTTAAACGTTGTAAGCATAGCATTAGTGTTTTGGGCTTCCTTCAATCTAGAAGCTATTTTCAATCTCATTCTGTTCATTTTAACGCGTTGTTCTGTCCTAGTTCCTGTAATTTCCTTAGTTGGATCCGCTGGAGGCATCTGAAAAATTAGTAAAATTCTTTAGTATTAGAGCTAAAATTATTTTCACTTTATATGATGAAAATTACCTTAACTGTGGCAGTATCAATAGCTTGGGCATGCCTAATGGCAGCAATTGGCACTGATGATGCAGGAGCAGCTGGTTTAGGTGGTGCAGCTGGAGCAGGTTTTCCTGCTGCAGGAGGTGCTGGCGACTTAGCAGCAGGCGGTGCTGCTGGTTTGGCAGGAGCTGCAGCCGCCGGAGCTGCTGGCTGTGGAGCCTAATAGAGAAATAAAAATAAATTTTCTGTTGGTTTTGATTGATGAACTGAAATAATTGAATATTTAGTAATTTATCATAGTTACAGCTCGTGGTTTAGGAGGGCCTGCAAGAGGAGGTTTAGGAGCTGCAGGTTTAGGAGGAGCTGCAGGTTTAGGAGCAGCTGCAGGAGGAGCAGGAGCACGGGGAGGAGGAGGAGGCGGAGCTTTAGGAGGCTATTGTAATACACATTATTGGTTAAAATATTTAAGTTTAAGTGTATATTGATTATAAATTCATATTTACCGGAGCAGAAGCAGCAGGCCCTGCTTTTGCTGGTGGAGCCTGGCCTGTTATATTTATTTTAAACAAAGGTTGGTTTGCCTTCACTGTTTGACCATCTTTGACAAGAATCTCTTCAATAATTCCACTTCCTGGAGCAGGTACTGGCATAGAAGTTTTATCTGTTTCAATTTCCATTACAACTTCATCTTCCCTTACATGATCACCTACTTTCTTGTCCAACCTACAAATAATTACGGAGTAAGTTTATAACAATAGTTCAAACGTACTAGTTTCAAATAAAAGAATTACGTAGAATATTAAATAGATATTGTAAATTAAATATTTAATCAATGTATATAATACTCTTACTTTACATCTCCTTCCGAAACTGAATCGGCAAAAGGTGGTACGTTGACAACTTGTGAAGCTTGCAGAACTGAAGACGATTGAATACATCTTAATTGTTGTGGCCAAACTAATAACACACGTTCACTAAATCTGGAAATAACACATTCAAAAAAAAATGAGCTAAAATTATGACCTTATACATCAACAAGATATTATTACTGATAACAAATCAAGTTAGAAACTAAACTATTTATAGAAAATTCTAGATCATACCACTTGTTGTAAACAATAAAATAAAACATGCTTTTACGAATAGTTAAATGCTATTTATTTTTGTTTAAAATTATACAAAATATATTATCAAAAGAATTATAATCGTAGAAATTATTGTTTTCATACTACTCATTAAAAAATAACTATCTGCATATCACAACTTGTTAATCTCTGCTTGCTACTCCACCATCAACATATTTATGGAATATTAATAACTATGTTAATGCCAAACGTTATACTTGAATAAAAACTAAATGTTTTAGTTTAGTATTTTAATAATGTTCAATTTGCACAAACGGATATAAAATTAACTGACTTAATTTTTTCAAAGCGTACACTATTATTTATTAGCACTTTGTTAATATTTCTTTTCTAAGAGAAGGCTATATTTAAACAATACTTACTTAGACGTTGAGCTCGATATTGGTATTCCTAATGCCTTTTGGTTAAATGCTCTGGAGTTAACTGGAACCTGTAGAAATTAATATGTAAATAAATAAAAACTATTGCTTAATGTATTATTCCTTATAAAATCATATGATATTTCATAATTTTATTTGGCGATTACATAAGTCTATTACATCTGGGTTAAAATATTACACAGCTGCGGTAAGAGTTTATATATATGAATAATATATATTTGTTTCTCTAAAATTATTAATTCATTTTTACCTTGATGTTATTTCTTTCAATAAATTTTGTCGTCAGCCGCAGAGTTTTTCGCGTAATACTCCGCGAGGAGGTTAACAATATTCCAGACATTATTAGTCTTATACCAAAAATAAGGTTGGAATAGTATCCCCCTATCGAAATGTCTAATGTTACTTTTAGCACTTCAAGAACATACTTCAGTACAATGTAGTGCTGACACTCAGTGACAAATAGCTCAATTTTTTATTATTTTCAAATTTTATTGTAATATGGTTCAAATATTCATTGTTATAATTTTTGCTAAAAATTAAAAGAATGTGTAGATTTAATTATATAAAGGTATATTATTTATGAAAGATTAGTACTATCTAATTATTAATACTAATACTAAAGTATCTGTTCAAAAATAATTATGAACTTCTATAGTAAAAATATATTTATAATTCTGTACAACCGAATTTAACTATAACTTTTTTTATTGGATTTTTGAAGTTCTTGATGATTGAGATGATGTCTTTTATATTTGAATATTATTATTTCCAATCAAACGATCTCTGCCTTTAATTTTCTCGTACGGATCCCATTATGTTGGGATAAGTAGGTTAGCAGTCGTCTGTTATTGGCATTTTATTGAATATTTATTTATAAATTGTAGCTATAGAATAAATCTTAGGTTTTTATATTGAGGTTTTTAAACAATGTAGTACTAGCAATTTTATACTATTTTTAAATGTATCTAAAACATATTCTAATATCGAATAATATATTTTAGCGCAAGACAGCATTTTAAATTCTAATAAATAACTAAATGCGATAATTTTTTGATATTGAAAAGTAAAAAAAAGAGATACACTTAAGAAACGTTCTAAATATTCAATAATATAGGAAAAGACCACATTCTTACTTAGTGCTATATAAAATTAACGTACTTTGTGTAAATATTGATTAAAACAAGAATAATGCTTCCTATGGAGTATGCTGAGGTTATTTGGACATAAGACCCCTAGATAAATTCTTTCTACTGTAATTCCAATAGCCTTAAATCCATACATCATCCTGTTTTATCTGCAAATATTGAGTTTTTGATACGTGATACTATTATTACTAATGGTAACTAAGATTCAATAGTTACATTACAAATGAAGAGAAATTTCAATATGACAAGCAAAGCGTCCAAAGCAGCCAGTTGTCAAGTAGTCATCACACAGCATCATTAATAAATTATGTAATTAAGAAACTAATAATCTATTGTTTAGAATACCTCAAACCTCGACTGGTTCTGTGATGCTTAAAGTAAAAAAAATATATTTGTTGATTTGATTTGGAAACATATTACGTTTTGTCTGCAGAATATGATATATATATTATATTGAAACATATATAGATACAAACAATTTTGATTACTAAATTAAAGACAAAAAATTTTATACAAAGGAATCATTTTATTCCTCATTAATTAAAACGTACATCATGTAGGCTATAAATATATTTAAATCAAAGTGACATTTATTTTTACCAGAAAATAATTTAATCTACAACTGAAGAAAGATATACATATAATTTTTGCAATTTAGTCTAAACATGCATATATAGTAACACTCAACTTTTGATAATATATAATAAGTCCTCAGTAAAATACTTCATATAATCACTTTTATAAGCTCGTAGCTAAATATTATGTAATTTTTGTTATAAAAGTTTGTTATATGTAATTACATAAATGTGATTTATGTTTATAATATTTAGACATCATAGGATACAAACGTATAGTTCATCTAAAAACTACTACAACAGTTTAATAGTTTCTTTAAATATTAACGAATATATAAGAGAAAGAACTCTATTAACGAGGTTCAAAACCCTAATGGATTGCATAACCTGACTTCAAAAAAATTATTTTCCAAATAGCTGGAACTTTGAAATTTTTTACGCCTACCATGACGTCTTTAACTACACTCCAAACACATTCTTTAAGGATACCACAATCAAATATTTTTAGACTTCTATTTTGTCCATATTTTAAAACAAAATTTATGGAAAAACAATAATATACTTCAGTATGTTGATAAAAATTCGTTTCATCGAATAAAAAAATGCAAAGTAACACGTTGCATTGCATTTTATTTCAAATTATTAACCGCAGTTGATCTTTCCAACAATGGGGTTGTAAACCATGTCTTGATTTCTATAAAACTGTACTATACCCGCTAAACAAAGTAATTCTTCGAAGTTAAACTCAGGTTTATTTAACGGAAAAGTTAGCTATTCCATAATTAATGTTATCTAATATATAATGTTTTGAGACTTACTATTACGATATTTGTACAAATAAATCTACCTTTTTGTTAATTAACATAATCATACAACTTATAAGAAGCCCTTTATAAGAGTTATACATTTTAAGAACACTATTTATTTAAAGAATTAAAGATATTAAAAATGGCAATAAAATAAGACCTTTTAGATTAAATGTACAAATTTGCATTTGAGTAAAATATTAAATGAATGTTAAGTAATATCCATGTTTTGTGTTGAGCAGGTATATACGAGTATTTATAAAAGACTATCAGAACGGTAAATATTTTTTTAAAAATAATAAGATGCGATATTATAAGACGTATTAAAAATGAAATTAGTCAACTGTGACTCTTTAATTTTTAATCAGATCTAGTTATAAAAAAAAAGTCTCCATATGAAGGCGCTTCCGATTCGTAGTACTCTTCTCTTCTATGGATTTCCATCTCTTTCATATAACAAAGAGTGAAAAAGATGCATGTTAGTGCCAATGGATACGTCAGTTACTTCTTACAGCAAGATCGTGCAACCCGTAAAATGTTATATATGATTTGTGTGAACAAAGAAATATAATCTGAATTATTTATTTATTGTGTGAATCTTAAGTCAACTTTTGGATACCTATAAAAAAAATTAAAACCGCCAATATATAATATTTTAATCGAAAATTAAAAAAACGACCCCCAAAAATAGGTTCCTAAAGTCATTCATTAACCGGTTTAATGGAAAATAAGTCATATTTTTATTTTAGGACGCAATCGCAATGTTTTTACTAATTGAATACTGAAACAGAGATTTTAGTCAAAAATATTATTGCAAGAATTTCGCACAGCGAGACGACCGCTTTTGTGGTTAGTTTGTTTTAAAGGCAAGACCACTTCTTGTTTTAGCATGATTCACACGAGATAAAAGAACGGGAATAACGCTAATAGTTTGCAATTGCACGACTTATAAAATCAGCCCATCTACTAATTTATTACTTACTGACGTACTCTTATTGGAACCTCGTTAACATAATAAAACGAATAAAATAATATTCCTCCAGTCAGTAAAATTTCAATTTCAAAATATTCAAAAAATCTCCGCTATGCATTTTCATTGAATGCGTAACAAATGGTGTGACAATTCCATAGGTATCTGAAAATATTACGTTATTATTATTTGTTTTAAAACAATACAAAGACTTGTAAGGACATTTATTGCATATTACCTCCAACATATTGATACCAGTTCCTTCAACAATCAGTTTTAATGGCGTTTGTCTATTTGGTTGCATATTTAACATTTGCACTGCATTTAATACTGTTGCCATTGTAATAAAAGTACACCCTGTAACGTCTAAAACCTAAAAATATGTTTAAATTAGGTCGTGATATTCAACAGGTTACATTTTAAACAAAAAATTAAGCGAACCCGAAGTTTGTAACTACAACATAATTGAAGAAATGCACTTTTCCTACAGCATACCGTCAAAAATTCTATTTTTTAAATCTGCGAAATAGTATATTTAAACATACACAAAAAGGAACAATGATTTAGCTGAAAAAACATAATAAATTAAATAGTTTTTCAAATTCTTTTAAATTACTTACAGTTAAATTATTACAATGCTGTAAGAATTCCAAAGCTAACGAATCATCAAATTCATAACAGTCACGACAACGCAGGATTTCGATTTTACCTTTTTTCGCAAGAGTAATATATGTATTTTTACTTAGAAATGAAATGGATCGAGTACTCAATTCCTTTAAATTAGCAAGTTTAGCCAAATATGTCGAATTAATCTGCGGTTGCGGAGGAGGACTTCGACAACGAAAAACAGTCTTGCATAATCTAATGGTTTCTAAATAAACACAATGATCACAAATTGTCTGGAGTGACTTGCTTATATTTTCTTCATCAGTATAAATAGAGATACCTCTTAAATACCTCAATTTCTTGATAGGTTCTAAAGAAATTGGTTTAGCTCCCAACGTAAAGTATTTCAAATACGGTAGGCTGGTTATAACTTGATTCAATAGTTCGTTGGTAAGGCCGCATTCATAAAGACTTAGTGTTTGTAGACAGGTACATCGATTTAGTAGCTCTATAAGACAATTAGTATCAAATAACTTTAGGTGCAGCAACTTAAGTTCAGTCAAGTTACTGGTGAGATTCTTTAAGCGCAAACCCTCAAAGTAGCGGTCACCATCGATTGACAAGGTTTGCATTTCTTTGTTTTTTAAAAAAAGTGTGTCAAAGGAAGAGTTAGAAATTTCTTCGTCACATCGAATTGAAATTTTGCAGACTTTGGTACAGTTATTAACTATTCTACATAATTCATTATTACTTATTTTTACCCCTGGTGTATTAATTACTTGAATTTTTGGACAATATCTGGAGATATATTCATTAATATTTCGAAATTCTTCATGCTTTGTTATCATATTAACCTGCTCCAAAGTTTTCCCACCTCGGACAAAAATTTCTTCTAGCGTAGTTGATGATATATTGTAGTCATTTTCTATTAAAATGTTATCAACATTTAGAATTAAAAATCGATCCCAAAACATCAAACTTAGCAATCTGTACTCTTCACTAACATTTTCCAGTGATAATATATCGACTGGAGATAAATAAGAAAGTAAAATTCTATTACAGTATTCATTTAGTCGCTCCAGCATTTTAGAAAAACTGAAATAAAGAGAATTATGTATATACCAAAAGTACTAATATAATTACAAACACAAAAATATAATATAGGAATAAAATAAGCTTAATTAATTTAAGTTTGCCAACTAGTTGATACAGCTACACCAACATTAGTTCCAAATTTTGTAATTAAGTCTTATAACTTAATATGTAGTTTTAGAATATATATCAATATTAGTTACAAGCGGCATATTTTGTACATTCAATTGCGCAATTAAAATCACCGGTGTCACTTTCAGCTGTTCTTAATAACAAATCAATAAAGTCTGGAAAATATATGTTGTATTTTACATATGTATCGAGTATGGCCGCATAAATATATGCGACTAATTTGGTTTCTATTAACACAATTACTTTAAAAGTATATATAAATAAAAACTTATATTACTAAAGAAAATAAACATCGATTTCATTATTAATATGAAATGAAATAATGAACAAGGTGAATAGCATTGGTTGTATATATCAATGTCGAACGATTATAACAATTAAAAAGAATGTTCAGATGCATTTCCACTTACAATTAATTGCACTCTCTTTAAAAAAATATTATCACCATAAAATTATTATTTTAATAAATTTAGCAATTTAAATATTGCGTTTATATTACTAATTACAAAAGTTTACGATGACAGCTGACATTTCTGACGCTTCAAAAAGAGACACTTCAGAACTGACAATGGGAAAGCATTATTCCAGTACTTATTATTTATAGTAGGGTGCGTTCAGATCAAGTCAGAATCTATAAATAAAAACAGAAATGAATGTAATGATTAAAGAATGTTTTGTTATCTTTACAAACTTAAGAAATAATAAGAAAAAGTTAGTGGTATATATTTAATATGGACAATTAATTTTTAAACTTTAATAATTAATTATAGACAACTTTTAAAAACACTAATTTTTTTTGTAATTCGTGTGACATTAGTCTACTTCCCATACTTAGTTACGAGTTACGACCTTGTACCATGTTAGCAGTTTTTATGGTGTCAAGCCTATATTCCTACAACATAGCTGTCTAACAACTTTATGATTACATAAACACATAATCAATTAAATATAGTAACAAGCAAACTCTGAAACAATAACGCTGGTAATGATATCGAACCCAAAGAGGTAACAATCTGATATTAAAAACATCAATCTGTAGCTGTTCCGAAGCGCTCTTCTGGTTTGCACCTTAACCTCTAAAATGACTATATGAAAAACACCACCATATTTAAATCTGGAGACTAAGGAGGTCAATATTACTGTTAGGAATTTGTTTTACGTAATTCAAAGATAATATGCTCATATTTTGATAAGCGTTAATCTATCAAGTTCTTTACAAGTCTACAGAATTATTTCCAAAATGAAATCTGTTCAGTGCATTCGTGCAATGTCTTCATCGGAAGATTTAATGCTATCACCCTCTTCAGAAACTACATTTGATTGACCTTTTCAGATAGCTCCTTCATAACACACACGGCACGAACGAAACTAAACTGATTTGATATTGGTTTTGAGCGACTATGTTTCTTGGTCGCTGGACAATGGGCTTGTGTCCTCATTTTCTAGTGGACGATTTTTCAATTGTTGATTGAAATTGATATTAATAAATGTGTATTGGCGTGTCTATTTTATTAAATATCTAAATATTGACGGAGATATAGCAATTAAAAGTTTGAATTATAGTTTTAGCGCTAGAAATGGTCGGCCATATTTGTATGACGTGAAATGCATTTTAACGTCAGTTATTTGTTGAGTTGGTCAGTGCTGTGGTAATGTTCTGTAGCTTTTGGTAGTCAAATAATCAAGTCAAATCAAAAAATAATAAGTTTTTATTTTATTTAACCCTGCTAAGGCAGACATAATATTGAAATTTGATTGTTACTTGAAATAGCTGTAAATAAAAATTGATATTTTGATATATAAATACATATAGCAGAGATTTATGAGCTGTAAGGTTGGTAGCCTTACACAAGGATTGTGATGTCACATGCATTTGGAATGTGTACAACGTTGAATCCCTTTAATAATTAAAGAGACAAAATGACTTTTTTAATTGTTAATATCTCTTAACATATAAGGAGTTATTAACAAATAATTGAACATTTGAGGTTCTAGTAACTCACTTTATCAATATATAGTATACTTTTATAGAAATTAAGACATAAGACACAAGCCCATTACGTTGCATGCTTTTGATGATGATATCATGAACAGAGATGTGCACAAATACTATTCAAAAGTATTGAAATACCTCATAATACGACACAATAAATTCCCCTATTGTGCTACTGTTAAAAATTCTATAGAGTCACGAAGCACGGCTCGACATGGCTCATTTTTCGTTGGAAACTTCATTGCGCGACTAGTTTGTAATCAGTCGACCCGCGTGCTGACGGCCCAAGGCTCTTTTAGATTTTACAACAATGGATACTACATATTGATAGAAGTTCGCTTTTTATAAGTTTTTATCTCTTTAATGATTAAGGAGTCAAAACTGACTATTTAAAATGTTAATAACTTTTATAATATTGCAAATTGAATAAAAATAATTGAAAAAGAAGAGATGAGAAAAAGAATTTTATAGTGGGAAAAACCTAATGCTAGTTATATTGAAAATATTAACTGCCATTTCGATAAAAAATTGTACTAATTAATATTGTTTATCAGATTCAATGTCAACAAAATTAAATTGAATTATTTACCAGTTTCACAAACAGGTTTTATTGCAACCATGACCTTAAAGGCCTAGTACAGACTCCAATGCTGGATTATAAACTGATCCAACCAACATGCTTGATCGTTTATGGATATGATGTACACATAGTTGGTAGTTCGTGCACTAGGCTTGACGTACACTACCAACATGAGCCTAGCGTCAACATCCATGCAACACAAAACATGCATGCACAAAACAACAGTTGGTCATTAGTTTAGCTCAACTCTTGACGTGGTATGAAACGGATCTCAAGTTTTTATATTCTATAGTAGTTGACTTATAGTTATTGACTGTGAAATGAGTTAGAGCGAGCAAGGTTACTTCTGGACGTATAAATAAAAGAGTACCTCAAAAAGTATATAACAGAAGAGAGCCAGTTTTATTGAAAAGTTTAAGAAAATTATTGGGTTGTGAACTCATTTCTTAGGGATCGCTTTTATAATTGGTGATTGAAATAAAGGTTAATGAGTTAAAGCTATATCAAATTTAAATTATATATATATATATATATATATATATATATATATATATATATATATATATATATATATATATATATATATATATATATAGTACAGTCTTAGAGAAATTAAGTCATGGCTCACAAACCCATTCTTCCGCTGAAGAAAACTATTCTAAAGCTAAAATGGAATCCCTACTTTCACAGATTTAATAATAACAATTAGTTATATATTAAAACAAGATATTGTCATATTAGTTTTTTACTAACATGTCAGGGTCACGACGTTTGCTAGTTATGCATTGTTAACCACAAATGATGCGGTTGTATTATGGCAATCGTGAGCATGTTCGGTTTGTAGTTGAGCCAAACATATTCAGTGTGTGTTGTGCCTTTATGTGGTGCGTCGTTGGTTTGAATGAAAAGTTCTCCGACATTGAATTCGTTAGTTGCTTGTTGGATGTCCAAGTGTCTGGCAGTTTAGCTGTTAAAATGCGCAGCTTCTCAGTGATTTTAATTTTGTGTTCATCTTTAGTATATCAAAGCTATGCTAGAGTCTACAATAAATGCTCTTTGGCGCTAGAACTGTATGACAAAGGAATTGAAAAGGAATTTCTTGCAGATTGTAAGTAAATATCATATCGGATTTACTAGTTTTTAGACTAGTTTTAGAATTTAAAAAGATGTTTTAGGAACAAGCTTTGTGGCATGTAAATTTTGACCTTGAACTTGTGTTGCACCCTTGAACTTGTGTTGCACCCTTGATATGTTCACTATGCATATATGGGGATATCCATAAATAACCTTCATACAAATTTCATGCTATTCTGAGTCTCTCCCTCCGTACTTGTCCGATTTTGCGTATACATAAAAAAGTTACCTATTACGTAAATGATGCTACTTGATAAACAACGTTTTGCGACCTATTTTGTTGCAAATTTTAATTGTACACATATGTTATATGATATTACATACACATGATCTTCCTTCTTATTAGGACTTAGAAGTCTTTGTAAGGATAAGGCTTTTACAATGGATATAATATAAAATCCTTTTAGATTAAATATTAGTAAATTCTGCTTAAGTTAAAATGTAAGATGCTTACAGTTGTGCCGTATAACAATGATGATACAACGATACAATGAAAAAGAATTATCTCAGTCTTTTTTGATATGTTTATAGAAATGAATAAGATGAAATTTACCAGCATACAGTAAATATTAAAATGAACCGACAACCCCCCACTCTGACGCAACATGGCTCTAGTATAGCAATATTTTCGTTAGCGCAGCAGTCAAAATCACAGTACTCGTCTCGAAAGAGACACAGAGGACTTTGGGGGCGATCTCTCTCTTTGCCTTTATCACAGTATTCAGTCTCTTGCGCACTCTATTCTTATATCTCTATGGTATAACTTCTTTCAAGCATGAATCATTGCCGAACTCTCGTAATTTAAACTATAACGTCTAAGTTATTTGTTTTTCGGGCAGTATCTTTTGTATTGAAACATAATTTTAATGAAATATATGAACAATTATTTTTATATTTAAATGTTTGATTAGAATTGAAATTATTGAAATTTTGAAATTTTTATAATTATTACAATTTCAAAAACTACGTTACACTTCTCCCTAATTGTAATATAATAATAACAGTAGATAGTTTGTAGATTTATTAATATTGTAAATTTATTTATAGCTGATTTTATAATTTGTAAGGAAAAGTTACCTTTTACGTAAACGATTACTGTAAACTAATATACAACGGTCTGTGACCCATTTTACCGCTTTTTGAAAAATGAATGTACCCTTCACCGCACACCTTTTAAGAACACCTTTTTAAGTATTACAAAAACTTTGGAAAACCTTTTTAAAAATTAAAGGCTTTTAGAATTGCGATACAATTTCAAAATCAGACCATTTTAGATGCAAGATTTTTTTAGATTACGTAAAATATTACATGAATTGTAAGGTAAGGTAACATGCATGTTTTGTGATTTCTTCCTACTTTCTTTTTAATAAAACATAATATATTCCCAGGGGTCTGCATAGCCGATCCAAGTGCCTTCAACACGTCCTTCCAACAAGGACCTTCCGCTATTGGATCAACTAATTTTGGAATCTTTCAACTGAATGACGAATTTTGGTGCCGAAAAGGAACTGCTGGTGGAATTTGCAAAATAGAATGTGAAAGTAAGCAACGTGCTATTTGTAGCCAGACATACTCTCGTACTTTCTCCTTCTCTTTTATTACCGTATTTCTATTTCTTTTCCCAGAATTCACTGACAATGACATAACGGATGATTTGGCGTGTGCTAAGGAAGTTTACCGGCAGAATGGTTTCATTGCGTGGTGGGGTTGGGTAAGCAAATGCAAGGAGATCAAACCGGATGTCAACATCTGCTTCGAAAACAACGAAGAAGACAGCGAAGACAGTTGAACTACTCGTTAAGAAACCCACAGATCGAATCTCTAATTATTAACTGGATAATTTTATCCTTCAACTATTTTCTATTGATTTTTATATCATGGACGCAATAAATAAAAATAACCTTTTAATTAAATTTGAAGTATTCTTTCAAAGGATTTACCTAAAATTAGAGTATAGACTGAGTAGAGTTGAATGGGCTGGAGAACTATGTCTTAATTTCTTTAAAAGTGTACTATATATTGATAAAGTTGGTCACTATATGGGTCAATAACTTCTAGGGTCTTAAAAAAAAAAATTTGTCTCTTTAATTATTAAAGGGATTCAACGTTGTACAACATTCCAAAGGATGTGACCTCGCAACCTCTATGTTGCTATCTCTTTTATACAACAGAGCGTAAAAGAGATATATTCTTGACAAAACTCTGCCAAGTTTACAGGTTACCAACCTTATAGCTTATAAATCTCTGATATATGCTATGTATTTATATATCAAAATATCAAATATTATTTACAGCTCTTTCGAGGAACAATAAAATTTCAATATCATGTCTGCCGTAACAGGGTTAAATAAAATAAAAACTTATTATTCTTTGACTTGACTTGATCATTTCGACTACCAACAACTACAAAACATTATCACACCACTGACCTAATCAACAATTAACTGACCTATGCAATATATTTTCACGTCGTACAAATGGTAAAGCGGTAAAACTACAATTCAAACTTTTAATTGCTATATCTCTGTCAACATTTAGTTATTTAATAAAATAGACACGCCAATACACATTTATTAACATCAACTTCAATCAACAATTGCCTAAATCAACGCCTAAAAAATGAGGACACATGCCCATTGTGCGTCACAAGATCAATGAAAACATGGGTTGGATCATAATACTACGCAGTATGGGCTTGTGTCCTCATTTTTAGTGGTCGATTTTTAAATTGTTGATTGAAATTGATGTTAATAAATGTGTATTGGCATGTCTATTTTATTAAATATCTAAATGTTGACGGAGATATAGCAATTAAAAGTTTGAATTGTAGTTTTAGCGCTAGAAATGGTCGGCCATATTTGTATGACGTGAAATGCATTTTAACGTCAGTTATTTGTTGAGTAGGTCAGTGCTGTGGTAATGTTTTGCAGCTGTTGGTAGTCAAATAATCAAGTCAAACCAAAGAATAATAAATTTAAAGAGACAAAATGACTTTTTTAATTGTTAATATCTCTTAACATATAAGGAGTCATTAAAAAATAATTGAACATTTGAGGTTCTAGTAACCCACTTTATCAATATATGGTACACTGTTATAGAAATTAAGACATAGGACACAAGCCCATTGTGGAATAGGAATGCATATATACAAATATACATACAGCTCAAGGTTTGGTGCTCGGATTACTCGAAAATTACTCTTCGTTTTAAAGTATGGAATTTGGACAAATAATTTTCTGTCACATTAGTAACAATCGAAAGTCAGGAAAAGGGCCCTGGATACTGTGGAGTGTGCCCGAATCTTTATTACTACAGAGCCCAGATCTAGCCTCATAAATACCAGTTGGCCCGGGCCTCTATTTCCAAGAGAGGATCTGCCTTTACGTACTGAATATTTAAAATAATCACATTTAATATGCAACATCAATGAAATTGTTATTAATTAAATCAACAAAGGTGACCCTTAAAATCAACTTTGACATTAATATCTAAACTTATTATTAAAATATTTTAATTATATTGTATTAATTCATTTATATCCAAGACTAAAAGAATTGAAAGATAACAATTAGGGTTATCATTATTCGCAAGGCTAAAATAAGGCAATAATTATAAATATAAAAATACGGGAAATTACACGAACAGAATATTATATTTATAAAAGATTTATATAGAGTTGTAATAACAAAACGCAACACAACAATTTATGTAAACATTAAATTATATTTACAAGAATTACTTGCAATGGGAAACACCGTGTTCTCATGGTTAAGTTCCAACAGTCTACCTGTACACTGAAAGAAGCGTCTACAACCGCGTAGGCAACCTATAGTCACCGTGTTATGATTATGTATGTAAATAATCAATGTAACTTTAATAACAACCAAATCCAGAAAATATGGTACTAGTTCGTGGATCGAACCCGAAGACACAGTGACTAGCGTTAAGTATCCATGCTATCACATACTGTATAGTCTACAGTTCCATTGTATCGTTGATTTATACGGCAACTTATTTTAAGAAACATTACACAAATAGACCTTATTTAAATGAACGTTTTGCAAACCCTGGATCACTTTGATTTTTTGATTCAATGATAACAAGTTTTTTAAATCCGTGTGACATTGATTATATTTAGATGATTACATATTGGGTTTTATCAAGATGTGTTATTCTTCTAAGAACATTTTAACAGCGTCTGCGTTTGTTGAATTTTTGTTGTTTATCATAAGACAATATGATGCTTAAATCTTCAATAAGTGTTCTTTGGCTTTCAAAATTCATAAAAGATGAATACAAAAAAATACACTACTAAAAATGCACTATTCATTTATTGTTGTCATTAAAACTATTAAGTAAGATTTATCTTTGCATTACTAATATTTAACAGACCTGCATTGGCGCGCTAAGTTCTTACAATTCCTCGTTCACTTCAATATTTGACTCTTTCAATGGATTTGTGTCCTCATTTTTTAGTGGTCGATTTTTCAATTGTTGATTGAAATTGATGTTAATAAATGGGTATTGGCGTGTCTATTTTATTAAATATCTAAATATTGACGGAGATATAGCCATTAAAAGTTTGAATTGTAGTTTCAGCGCTAAAAATGGTCAGCCATATCTTTATGACGTGAAATGCATTTTAACGTCAGTTATTTGTTGAGTAGAGGTCAGTGTTGTGGTAATGTCTTGTAGCTGTTGATAGTCAAATAATCAAGTCAAATCAAAGAATAATAAGTTTTTATTTTATTTAACCCTGTTACGGCAGACATAATATTGGAATTTGAGTGTTCCTTGAAATAGCTGTAAATAATATTTGATATATATATTCATATAGCAGAGGTTTATGAGCTGTAAGGTTGGTAACCTTACACAAGGATTGTGATGTCACATGCACTTGGAATGTGTACAACGTTGAATCACTTTAATAATTAAAGAGACAAAATGACTTTTTTAATAGTTAATATCTCTTAACATATAAGGAGTTATTAAAAAATAATTGAACATTTGAGGTTCTAGTAACCCACTTTATCAATGTATAGTACACTTTTGTAGAAATTAAGACATAGGACACAAGCCCATTAAAGGATGAATACTGGTGTGGGAATAGTATCCTGGAAGAATTTGTCGAATGGTGTGTGGAAGTATGTATCAGTGAATAATTGCAAGTAAATTTTACACTAGTCATAAATTTCCCAAATTACAATTTAAAATAGCGTATAGGGTAATAAAGTATGTCTATATTTGTAAGTATCTTTTATAAGTATTTAGTTAAAATTGAGTAAACTATAAATTGAAAAACAGATCGAGATTAACTGCGCCTAAATTACTGCAACCTAACTTACGAGTACAATATTACAAGAATATATACCAAATATAGTGTCCAGTGGGTGCTATATATCTTTTTCAATATTTATTGAGTTTTAGAATGCATCTTCGGCAAAATGTGGTTGAATTTATAGTTGATTCTTTAAATTAAATCTCTTCTACACTCTGCGCTTATAAGAATAATGAAATTCATATTTAGTAATTGAAAATTTTATAATTTAGTTCTATTCATAATTTAACCATTCTCATGTTTAGTTATTTTTTTCTTCCTAATTTCTACTGTAATACGCTTCCTTACGCTATTTTCACTTACGAATGTTCAGGTGTTAAATATTAACAATTTTAAAAAAATATTTGTCTAATGATCGTCCTTTCAATACTCGACATTTAACATTCGACTTTTGCAACTCCTAATAATCGGGATACTATTTTACATATTCTTCGATTAAATCTTTAGTAAATTTAAAGGAATATTTTATGAACAGTTTACAAATCCAAATTCTATGCTATATTTCATTTAAGGTAGGTTAACCCGGGCCCGGGAGTTATTTGGGTGACCTACCTTATATTTATTCTGTAGATTAGGGATAATTTTATCAGCGTCAGTAAGAGGAAAAGATAATGGAGGATGGAAAGTTCCGTTTGACAACAATAACTACACTACATGATTATCGAAACATAATGTTTTTGTATTTTTAACATGCAACATTAAACACAAGTCATTTTATTATATAGTCAAATTGGATATGTTTTTTAGGTGTAAGGTCGGATTCCTACATCGTCCTTTCCCACGGTTTGCTCTATATCATGTGGCGATTCTATGGCATCTTGGGATAATACTTCAACGCCATCTTCCTTTATCAATATATTATCTTGAAGTTGCACAGACATTCCTCGGTAATTTTCATTAACATCATCACGATTTTCTGCGACATATATTCCTGAAATTTCAAATTAATAAGATTTTATTTAGGCCTCCGGACTTTATTTTCTATCAAAATTGTCGTTGATTTCATTCGGGACGTTCTGGCTTCTGTGAGAAAGTCCAGCGCATTGTTCATTTAATATACTACTTATAGAACTTAAGAAAGAGGAAGAGGTAAAGGGGAAAAGAGTACCATGAAAGCAATGCAATGGCAGAAGAACTGCGGAAAAGTAGTTGAGAAAAAGAGGCAGAAAGATACAGCAATAAAAAGGATGGCGTAAGTAGATCAAGAAATACAACGAGCGGTACAAGAGAATTTGGGAGGGGGAAGTACCGAAGTATATAAGGAGGGTGGGGGAGGTTGTGGAAACAATAAATATAAGGCAAATAGCAAGATTTAGAATGAGATGAGAGAGAGATGAGGGTACTACTAGGTATTGGGAAGAAACAAAGGGAAGGGTCTGCAAAATATGTAAGCGAGAAAGGGAGGAGTTCGAGCATATAACGGGAATGCGAGTTTAGGATAGTCAGTAAAAAGTGGGTAGAGGAGCTGGTGAAATGAGTCAAGGAAGGAGTGAGTGGATGGCAGAGGTAAAGAGTCCTTATTCTCTTTAGGAGAAAGAGGTAAAAGGAAAACCATTGACTTGGAAATGTTGCAAACTTGATCGTAGGAGCGGACAAAGAGAAACATAATAAACATTTTTGGAATTTAAATGTTTATTATTATTTAAGTACTATGTAATTAATCCAATCTAATTCGAAGTATTAGTGTAGAAGAATGTAATGCCTAACGGAAAAGCGTTAATAAATACAATTTATGCTACAAATGTAGCCTACATTATATCCTTTGGTAGTCTACCATTGAGCTTCTGTACAATAGGTTCACAACCTTTTTTGGAGCCATAGCCCAGTTTGGAAGACAAAACTTTTCCAACTATCTATATTTTTGTTAAACACCGACAACAATTAGGCAGTGAAAAATGTAACGGAGGTACTTGGTTGCTTGGTTAATAGCACGCAGTTATATAGGACGCTAGCAACACAACTATTAACCAAAGTTTACAATAAACCTTAGTTAACTGACATTTAAAAAAGCAAACTCCTGCGTAAACCCTATTCCAACCTTGGTAATGTAATCCACAGTGAAAGCGGCAAAACCGTGCGGTTTTGTACCTTTATTTCAAACCTGCGACGAAGTATGTTTCTCTTACTTGGTTTAAGTATTATATCTTTACCTGGTTTGAGAGATATAACCATCCCAGGACTGAAGACAGTATTTCTATTGGCCGCTGGGTTGTTCTGTCCTTCCTCCATACCGACGAAATGTGTAAGTTTATTTTTCAAAAGCGAAGGAATTACCTAAAATATAATATTAAGAGTTTTAAATCAGTAAAATTACACTAAAAATCTATTTACTTCTTCTAATGTACAATGAAGCGTTTACATCATGGTATGTAACATAGAAGTAACGAAAGTAAAACTACTATAAGAGTGTAACATATATCATGAACTTCAACTTCATGCTTCAGAAAAGATTTTTATTTTAGATTTCTATTGTTTATTAATACACCATGACACCATTGTATGCATTTCATACGTTCGCATTTATAATATAGTTCATACGTTTGGATATCAAAGTGGTGCAAAGTATCGTAGACTTCCTAACATTGCTTGGATGCATGCATATCCGTTGAACTGTCGATTTATGACTAATGCGAAACAAATCAGATAAACCATACTCATGACCGCCGTCACAAGCCTTATTATTTGTAGTGAGAAAGGTCTATCACTTACCTTCGCAATTTGTTTCGTGGTAGCCGTTTTCATGAATGAGATATTGCGCAATTCCTTGCTCAATCCAGTGCGCATTTTCTTATATAGTTGGCCCATTGTTTGCACTTGTCCTGCCTGCATACTCTTAATCATTTGTTGCTGCACATTGTATATTCCATTGTAAAGTAATTTTTGTCGCGGAGTGAATTCGCCACATGTCGGCCATGTTCGGGTGAGGCCAGCGCCATTGTCATTACCTTGGGGGTCTGAGATATGTTAACAATTAATAGATCTATTTATTTTATTTATTATTTATTTATTAATGCATGAATCATGCACAATGTATGATGTTGCATAATCAGTACCGTGCACATAATTTCCAAAGTTAGGATTTTCTTTGCGCTACTCCCCCCCGCCCATTAGTACCATTGCATAAAAAAAAACTGTGTTCTGTGTGAAATTTCAGGTCAATTGTATAAAGGTTACAATAAACCTCAGTTAACTGACATTTAAAAAAACAAACTCCTGCGTAAACCCTATTGCAACCTTGGTAATGTTAATCCACAGTGAAAGCGGTGCACAGTGAGATGGACCTTCAACGCATCGCGCCAACTTTTTAACAAATTCATTTCTTTCGAGATCAAATATTATAGTATTTTATTAGTAGAGGGGATACATTTACCGTACAAGGCGTATTTAACATATGTTAAAATATCGACGCGATGCTCTGAAGGTCCATCTCACTTTGTTTGCACCTTAAAGAGAAACGTTCCCCAGAGCTGTCGGGATTAATGCCGTTTTCACACCAAAGATACAATTTTGAAAACAGCTTTGTTGTCAAAAAACAAAACCAAAATCATGTTTTGTTTTGTTTTAAAACAGATCCATACCGATTTTGTTTTTAGTGTTTTTCTGTGTGTCCCATAAAAATTATATGATAAACAACAACTGACAAGCGCAAATGTTCACAAAAAACAAAATTACGTGTTCAAACCAAGAAGACTAAAAAACAACAACAAACGTGTTTACCTTTAGTCTTACCGACTCCAGATGGGAATTTGTTTTGTTTACTAAAACATAAACAAAAGACAAAAATATTTTAAGAACTGTCTCTTTGGTGTAAGCATTGGTGTTTTTGTTCAGTTCGTGTTTTATTGAACTGTCTCTCTAGTATTAAACCGGTATTACGAATGATCATTTTTTCTCAGCCCCGGGTTATAATGCTGAGAAAGCGAGGTGCGCAAAAGATTACTTATTTATGAAACCGCTATAATTTTTAAACAATTTGTTTTTTGTAAAAATTAGTTTATAAAAAAAGAAATTCGATTTTTCTTATAAATGTATGTGATCGCGTTCTACGTACTTGCATCTACAATGAGCAAATCTCCTTGAGGTGGATCAACGTCCGCAGCAATGATGTCGTCATGTCCAGATCTCGTTTCGTTGATATTAATGTTTAGTTTTCTTACACCACGTTCCTCACAATCATTTTGAATGATGGAACGTATCGTAAATGCAGTAGTATCTAAAAGAAAAATCATAAAACAAAACTTTCTTAACAAATATTCGTAAATTAGGAGAACTTACCAGGTTTGCTGAGTGCCATAGCATGATTGAAAGCCCGAGATGTTATTTGACAAGTGTCTCTGATAGTGTTGATCTCCGCGGGGGATTTAATTAATCGCAACGCCTGCAAGTGGGTGTTAGGAGCCTCGTATCCATTCACACCAGGTAAATAACTCAGCTCGGTAATAATTCGTTTTACCATGGAGTTACCACTACTGTCGTCAAACCATATCTTGAACTGATCAGACTTGAAGATTCTGTAAAATATTGTTCTTGTTAGCAATTAAAATAAAATCTTGTTAGCAGTACTGCCAGGAAATAAACTTCTTTTTTGGATTAACGGGAGAGCAAGGTCAAATCGATAAAAAAGCATATTTTCGTGTTAACATATAATTATTTCTATAATTACTACATGATAAAATAACATTTTAAGAATAATTTGTGAAATTTTCTTAAATAAATATCAAGTTGATAAGTTTCTGCAGCTAACCCTGTTAGCTTTTCCTTTTCTTAATGAAAAAAATAAAAAACATTGTTATTTTAAAATACGTAAAATTAAAAAAAAAACTTGACAGCGTTATCTTGGCAATCATGTAAAAAAATAGTGTGAGAAAAACGCGTTTAAAGGTTTCAAAGAAGCACGAAACCAGACCAGAGAGGTGAAGACTTAAAACGTCTTAAAGCGTCCTGACATGCGCATCATGACATACAAGTCGTGCGTCATGCCATACGAGCCATACGTCATCCCATGCGACCTGACATGCGCACCGTGACACATGAGTCGTGCGTCATGCCATGCACGTCAACACTAAATGCCTTGTCTACTATAAAAACTCGCACATACCCATTTAAGTAAGCTTCCATGTGAGACAACGGATAAATTTGATCAATCTGCAGACTCTTCATCAACTGCGCGGGAGTTCCAGTTCCCCCAAGCAGCGTGATCGGGGAATGAACCGGTTCGTGAAAGAGAATAGATCTTAAATCGCCTCCGTCTATACAAGTCAACACAAGGCAGGTCTTGGGGTCCACAATGCCAGTCAGGTAAACAAGATCAATGTTCGATTTGCTATGTTCTCCAAAACCAGGTGCTGGTACGACAACCTATCGTAAAATACAAAAATTTGGTTAATTATATTGAAATACAACTTATACAAATAAATTACGTTGAATACTTTCTCCTTGAATAACGAACAAATTTCTTAGGTTACTAACATCAGTACGACAGCAAAGTGCAATATCCAACAACCAAAGTAACATGTTGTTTAATACATCGGCATACTTTGTTGTTACTATTCACTCAGGAAGTTTTATATGTTTATAAAAAAAAGTGTCAAATGAAGTAATAAAAATCAGATTAATTCTTATCATTTGGGGTTTGGTCTAGGTTTACAAAATATTTTGTTTATTTTATTTTTTAAAGCCTCAGTTTGAATGCAAATGCAGGTTTCGTTCTAATGATTGTACATTTACCAATCCAGTGTAAACTTATGGCATTGTAACACTTTTTATATACTTACTTATATAAATTGTTTATACTTACAAGGTGATTTGTCTTCTTTCCCCGTACAAAATTACTCACGACAAGTGCTTCCATCAATCTATGTCTTCTTTCAATAAGCTCGCTGAAGTTAATTCCGGGAATCGGCTCATGTAGGAAATTTTGCGTAGGTTCCTTTATCATAGTGTTACGAGATTTGGTTGTTGTGTGCTTATTCCGCAGTAAAACTCCTAGAAAGATTTGACAAAAGATATTTGAAGAAACATACATATAATTAGAGCGCTCTACTGAGGATACAATTTTATATTTAAATATGTTGATCAGTGACAACTTAATATTTATTTTATTGCAAGCCGCTATGCTTTACATTCTTCACACTTGCATTACAATAAATTGACTTAAAAACTATTAAACTTAATAGTTTTAGATATTAATAGTTTAGATTCTAATTAAACTTAAAGTAATGACATCTCTTCCTTTTTCTCCTCGTGTCACTTTCACTGTTCTCTACTCCTCTACTTAACCATTCCAAAACTTCATGTCTCTCACCCTTTTCCTTTCCCTTCTACCTTCCTTTTCGTGTCTCCGATATTCATCATCTTCCATCTCTGGCTCGGATTCTCTGGCTTCATTCCATCCGAATTTTCGTTACCAATCTTCACATCTTTAAAAGCCTAGTTTCTCTTGCCTTGCCCATATGGTCAGCCCCTCTTTTCTTTCTCGAATGGTATTATTAAATTATTTATCTTTTGATGGCACATTTCAATATCCATTATCAATATTTCTCCTTCTTTTTCCATCCATCACCATTTATCCTCACCACCACATGCAATGAAAACTTAATAACTGGATTTGAAAAATTATTTAGCTAGAATTGAGGTTTGAGCAAGTTGTTTTTAGTCCTCCATTCTAACGACTGTTGACTTGTTTGCATGAAAAAATCGCAGACCCATGTCTCGTCAACAATTATAAAGCGTTCCAATAATGTGGTATCAGAATTGACGCGATCCAGCATATCTAAAGAGTATCAGCATGTCTCGCGGTGCACCTAAATCGAACCAACGACTCGTGGAAGATGTTAAGATCACAATTTCCTTCACTTTTCTGATGTTTTCTTCAGTTGAAGAGGCCGAAGACCTTTCGGAACGATGCATATGTTCGACAATCACTCAGTCTTCATTGGACGCTTCATACAAGTCGTAACTACGTGATTTTAATAAAACTGATTCACCAAAAGTTCCCCTTCAACATTTTTAGCTAGTCAGCACACGAAATTCCGTTTGCAACACAAAATTTAAGACACACTCTTTGTAAAAAACGTGATACAACACTGAAGTGGACTGATACAACCATCTGCTGTAAAAATCATCCTACCAATTGAAGTGAAAAAAAGATTTATATAAAATCATTTATGGCGGGCCTTTTAATATTAAATATTTTCGATACTTTCTTTACTTTTACATAAATTTTTTTTGAATATGTAAATTTAAGAAGAACGAAAAGAAAGAGCCCCAGCTTCCAGTCACTTTGTAGCCACTATGAAACCGATTACTCGGCTACATTAATAATGAACAGATTAAATAGATCTTACCTTTGTAAGGAATAAATGATGATCGAAGGGATAATACTTTCGTAGCATTTTTAATAACTGAGATTTTCTTAAACATTTTGAATTTCTTTTTTGTACTTTTAAATTTTCATTTTATAATTTTATGTTTCAAAATTTATTTTTTCTGATTGTGAGTGTTGTTGTTTTTGTTACATTAATGAATCTTTGTTTTATCGACGTTCTTTTGTCATAATTCTAAATATTCGATTAAAATCAAGTAGGCGTATCTAATAAAAAAAGTGAACTAAAAGTATACATGATGTATACGGTTAGGTCGGCCATTGGGATGGAAAGGTCATTAGAAAAAATAGTTTCCCTCAGTAATGCTCAGTAATATAACAGTAAACCACGAAGCAAGCCGTTGGTGCAGAGAGTAACAGGTTAACAAGTGACAGCGTATATTGCAAATGCTCATAATTCGGCAATATTACCATATGCATCAATAATCCTCATTTCCTCTTCCTTTACATACTATTTTAAGCCAAAAATCATTTGCCGCTTGTAAAAATGGCTATTAGATGCGAGAGAATTCATCTTTCTCATCAAGCTTAGAATTGAGAACTCTTTCCAGCATAACAATATCAACTAACACAATTATAATCAAACACAATTATACTGTCACAAAAAAATGTATTCAAAATAATGTCACATATATATATATATATGTATGTAAATGTAACCAAAATAAAAGTTTTCAATATTTACGGTTGATAACCGTTTTCTTTGTCAAGCCCAGATTGGATTAACATATTTGTATCTGCAAATAAGAAAACCAAAGATCAAACAGTCAAAAAAAAGCGCACCACTATATACAAAGATTTGCGAAGACAATCGGTAACTTTCCGTATTTGCAAATATAACAGTTACAATATTTCCAAAACCATCCATTAGTTCGTTAAACGCCCACATAAACGTTGTTAGCGTTGCTGGCGTTTCTCCGTATACAAATTCCCTCATCTGTAACATGAACATTATCTCGCCCGTGCTCAGCAGAAAGAGCTGGGGTAATTGCACATAAATCGAGTAATAGTTTGTGTCCTTTATCAAATGTATTGTCAATTCGAAATTATCTTTTATCTTCTTAACTAAAAACACATAATGCCCACCCATAAGTAACTCAAAATTTGATTTCACCAATTCTCCTCCAATAATGACGTCAAATATTCCCGGATTAATTACTTGTATATCGTTGTTCTGTAAGGTGTCGTTGAGAACTGTGTACCGATCGTTTTTGATAACGATAGTATCGTTTAAATTATCTGCTAACATCCTGAAATAAGGGTAACCATTCTCCGAGTTATTTACCACATCTTGGTAACTGAAGGAACTGGAACTTCCACTAAATAAATATGCCTTTGACATTTCTTCTTGTATTTCAACAGAAAACGTATCAGATGTCATACTGTCAGGACAATCAGCTCCAGGAGTGTAATTGATTAAGAAATTTTGCTTGCCTGTTACTTTAATATTGGTATCCTCATAGTATCCAAATTTTTGTAATTCAACCAGTTTATCCCCTGGCAGATTATTAAAAGTATAGTTGCATTCCATTCCATTGTATAAACGAAACTGACCTATCCCAGATGCCAGTTGAGGGGCCATACGCCTTTCCAACAAAAGTTCCAATACGCCAGATAATAAAAACGAGACTGCTATGAGAATAGATCCTAATAAAGTTTTTATTAGTGGTCTCTTGATTGCAATTTTATCAAACAAAGGATATATTATTAGTGTTAAAATTGGCACAAGGCAAACAACCATTAAACTATTAATAATAATGATGTGCTCAGGTTTCATTAAAAAGTCTCCAACTCTCAAGTCCAGCCTTGTGGCTTGATAAACCCATCTTGATTCGTATTGCATGTACACACACCAGACCAACATTGTTGGCAGACACATGAGCATGATGCATAGTATGGACCTCACTTCTTCCACAAACACATCCCCGTACTTTTCCTTGGCGTAATGAAGCCAATGAGCTCTTGGAACGTTATCAGGCTGTTTTCTCATTTTGATCTTGTTCCCAATAGCGGTGAAAATACAAGCTACAACTGATAGTATCACCGTTTTCTTAGATGGCGTGTACAGTTTATATTGTTGTTTGGTAAGGATGAAGCCAAATAGCATGATGATCACACATAGCGTTGGTATTAGGAAAGCCAATGCATAACAATGAGTTTCACCCAAGCAATGGACATCAGCCCTAAATGACGTTGTTAGGAATACTGCTGTTAGAATAACAACGTTAACGATCAAATGATTCCATGAGAAATACTGAGATAAGTACTTCTTCTGGCGCGGAAGTTCAAATTGATCTGCTCCTAATGGTGTCATCGTTGGGTGCATGCAACCCCATCCAATAGATCTTAAAACCACACCGAGCCATATAAATGTCCGCACTGACACATTCAAACCCGGCACGGATGCTATTGTAATCAAACCAATACCCAATGATGTTATTGCACAACCTATCAAGAGAACAGGATATTTTCCTGTCCAACTGTCGGCTAATAATGCTGCAGATATTGGAGTTATTGTGGCGATACTCATAGATGTGTGAAAGATCTGCGTTCCTTGATCTTGATTGTAACCACCAACGTCTAAAAGCAACATCGATACACTTCTATTGGCACCACTGGCATAAGAACGGAAAATTTCAAAAAAGAGTACCAAAGTTGCACCAATGGGATATTTTCCAGGTTTCTCTTCTTCGTCCAAGTTTGCTTGAACTCCTGAGGCTTCCTTTTCCGCCATATTTGCAACGAGATATTACTACATAGATATATAAATTTTGAATAATTTAAATTATAAAAATTAATTTACAGAAATTTACAATTTACAACATTTTGACAGTTTCAAAGTGATTTTGTTTTTATAATTATAAACTAATGGCAATTGTTTTATTAATAGAGATTAGTATGTATGTGTATCGGTAACTTAACCATTACAATTATCCTTAAAAGAATTAGGGAATTGACGTACTGTAGCTAGATTCCCTAAATTTATTTATTACTAAGCGTTACTTATATTAACGACCAAAAGTGTTGCCCGAGATAGCGTTTGCCAATAAGTATTATTAACACCGATATATATTTATTACCAATATTTCAATAAAGAATTAAAAAATCGACCGCAAAAAAATAAGTTCACAATCCAATTAGCTTGGCCACTTGGATACTCTTGGCCTATTTTGTATCTGCTTACATGACGTCTGTTACTTCTGACGATTTTTCAAAGGTCTACATTTTCTAAACTAAGCTGTGTTAGTCTACACAAAACTATCAGAAGACCTTAAATAAAAAGCACAGAGACGTCAGGTAAGCAGTTACAAAATTTCTGAATCATTTATCAAATTTATCAAATTTTCAAACCTTCTTTGATTTGGTTTGTATACTAGTACCTTCTGCGGTATGACATCAGATCTGTACAACCAATCAGAGAACGTTTTAAATCACGCGGTTAAATTTAAATTTATTAAAACCTTCATTAATTTTTTTTTTTTTTTTTTTTTTTTTTTTTATTTACAAGGTAATTACAACTAAGCAAATATGCTTATCTAGCAATTTTTATATATAATAAGTACAATACGTATTCCAGATCCAATCCACTGACTAGTTCCGAAAGATTTATATTACACACTTCTTATTGTGTGGTACAGTGGTAGATATCACAGGGTCAGGTCTTGAGGCTTGGTCCTCTTCAATCTACGCAGATCTGTTCTCGTATCGAGTAACTGCAATATTTCATTGTTGTGGTGGTCTTGTAGACGTAGCAAATGTCTACTCGCTGCCTTCTTGATTTCATCGTCTACGGTGGGCATCTTTAAGTCACGATGTAGATTTTCATTTCTGATGTACCATGGCGCATCTGTAATACTACGCAGTACTTTATTTTGAAACGTTTGTATTTTCTTCAAATTGGTTTTCTTGGTACAACCCCACAGTTGTATACCATAGGTCCAAATGGGTTTCAGTATTTGGTTGTATAATACCAGCTTGTTATGCACGGTCAGCTGTGAGTGCCTTCCCATTAACCAATGCATTTTTCTGAGTTTAATATTTAGCTGCTCTCTTTTCATTTTGACATGCTCCTTCCACTTGAGCTTCGCATCTAGTGTCATACCTAGGTATTTCGCCGTGTTGGAGTAAGGTATTGTTTGTGAGTTGAGGGTAACTGCGAAAGGAATAGTTTTCCTGTTTGTAAAATTTATGTGCGTTGATTTGGCTTCGTTCAGCTTAATTCGCCATTTCTTTGTCCACTTATAAACCTCATTAAGCGATTGCTGCAGTTTACTATTCACTTCTTCTTCTTTCTTCCCAGTAACCATTATTGCAGTGTCATCTGCAAAGGTAGCTATTGTGGCATTCTCAGGTTGTGGAATATCCCTTGTATATAGTAAATACAAAACTGGTCCAAGGACGCTACCCTGGGGCACTCCTGCTTTTATTTGCTTCATCTCAGAGTAATCATCTTCTATTTTAACTCTAAAATGTCTACCTTTTAGATAGGATTTAAGAATGAGGTACCATTCAGCAGGTAAATCCTTTTGCAATTTGTGTTCTAGTCCTTGGTGCCATACTTTATCAAACGCCTGTGCCACATCCAGATAGACGCTGGAACATATTTGTTGCGTTTCAAGTGCTTTTTCGATGATATTAGTTATTCGATGAACCTGTTCTATTGTCGTGTGTTTATTTCTAAATCCGAATTGATGATCCGGAATTAGCCTTCTTTCATATATTATTGGCTTCAACCTTTTCAGGAGAAGTTTTTCAAATATTTTAGAAATAACTGGCAGTAGTGAAATTGGCCGGTAGCTCGTGACTTCATTTGGTGGTTTACCTGGTTTAAGTAACATTATAACTTCAGCTACTTTCCATTGGCTAGGGACGTATAGAAGTCTGATAGCTGCATTAAAATGATGTAGGAGTTTTCTCAGTGCTATATCCGGTAATTCTTTAATTACCTTACCCGTTATAAGGTCAAATCCCGGGGCTTTTTTGGCATTCAAATCGGTCTTAATTATGTGTTTTAGTTCTTTGAGAGTTACTGGAAGAATTTTGAGGTTGTCTTTTTTTGCAGTGCGAGCGATGTCTTCTTCGGTAGTCTGTCGAGGGTATGGCTTAAATGTTTTCTCTAAATATTCAGCGAATAGGTCTGCTTTTTGCTTGTTGTTGACCATCCATGATCCGTCTTCTGTTTTGATGGGAGGGTTCAGGTTTTTCGGCCTCTTCAATGCTTTCGCTGCTTTCCATAATGAGTAGTCCGTTTCCTTGTCTGCAGAGAGCTTTCTCAGGTACCAAGCAAAGTTTTCATTCTTGATTTCTTTCAGCAGTTCTTTTAAGCTATTAGCTAATGTATTTAGAATGGTTTTGTCCTGGGGTGCTCTAGTAGTTTGCCATTTCTTTCTAGCTTTTCTTTTTTTGTTGACAAGTTCTCTAACCTCTTTTGGAAAATTGATATTAAAATTTTCTTTTACTTTTATTTTTGGAGAATTTCGCCATGCCGCATTTTGAATTGCTTTTACTAAAATGTCAACATCGTCTTCCAGTTCTTTAGGTGTTTTCAGCGGTATTTGTAAATTTATATCTTGTTCGAGATCTTTACGGTATCCTTCCCAGTCTGTTTTATGGTTAATGAGACTTGGTGGAGTACTTCTCATTATTATTGAACTACTAATGGTGAGTATGATCGGTGTGTGATCCGATGATATTGTTTCATCACTACCTATGTGCATGTAGTTTCTTGAGAGCCCTTTTGTTATATAGAAGTCAATGAGATCTGGAATTTTTTCATTATCTGTTGGCCAGTACGTTGGCATTCCCGTGGATAGGAACTCACACTTATAATCGCAACCTGCCTGATAGAGCTCCTTTCCTTTGGCCGTGGTCAAGCGAGAGCCCCAGAAAGTGTTTTTGGCGTTGAGATCACCTCCAATGATAAATTTGTTGCCCAGAGTTTTAAAGAGATTTAAATAGTCTTGTTTTTTAAGATTATATCGTGGTGGACAATAAATGGCTGCAATTTTGAATGCTTGGTTTTGTATTTTCATTGAAATTGTTGTAACTTGCATTTCTTCTATTTCAATGTTTACTTCTGCATTGTGTTTTACTCTTTCGTGAATAATTATAGCTGTTCCTCCCCTCGCTTTATTTGCTGGATGATTTGATTTGTAAATGCGATAATTATTGAGCTTGATATACGACTCCCGTGTGAAATGTGTTTCGGACACAAGGCATATATCAACTTTTTTAAGATGCATAAATAGTTCTAATTCGTGAATGCGTCTTTGCAATCCGTTGGCATTCCAGGCAGCTATTGTAATTACGTTATTCATTTCTGTTTCCTTGTCGCATTGTTATCAAACCAGTTTCTAGTTTTTGTATTTTCTCAAAGATTTGTTTGTTTACATTTTGCTGCTCGTTCATATTGTTAAGAATTTGATTTAGCATTCCTTCTATTGTTCTTTTTTCTTCTCTGCCGCTGGCAATCTGGCTGTATGTTTTAGGCGCTTCGCTGCTTGCGCTACTTGCTTGTATATTTGCAGGTTGAATTTCCTTTTCCTGTGTATACCTTCGTTGTACTTGTACTTGCTTCTTCTGCTTTGTAATATTGTCCCTTCTGTTTTGAAGTTCCATGGCTACTACACACCCTCTGTAGCTAGCTGGATGATCACCCCTTCATTCATTGATTATTGGAAAAGGTAGCGATTTAGTAGGCAAATTATATGTAAAATCATTCTCTATATGATTCAATATTCAGCTATAATACGCAGATAAACTTGTCGAATACCCCTGAAATGCATACAACTTTAATATTATTTTCGTTGTTATCTCGAAACTCAATATTTTGGGTTCACTAATGAACTGCGAACGTTCGGTGGAAATTTCCGATTAGAATATATACATTTTTATATTTCATATCTGTTTATATTTAAATACGAGCGTCTAATCTGCAGTTATATCTTATCAATTGCTTATCAAAATTCAATAGTAACAGAAAAATTCAATTTACTGTTATAGTTAAATTATTGTGCAAGTTTGAAAGGTAAGACATTTTAATCATTAATAAAATACTATAAACTAAACAATACCAAAATCTATTAAATTACATCGGTAACAGTATTATTTACAATGGTTTTACGTAACATATAGGTAACATAAGATGTTTTTAATTGACTTTGATGCTATTTTTACAGTTTTATTGTAAATACGTAAATTAAACATAATTCGGTACAGGTAAAACCTGGTTTCTTTTGCAAATAATAAATCTATTTGGTTTCTTCCTGAGCTACACTATTTAGATGGTATCTTGACCGTCACTGAATATGTTACTGCAGTTGATACGTTCAAAGAACATCTGACGTATTGATAAACACCTTTATCAATTGTACAATCAGATTAAATTTTAGTTTAAGCAATCCATTCATTTGACGTAATGGCAGTAATGTAAAAAGACATCACAATGGGTGACAGCATTTCAGATTCAAATTTTTAATTGCTATATCTCCGTCAACATATTAACATCAATTTAAAACAACAATTGAAAAATCGACCACTAAAAAATGAGGACACAAGCCCATTGTTGATTGAAATTGATGTTATTAAATGTGCATTGGCGTTTCTATTTTATTAAATGTCTAAATATTGACAGAGATAGCAATTAAAAGTTTGAATTGTAGTTTTAGCGCTAGAAATGGTCGGCCATATTTGTATGACGTGAAATGCATTTTAACGTCAGTTATTTGTTGATTAGGTCAGTGCTGTGGTAATGTTTTGTAGCTGTTGGTAGTCAAATAATCAAGTCAAGTCAAAGAATAGTAGGTTTTTATTTTATTTAACCCTGTTACGACAAACATAATATTGAAATTTTATTGTTCTTTGAAAAAGCTGTAAATAATATTTGATATTTTGATATGTAAATACATATAGCAGAGATTTATGAGCTGTAAGATTGGTAACCTGTAAACTTATCACAGTTCTGTCAAGAATATATCTCTTTTACGCTCTGTTGTATAAAAGAGATAGTAACATACGTGAGGTAACATGTCTTGGAATGTTCTACAACGTTGAATCCCTTTAATAATTAAAGGAAAAAAATAACTAAGGAGTTATTTCAATTAATATTCAAAATTCAATATTATTAAAAAATAATTGGACATTTGAGGTTCTAGTAACCCACTTTATCAATATACAGTACACTTTTATAGAAATTAAGATATAGGACACAAGCCCATTACAACTTACAACTTGTATTACAAATACAAGGTGTTTATATCTATAAACGGTCTTAACTGATTCACAACCAGTTATTGTTTTCGTTCCGTTACCTTTATAAATTTTGCGAATTATTATCTAGAATGACAATTTTTCTATTCAATGTATTTCTAAATTTTTAAATATTTAAAACTATATAAAGAGTCCTAGTAGAACTATGATAGTGACATAACTGCCCGATTAAAGGTTCTTTCACCGAGCAACTTATTTCTTGCAGGTTACAAATTTTTCAGTATGATTCATACATCTTGACAACAAAGTGTCGCAAAGAGATATAACTCATGTCGCAGAGTTCCGACAGTGTTGGATGCATGCATATCCGTAAACAACGTCAGATATACAACGCAGATGAGATGAAGAGTTCATTCCTTGCTCGTTGCGTTTTTATATCTCAATAACTGATATCTCGCTTCACAGAAACTCAAAAGATTTGGCATTGTCTAATTAAATGAAAATGAAATTATATAAATATCATATATAAATTGCATCAAATTCTGTTAAAAAGAGGTTCTACTAATGCTTAGTTATACTTTTACAGTGTTATATTGTTTTAGGAACACCTACGGGAACATTTTTGGGTAACTTTGTAGGCTGACTTTAAAATGTATAGCTCTAATACAATACTAATATGTAAGTGTAATTTAAAATGCATGAATACTACTTATAGACATTATTATCTTTTTATTAATTTTTAATGAAATGTTGCAGACGTTCTTATTGTTCCAAGAATCTTTGTGTCTACTTCGGTTATTCCTATTAGAACACTTGTAAGCACTGATGATATAACTAGAACGGGAATTCCAGAGAAATTGACGCCTAAGCTGGACTCATCTATAGTAAGATCAAAAGAACTTGTGAACCATGTCTTACTTTCTATATCTTGCAAAATTGTGAATTAAAAGACTCTCTTTCAGAAGAGAACTTCACATTAAAAATTAATAAACGCGCTGAGTCTTTTCTAGTATGTTCCATAAGACTAGGGTGCTTGAGATTTATGATCTGTAAGGTTGGTAACCTGACACAAGGATTGTGTTGTCACATGCACTTGGAATGTGTACAATGTTGAATCCCTTTAATAATTAAAGAGACAAAATGACTTTTTTAATTGTTAATATCTCTTAACATATAAGGAGTTATTAAAAAATAATGGAACATTTGAGGTTCTAGTAACCCACTTTATCAATATATAGTACACTTTTATAGAAATTAAGACATGCTTGACAAGCTCATTATTGAATAATGTATACAGACTATGTATGCATAGTCTGGAAATCTTCTTTGGTGCTATCTTTTGACGTAAGTTAGTTTTCCAAGTTGTCTATAGACTATATAAAAATTTTTATTTAATATTGTAATCTAGATTTCAGATTTCGTTTAAGCATTCATTTTCACATTTGTGTTTTAATTTAAGTTTAGTTAATTTAGTTGGTGCGTATGCATCATAACAAAATTGTATGTGAAATAATTAAAATTGTATTACAATTAGTAATAGAAATTGTTTTCACTTCTATATTTTTCAAAAACTGACATTAAACTTCTTTTAAAAGTAAATCCTGCTCCATTTTGACAGATTGTCACATTTTAGAGGTTATAATATAATAAAGTTTTTCTTAATTAAGAAAACAACAATTGTTATAACAATACTACAGTCTGTTCATTAATTATTGTTCATAGATTTTTGTAGGAGATGGTTTTCAAGATAAACAAAAGAAGAGAAACAAAAACGTCCTAGTAGACATCTTGGGTTTACACCTGTACATGATAAGAAAAGTAATAAAATTGTAGTCTATCCCAAATGCATGGTTCGTTGGCAGATTTCCCGCTACCCCTATAATTACAGTTCCAAATGACCCTTAGTTATTATCTAACCTTAATTAACCCTAGGTATCAGTGCGACTACTAAATGAGTCGGTACACCTGTGTACAGGAGTCATCCTCAGCGACAACACAGTCTTAACGCAAGCAGACTGTGTGCTACGTTATGGACTCACCCCTGAGAACATCAATGTCTTCAAACAAAGTAACCTCCCTTACGAATACGAACTGAACAAGAGTGCAAAGTCGGTTAGCATTGCCCCGAACTACAGCAACCTGACGATGGAACACAATCTGGCCATCATCAAACTGAGTGACCCTTTCTTTTACTTCGATGAAGTGAATGCTGTTGAAATGCGTCACACTCCTATTCCTGATGCTTCAATTTGTAATGAATATTATTGGAACGAGGTAAATTTAGTAAAAGTTTTGTCTTTTTCTAACTTAGGGCTATCATAAAGCAGAACTGGCGCAACATGCTCCTTGTTTTGCAGCCAAGTCTGTGTTAAGCGTGTTGAAGTTAGTCCTCTGAGACAACCGCGTTACATTGCCTACAGGAATTGAAGAATGCCTGACAAGGGCCTCATCAGGACCCTTGCAACATTTAAGGTAAAATTCTACTCCGTTAGTATCAGATTTCGTTACTTCATTTACGATGGATTCTAAAATAATTGCATGTTCAATTAAACCACTAGACTTAGATTGAGGTATAAAAATGAAGATCACATTTGAAGATCCTCTACCACAAACCATCAACTACGATATTGCTCGAGTTGTAGTAGTTTGCTCAGGTAAGTATGAAACATATTAGTCAACAAAACGGGATCTTTAAACTTATTTAAAACCCACTTAACACTTCTTTCATCATGGCAAACAAAATATTTGGAATTTCCAATCGAACCCAACGCTATTTCGATCTATCGAGTTCAATTATTGTAACTAAAGTTTAGGGAAAAGTTCCAGTTGGAATTTACAAGCTTTTCTTTTCAGGTTCTGTTTGAGTATTCAATGCAGACTTCTGTCTGTAATAACTAAACCATCTTACTGATGGTCGCATTTAGAATTTCTTTGTAAAATAACGTAGACTTTTTCATATGTTGGCATGACTTGTTGCGGTCGATTGTCATCTTCAATAAGAGAATTTAGTCCGGAGAAGTTAACATGCCATCACATCCGTGCGTACTCTTGTTATGTATACATTTAGACAATGGATGCACTTTTCTACGATTCTAGTAGCTCACGTTTCCAGTTTTCATGTTGTCCGTTTGATTGTTGACAATTTTTGCACTATCTCATTTTGCCATAAGATTAAGCTTCTACTTTAATGTTTCTCAATACGCTACTTACAATAGTATCTTTTTTTGTTTTTCTATTAGCAGCACAAACAATTCAGCATGCTTAATAGGACCATAATAACAAATGAAGAATGCCGAGCCGCCCTGTTCAACGCTAAGGACGAGGTGACTTACCAGATGATATGCGCCAAACAAGCTGCAGACTGTTTGGTATGGCACTGTTTTTCTATTTATACTATTCTATGGATGTTTTGTTCTCTTCACTATTCATTTCTACCTTGTTTCTTCTCTTTCATAGCTTTGGTTTGTATTTCACGGTATTTGTTTTGTTCTCTGGCGGCAGAGGATATGAGGAAAATATGTTTAGATGATACTTCATTTTGAAATGCTTTTCCAATTGATCATTTATTTTTATTTGTATTTTTTAGGGTGATTCTGGAAGGCCTTTGTTCTACAACGACCAATTAGTGGGCCTTTCGAATCAGAGGTGCAGTTATAAGCAACCAAGTGATCCAATCATTTACACCGATGTGTCTCAATACCTGAAATGGATTCAGGAAGAAACAGGTACTAAATAAATTAACGGCGTAGTGGGCGAGAGCATTGATGCTTGACTCCAGACTGTTATATCATCGTAAATATTGTAAACTTATTAGGCTGTGGTGTAGTTGATATATATGAGACCAAGACACTATAAATTGTGGCCTATATAGTAGGAGGTCGTTAGCTAGGAACTGGGTAACTACTTAATTATTTCGGAATTGTCTTACTAATAAACTGGACGATCGACATGTACATAGTACGCTGTGGTACATTACTCGTAATAATATTTGCTGTCACTTGTTAAGCTATTACTCTCAATATTTACAGCATGCTCCTGTAATGGTTTACGCCAGTTTGCGCAATACATGTCTCCTTTTAATTTCTCTTTTTCCTTCAGCTCCTGACTTTCCAGAAGATCTAGAATATCCTCAGCACATAATAAATGAACCGGATCTTTATCAGGTAATATTCTAATATTGATATTTATTTATAAAAATATTATATTTATATAAATTTATAAAAAACTAGCTGTCCCGGCCACGCGTTGCTGTGACTAACGTTTTTGTCATATTACATTACATAGCTCCATCTATTGAATATTTACTCAATCTAGTCAACAGAATATTTACTCAATCTAGTCAACAGATGTCGCCATCATCGTCGCCAGATGTCATATGTCATATACAGATAATTAATAGACAATAAGATAATTTTGCAATCATAAATTGAGATGTAAGCTATCCTATCTTTCAAGTTGGATCAAACTGCACACGGTGTACAAATTTGATTAAAATCGGTTAAGTAGTTTAGGAGTCCATCGCGGACAAACTCGGACAAACATGTGACACGTAATTTATATATATTAAGATTATTGACTAGTCGACGTCATTCCTTCGTCACCTTCTTCCCCTCTACCACTTGCCAGCCTTAACCATCACTATTAAACAAGAGATGTGGAAAAGAGATGTACAATTAAACGTCAAAGCTATAGTAGCTGTTGTGTTGACCTATAAAGTTTCAATAAACCCAGCAAACATTTTAGAGTCACTTTGACATCGTATTGAAGATGCGTATGATTTTTTGTCATGAAAGAGTTCATTTACAGTTCAGCTTCTCATAGTCGTTCATATGAAATGTCTATTTTATCAGCTACCAATGGCAAAACCACCATCATGATTGTCAATATATATTGTTCTAACATCTCTTTTGTTCAAGGTACTCCTGAAAATCTATGCACGAACCGGTGATCAAACAATTTGTGGAGGATCAATCATTGACGCACAGCACGTCCTGACTGCAGCAAGTTGTGTTCACCATGTTGCATCATTACCAGAGAATATCAAGATTATTTCCAATTCAATTACCAATAATGGTGGCCACAGCCGTCCCACCAGAGTAATCATTCACTCTAAATTCCAGTCCGGGCGTGAGTGTCCAAAGGGAATCTGCACCCCTACGCATGATATAGCTATACTTAAGGTACGATTGTTTTTTACTTTCCTTAGAAATGATTTAGAATAACGTTTCCTTGAAATTTCAGATGGAGAAACCGTTTTCTTCCTCTATTACCCCAATTCTGTTGAACACTGAACCAGTTCATGAAGGAACTGCTTGTGAAATATTCGGATGGGGTAAAACGGAGGTAATTTTGAACAATTATTTTATGTGAAGGGATCATAAAAAACAAAAAACAAACTATTACCATCATAGTTAGTTTAATTTTTATAAAATTGTACTCATTTTTTAGAAGTCGATTTTTCAATTGTTGATTGAAATTGATGTTAGTATATTGGCGTGTTTAATAGATTTTAATAAATATCTAAATGTTGACGGAAATAAAGCAATTAAAAATTCGAATTGTAGTTTTAGCGCTACAGATGTCGGCCATATTTATGACGTAACATGTCTGTACTATTAAGGGTAGATCAGTTATTTTTCTTATGGCTAAGAGTTCTGTGTTGTATATGCTATCTCTTTTACGCTCTATTGTATAAAAGAGATAGCAACCTAGCGGACGTGATATCACATGTCTTGGAATGTTCTATAACGTTTAATAATTAAAGGGAGAAAATAACTTTTTTAATTGTTAATATATAAGGAGTTATTAAAATTAATTGGACATTAGAGGTTCTAGTAACCCACTTTATGAATATTCATTCAGTTATGGTTCATAACCCTGATCTATACAATATTTCTAATGTTTCACTGATACTGTTATATACACTTTAATATTAAAGTTAAAATAAAACCATTTCTGTTTTTAACTATTCAGCATGAAGAAACTAGCGAATTTCTTGTTGTGCTCGATGTGAAAATAGTGGAACCGTCTACTTGTATCTCAAACTGGAAGAAATTCCTACACCATGGCAAATCCATTCAAAATGGAATGATATGTGCCGAAGACGAAAATAAAGTGGGAGACTCTTGCAAGGTAAATGATCTCAATAACTGAAAATAAATAATAACAAAAACGGATTCTTTTTAAACCTGTGTATATTCTGTTTGAGCCACGGTTAATTTACCGCGGCTAAGTTGTACAAATGCGTATTTGTATTGTGCTGTTTGACAATACTGCAATGTACGTTTAATGTTTATAAGAAATGAGTACACGTGAATGTTTGTTGGAATGATTCGTTTATTTAATACTGCAGTAGCATGTAACAATGCTACTAAAAACTAAGTGTCAATACAGCTTACGAATAACAATGATGGTTGTTGCATAAGAACAAACCGCAACTATGATCGTTGCTTAAGACTTAACCTAAGTAGCTCAATGCTTGAATCTTAGATTAAGAATGTATATCGAGACTTAACTAAGATGTTGATGCTTCAAAACTTAATATAAGAATATGTTTAACAGTTGAAATCTTGGAACAGGATGTGGGCGTGGTCAAAAACACTGGTAATAAATGCACTTAAATAAGAAATAACTGGTCCGTTGACAATCCATTAAATAGTTGTTATTGGACCTTAATAAAATACATTTAAGCATGGTATCGAAACAAATCTACAATTTTTTATAACTCACAATACTTAATGGATTTTCATTTACTTATTCTAAATGACATTATTACCTAAACCATAAAAGTAGACCATAAAAATAATAAATAACATAAATCGTTTATGTCTGGTGCATAATTAAAATTACTTGCTTAAATATCTAAATAGGAAAACCTTTTATTATTATTTATATTGGATGCAACTTATTCTTTATTATACTTTTTATAGGGCGATGGAGGTGGCCCTTTAGTATGCAACGGAAAATTAACCGGGATTATTTCCTTCGGAGATCCAGACTGTAGGTCATCGCTTCCTGCTGTTCATACGGAAGTCAAAAACTACGATTTGTGGTTGGTACGCCACATACCAGCGTTGGCAGAACAATTTGGAGGTTTTATGACCATGCCTCTAGTAGAAGCACAAGCCGCTTCAGCTTCTATGGTCGACATATCATATGAAGATATATTTGAGATCATTATGATATTATTACTGCTAATTTTATCTGCTTCATTATTTTATTTTCTATTTAAACTTATTAAACATAAAAGGTCACTATTGTCGATGTCTTCGAGGGCTGCGAAATACCAATTTACAAAACTCAACCTGCAAGGAGTAGCATAGCTTATTTTAAATAGTTTTAATAAAAAATTGATAAAATTTAACACCGCATTTTTGCTGAATTTTTAAGTTTTTACTTTTCTTTTTATAGCTTGAGAAATACGTCCACTGAATCGTGCATTTTTTTAAAGCAGAAATTTTCTATTTGCTTCATGTAAAGCGGGGTTCTCACAGGACGATTTTAGTTGTTCAATAATTGCGTATTCATAGTCGCGTCAATAAAGCCTTTTTCTCGGAAGACCTCAGAAACAGTTTCGATTTTGATAAAAAAAAAATTATATTATATTTAAAACAGAAACCTTTTAAAGGTCTAAAACCAGAGAGATGCTTCTCATTCCCTTCTTTCGAGATCAAATATTATGGTATTTTATTACCAGAGGGGATACATTTATCGTACAAGGCGGTACGCCAAATAAAATATCTACATATATATTTTCTAGTATAGTAGACTTTACTAGATATGTGTTTTGTGTATTTCTATATATGTGTGTGTTCATATCTATATGAATAAAAGGCGGAGTTTAGACTTTGGGCAGACTTTTATAACTTATATTTTGACGTTTCACTGTGAAGTTGTACTCAGTAAAAAGTTATTCCCGACAATGCATTAATGTTAATGCACTAAGTTATTCCCGACAATGCAGTACGTAGACCTAGCCAATACCAATTTTCGATTTATACCAAAAGAATTTATTTTAGTAATTCTACACTGTGCATGTTTTATTGAATACCAATACACTAACACATATAAACATTTCGCATTAAACGTATACGCGGTACTACGCTTTACCTATCCGAACCTTGTAGACACCTGCAGATGTAATGAGACTCTCATACTGCAAGCGGCAAAGCCGTCCGAATATGAGCGGTACCTACGTCTCACATTGGAAACGAATAACAGCGAATTTTATTCAAGCGATACCACCACCACACGGTAAACCTATCCGATCCTTTGTACATGCAAGCAGCCGCCTCAGACTGGAGGGGGTACCTAAGAACGCTCGTTATAAAGCCTCAATCCGCTTCATTTGGGATCTATCGGCGACATCGCTTTGTGAGCGAGTATGTTCAACATGCTTCAGTTTATACCAATTTGTGCACAAAAATGTTCAGCGAATGTACACTACAGTACTAAGAATCTTGCTCAAGGTTGCTTCCCAGTAAACATTTTGGAGTAAATTCTACTTAAATTCTATTACATATCATGAATTTTTTGTCTGGATCGTGTTCGTTTTCTATTCAGTCGTTCATAGGAAAGGCCCTTTTTATGAGCTACAGACATTGCAACGACGGTTCACTGCTGAATTAAAAGCGGAGTAGGTTTATGATTTATGACCGGAGTTATAAACTTGAAACTAGCAGGGGTATAAAACTTAATTGAATTCTACATTTTAGAGTCTGCAAAATATAAATATTTAAATGAAGAAATAAATAGATGTAATCTTTAGTATGGATCGTGATTTTTTTAAAGAATATTATTCATCTTCAACAATACTCGTTATATTAGTTTTTTACATTGTTTTAGTGATTCAAAAATCCACGATCGGCAGGTCTGCGTTAGGTTTAAAACCTCTGTCTTACCATCGCTAGGTATTATCTTCGTTTATATACATTCTATTCGGGGATTGAGGGAGATAGCGTCTGTCTATTACCGTTAAAGAAATATTTGTTGAAAAAGGATAGCATATACTTTAAACATCTGTACAGAACGAAATATTATACAAGTATACAAGTGTAACGGTGAAAAATATTTACTTGTCTAACGCATCTCGTTTCTCTCTCACTTTGGAATAAATGAAATGAATGTGAATTTTAAAAAAATATATCCATGTGGGAAAGAAACAGAAATACTTAATGAATGATGTTGGAAAAAGAAAGAATATTATTATGAAAAACTAACACACTACTTGTCTAACGCATCTCGTTTCTCTCTCACTTTGGAATAAATGAAATGAATGTGAATTTTAAAAAAATATATCCATGTGGGAAAGAAACAGAAATACTTAATGAATGATGTTGGAAAAAGAAAGAATATTATTATGAAAAACTAACACAAAATCTGTGACAGGTAGAGAACTTGTAAAGCGTTAGAATAGAATTGTACGAGTGACTCGAACTTCACCAAATAGGGCACTTCACCAAATTGTTTACTGGGTTTACCAGGTAACAGGTAGCAAAGGTGTATAAATTGGTAAAAAATTACGTCATAGTATAAAAGCTGATCTCATTGGCTATTTTCTACGTGGACTATTAGAAATCACGTACATCAAGACCAGACCAATGGGTGGGGGAAACCCCCCGCCACACCACTTCAAAGTTTAATAAAATGTGTCAAAATTACGTTATAGTATAAAATCTATTTTTTTATATGTTATTTGGTTATATGAATAGCTACAAATTTATGTTTAATAATTTGAAATAATAATTAAATACCTGATAGAGTTTCTCACATAGTTGTACATTTAGAAATATTTTATGAGTCTAATACATATTTTAAATAACAAAGTCATCAAAATAATTATATGACCAAAATGAGTTTAAGAAATTAAACATCTATTTAAAAAAAAATTCCTAATTAAACATTATTTCACCATATTAAATTGTAATTCACAAAGGTCTGTATGTGGAAAATTGGAGCTCGATAGCTTATTAGCAAATATAAAAGTTAATAATAAAAGAAAATTCAGAACAAAAATAGTTTTCATATGCGTTTCAAACGACATATTCCTCCGGTTCAAAATATATCCTAACTCGTGCAGTAAATGTATTATTCTACAAAATTTCAAAAACACTTCGTCCCGTATTGAGCAAAAACTAATTCAAAATAATAAAGTTGTAAATATTAATTTGTATGTTGTACATATACATTTAGTTGTTGAACGCAACACTGGCATGGGATAATCGAAAGACTGGATAAACCAAAGACTAGTCGGATAAACCCTGAAATAAACCCACGAACTGATTCACACTTGCACGCTTATAATATTACCATATACTTTATTTATATATTCTGCCTGACTCTGAGGTCTTATTACAACTCTAGCACAAACCACTGAATATAGACCACAAACTACTGAATAAATTGTGGTTTCGGTTTGTGAACTCTAGTGAAGTGATACTCTGCGTGTGGTGTGTGTGATTTGTGCATATGCAGGCAAACGTCAATTTTACTTTTCTGTGAATTGGTATATATTGCATTATGTTATGAAATCAGGAACTTGTGTCAAGTATAAAATATTATATGTGTCATTTTACTGTTAATCTTCTATAAACGAGTATACATGAGAATTCACATTCTTCTAATAATTTTCTTTTCACTATTTATAAATAGTATAAGTTTAAGTAACTTATAGGTTATATATTTTATCAGATAGAAAAGATCAAGTTTTATATTACCACAATTTAAAAGGTAAGTAAAGGTAAAAATATATTTAACTTTTACAATAAAACTCCTTATTATCATACTCAGTGTTGAAATATTTTGTATCTAGATATAAGATGAATTTTAAATGCAGAGGAAAAGATACGTATAAAATAGCATATAAATATACATGACAAAACTGATCCTATTTAACTTGAAGCTTTTTTACTACGGTATTGGAACGATTTGTGGTAATTCATTATTACTTGTTAAATTTATTATTTTTCTTTAATATTGTTTGCTGTTCTACAAGCAGTTTTTGTTCTTCTTGTTTCAATTTTTTCATTGGAAATATTTAAAGTCCTATAAATTGGCAGAACCTTGGCTTAAGCCGGGTAAGCTTAAACTTAAACACGGATCATTTTCTATACGTTTGTAGATAACGTCTTTTTTCAGAATAATATATAACAATATCTAACAAATATTGAATGTTTCAGATTTACTGAATTCTATTTATAGGCAGAAAATGCAGATGGGAGATTATTCAGATAAATTATGTTGCTTAAGATGTACGACAAGAATGCGTCCACCTTTAATTACATGCACATTTGGTCATCTTGTTTGTAATAAATGCAAATATCATCAGATTCCAGATACAGAGAACTCTGGAGGATCAAATAATTGCAGTGGTCAAGCATTTGAGCTACCAGACGTAAACAAGTTATTTAAGTAAGAGCATAAATTTACTTTTTCATAATTAATAACGATCGAAAATCAGAAATACTTTCCGTGATAATATTAAATGTATCTAGTATTTTTCACGTTACGTCTTGTTTAACATATTTTTATAAAATTCTTTTTATTTCGTTTTTTTTTTAAAATTAAGCTTCTATTTACTTAAAAATATAATAAGAATAAATACTGGGGCGCTCTGGATAATAATATACAAAAATTATAAAGATAATTTAGATATTTTAGTATAATTTTATTATTACATAGAAATTTTTAACTAAATTTTCTCCAAGTATGTAATAAATACAACTATATTATCTTTCAGAAACACGTTCGATTTTTGCCAATATGATTGCGCATTTCAATCAAATTTATTAGAAATTGCAGAACATGAAAAAGTATGTTCGAAGCAAGATCGTGTGGTGTACTGTGCGATCGATGGCTGCCAGTGGGTAGACGCTGTTAGCAAACTCATTTCGCATGTCCAAGGAAATCATCCTGATCGAATTAAGACTTTTTGTAACAAGGCTATCAACATTGAATTAAAGGATCCAGTTATGTTAGTTACACAATTTGATATAAACAGCAGTGTTAACGAGATCTACTGGCTTCGAATGTTAGAAAATGAAAATAATAGATATATAATGCTGTTGTACATGGGGCGAACCGTGCCCGAAGGTGAAATAGAGAGACTTAGAATGGAAAAATTTTATATATCAGCTGCTAACAATGACTCAACGTCTGTAAGAACTGCGGTTGTAAACGGTACTGATATCTACAATGAACGCATAACTGATAATAATTTTATGATAAATAAAGGAACTAACATAACTATATTAAAAGAAAATAGTTTAGTGGTTAGTAAAGAGGATGCTACGACCATGACAATACCAGAAAATATATTATCTTTGTTGGAATGTGTTGTTTGTTTAGAAGTTTTAAATGCACCAATTAGGCAATGCGAAATGGGGCACAGCTGTTGTGGAAGATGTGCATCCAAATTGAATGCTTGCCCAACATGCCGAAGAGGTATGTTGAACATTAGAAACTATACCATAGAAAAATTATGTGACAGTTTATATACAGTTTGTAAAAATAAGGAAACTGGTTGTAATGTGTCTCGTCCTCTAGGTGAAATGATGCTGCATGATAAGGTGTGCAAATATCAAAGGACGACTTGTCTCGTTAGAATTGGATGCGAATGGAGCGGAACTTACAATAATTTGTTGAAACATTGGCAACAAAAGCATGATTATTTGTTAAAACCAAATGGATCTGTAGTGCTATCCGATGGTCGGTATTGGTACCTGTATTACGTTGCTGGAAATTACTTTGTGTATGCGCATACTTCAAATTATGATAATGAATCGTATTATTTATCAGTTCATCATTTGACTCATCAGGATGAATCTGATTTTTATTTTGATCTTGAGTTTTCACATCCTTTGACTGGACAATCATTTAATTATTCACGTCCTTGTCAAGCATCTACACCGGAACAAACTAGAAGCGAAGAGTATTTACAATCAGGAAAGACTACTTGCAAGATTAAATTTAGTTGGTTTGATGAAATAGTAAGAGACAACAATAGCCAGTTTTGCAGGACGCTTAAAATATATCGTAAGAGCAATTAGTTCTAGTTTAGTAAGAATTTATTTTATAATTTTATATATGTTGTTTATTACGAATTTATTTAGTTAGATTATAATATGAATCTCAGATAGACTTCAGGGACTGTATGCATATATTAAGTGTAATTAATAACGTCATGTAATGTTATTTGGAAAATAAATGCAATAAATTTTATAGTTGAAAATTTGTATACTAAATTGTTTGTATTAATTTTAAAATGTTTATTTTGATGAAACATTTAATTTAATTTCTTCATAAATACAGAACAAAGTAAATATAATTTAGTTGATTTTCGTATATTAACGTATTATTTATACAATATAAAATAATATATGTATGACTCTCAGAAACTATGTTAGAAACGGGTATTACTCAATCGTTAAAAAAATAGATATGTTACAAAAATTGAGGTTTTGACAAGGTTGTAACACATATATGAAACCTCGAAACTATGAATAATGTCAAAATTAGAAGGTCTAAAAAAAGTGAAAACTTTATCGGAAATAAGTTGACATTAGTAAAATTAATTAAAACATTTGATTAGAGATCTTATATAATTCTCCATAGTGTTCTACTTGAAATATTAAAAAATACTACAGTATACCTATTCCAAAGCTTGGAAATGCAACTAACCAATTGGAGTTATTTAGGATGCATACTTTGATGGCGTAAAGAAAATTGATAACATCTGATAATGATCAATTGATTGGTGTCGCTGTAAGGTCAGATCCAAAAATAATATATCTATAAGTTGTAAACATTTGGAATATAATTATAAACCTTTCTTAAATGAATAATCGGAATGATTATCTGTAATCTGTCATTAATCTCTATTGTGACACTGAGGAAAACAGTTTTTATTTTTTGTTGAGTTCAGTTGAAGTTCGCGGAGTTTGAAAACATGAACGTTTAGAGAAAAACGCTTCTAAAGTTTTTACGCATAAATTCATATCTTTGTTAGTATTCTGACTTTAACCAGACTATAGAAAAAAGTAAAAGAAAAACGGGTTCTTTTCTAAATAGTGTGGTTTAATCATATTCATATTACGAAGGGTGTACTCCACTTATTATTTTTCATGGAATAATACAACACGATATAATCTAGCAAGGGATAGAAACTTCATAAATAATCAATAATTTCTGGTATAAATTTATTCGCTCGTGTAAGAATAAATAAATAGAAAGATTTTCTGTGATAAGATATTTATGTTGCAAATTATTTTTACAAGACGTGTTAATCGTGTCATTTCAATTGAAAGAAAACCTAAATTTCAAAATTGATAACATTAAAACAAAAAGGTTGCCAAAAGTTTCTCATATAAATTTGTAAACAGTTGTATCATAATATTTCCTAGAACTTAGAATAACAAAAATTGTTTAAAAAAATACTGCAGGGCATTTTATGTGATAAATAAAACATAGTATTAAATATTTAAATCAGCGAACCTAAAAATGGAAGTGACATTATTGGGAAATGTTTCGTGTTCAAGCTGCCATAAGAAAATACGACCGTCTCTAAGCATATGTAATGAGCTACACATAGTGTGCCCTCATTGCGGAAGGCATTGTGACATCGCTACTGAAAATGGGGATATTCGCCAATGTGCCGGAGTCAAAGTGAAATGTCTTTTTCTAAACTCAATATTTAAGTAAGTATAATTCACTGGAATGACATGTAGAAAATCTATTTTCCGTTATTAAATAGAAGTGGCTTTCGTATGATTGATTTAAAAAGAGACAATCTTGTTGTGTGTTTCAGAAACATGATTGACAGCTGTCAGAATGGTTGCGGCTATCAAGGCGAACTTCTATCGCTGGAACAACATGAGACCGTTTGTTATCAGTTTAACAATTCCAGTGATTGTATAATTGACAAAGGTGAATGCAGTTTTCAACTTCATTTCCATATATGGTTAGTTTATGAGTTGTGTTATGATTTTGCAAGAAACAAATCTTTATTGGGCAAATATTTGATAGACAAAAATCTTTGCGGAATCTCTTATCGGCAGAGCTTAATAAAACGCCTGAATACCACTTCCAATACACCTTTCAGCACCCAGGTTCCCGTTGACAATTTCCTCGTTGGCTGTTTTATTGTTGACACTCTTCAAAATGAATTATTTCTCTGTAAAAATAAAATTCAAATTACTTTTATTAGTACCGTTTTCTATTTGTTCATTTTCGAAAAATGTCATTTTTGCAACAGTTATGTATGTATTTACATTTTACCAGCCTTTACACAAAACTTTGCAGCAGCAAACAATTTATTTAGCTTTACTTTTATATATTCTTCCCCACTACAATTAAACATAGAATATTTTGTAATTCTTGAATATAGCAGATCCCCAGAAATATCGACGTCTATCAAATTTATAAATTCTATTTTCAGCATTACTATTTGCGAAAATATAATTGTCCTCGATCAAGTGCGCGTTTTGCGTAGTCATTCTAAAGACAAGAATATTATCAATACAAAACTAAACTTAAAAATAATACAATGTTTTTTAAAATAAGCTTCTATTTATTTAAAATGCACAAAATAACTAACGGATAAAAAAAGAAAAATTATTTTTGATAAATTTATATAGAACATTATTTTGTAATTTTTTCTGTGACGTCATGCGTCATGAATTGGATTAATGTGATATTCATTTGTTTGTTAATATTGGCAAACAAAAATGTGGTGAAAATGCAATTAAATGTTAAACTTTAGTTTGTTAATGTTAAGAAAGAAATGAATATCACACTTGTCCATTTCATGACGCATGGTTTAAGATAAAAAGTTACAAAATAAGGACTATAGTTTCGTTACTTAGAAATTAACATTAATTAAACATTTAAAAAGTATATATTTTTATATTTTACTTCTTAAGTCACAATGATTTTTTTAATCTATCGAATCGAATATTTGTGAATATATCTATATATTATCTATTAAATTATCTATATATTGTGCCATATGCATTGTTAGTCATAAAGACTGAGTTCAAAATTTGAGCTTATCAGTTTAAAAACAAATTGCAAAGTTGTGACCAGTTGTGACCACAAAAAACTTCTATTCTTTAAAAAAAAATTCAAATTACCAAGTTAGAAGTTACAAGATTAGAATGAAGTAAACAATTTTTTTTATATATTTTCAGTGCCAACAATAAAAGAAGCAGATGATCGTTTAACAGGCGATGATGATTTTGATACTAAATGTGCAGACGAAGAAGACACATGCAAAAAGGAATTAACTCACCTTACAACATATAATGGAGAATCTCAAACATATTCACCCGCCGAAAAGAAGGACTCCGAAGTAGAACGGTCGGTGCCAGACAGTTGCCTAGGTCCAATAGTTGTCGAATACATTAAGAACGAATCTGATGACATGGAAACTGAAGGTCCACCTGACACCAAAGTGACAAACCAATCGGATAATTTACAACTGAATTCAGACAGTAAACCTGTAAATAGTTTCAATTTCGTGTGCAGTTATTGTAACAAGTGCTACACGACAAGAGCCAATCTGACTAGACATTTACCGATCCATGCGGCGGTCAAACCATACGTCTGTGTTGTTTGTGATAAGGGCTTCAGTCGCTCGGATCATTTTAAAAAACATATGGAGACTCATTCCAAACGTAAATGTCGTGCCGGCGTTTTAAATTTGGTAAAATATTCCGTGGCAGAATCAACTTGTGAACCCTCTAGTGCTAAATGAGTAACTTAAATTTAATATTCGTTTGTGTGCGTGTTTGTAAAAATCTTTTGGTTACTTGTTATTTACAAAAGGGAAGTGTGTGACAATAGTGCAGTGGTTATATAAGTATCGAATCCATAAAGACATTTACAAATGGTTGACAATATTAGAAATATTACGTGTACCTAAATTTATAACTCGATAACCCGAACTGGTGTCTAGAAGTGATTCGGAATACCAAATACATTATATTGTATATATTTGGCAACCTCATATATTACAATTTTTTTAAATCTATGATTAATTATGTTAGAGTAAGGTTTCGTTAAATGTAATGAAGATAACAATAAAAAAAAATAAAAACAAGACAGATACTTACAAGAAATGAAAAAGGATTAATTAATTCATTTTATTTTGCGTCAATGTTGAAGTTAATTTGTGAAAACAAAACGTCTTCCATAAGTAAACACACTTCGGTGTGCATTTTGGTAAGCAGCAATACAATGTATTTCACGCTTCTCTGTAGCTTGGCTGATCAGTCATCACAGCTACACTTGTCATCCTAATGCAAATAACATCTATGTTCTGTAAATATAATATAACTGTTATTATTAAAGATAATGAAGTTAATAATAAATGCAATGAGTAGTTTTATTTCATGATTTGTATTCATTGTCTAACACAGTTGAGTAAACTTTTCCTAAATTGAAACAAAATACAAATATTATAATAATAAATGATAATTTATTTACTATACTCCATTTAACTTTAAAATTTAGTTGCAATATAAATAAAACATTAAAAGTATTCACAGAATACAAAATTAAAAATAATTGTTTATAAAAAAATTTATTTATTTTTGTGTCGGAATTGGTTTTAAGAACTTGTTCTAGAGATTTTTTATTCAAAGATTACCAAAGTTTCACCAGACCTGCTGATGTTGATGATGACCAATCCAAGTTATAATTAAATCGAATAAGTGTACCCTTGCCAGAGAATGAGTGTAAATGTATCACACAATAATTGAAGAAGATTAAAAATGTGTTGAACTCGTTAAGAAGCTGGATATTAGTGTTCAATAATAATCTAAAAAGCTTCAATTAACACAACGAATAAATATAAAGAGTTGACATATGTTCCCTATTGTTAACGGTTTTAACATTTAATGAATTATTATTAGAGCAGCTTCGATTTCTTTTAATCTTTAGGTCACATGACCTTTGTACTGTTGATAACATCCCGGTCAACGGCATATCGCATTATCACCCCCATTAAAGTCGTCTTCTAGACTGTCCACAGCATTTTTGTGATCTTCGGTTTAATTCTATTTCAACATTAAGATGAATAAGTTCATTTTTTGTGCACTCGTTGCCTTCCTTGGCCTTGTGGTAAGTTACTGCCTTTTTCCATACATAGTCGTTTCATATTATCATTTTTTTATTCTATAGAAACTATATAGAGGATCGTAAGCAAAAGTATAGTCTGATACTAAGTACAAACGTTATGTACACTTCATAGGGAATAGTATTTTATTATTTTTCGGAGACTCTATTAAATACATGTAATCTTTTACATACTGGTACATACAATCACACTGTTGAGAAATATGGCAAAGCTATAATCATTTCAAACGTGCCACGTGTTGTTTAAAAAGAAATTCAATTTTAAATCACTTACTAGCATATCACTTTTACTAATCGGTCAAACAATCTAAAAAGAGAGTCAAAAATTTTATAATTTATTTCTTTAAAGCAGAAATACCAATAATCGATTGTGGCCATGTAAATAAATGGAAATGTTTCAACATCGCTTGGGCAATCTTGGTTCATTGTAATTGAAATAAAACGAAAAAGTTCTTTATATAACAAATATGAAGCCTAGTTTTTATGCAACCCTAACATCACTTTTACTAACCAGTCAAACAATCTAAAAAGAGAGTCAAAACTTTTCTAATTTCTTTCTTTAAAGCAGAAATACTAATAATCGATGGTAGCCATGTAGATAAATGGAAATGTTTAAACATCGCTTGGGCAATATATGTTTATTGTAATTGAAATAAAATGAAAAAGTTCTTTATATAACAAATATGAAGCCTAGTTTTTATGCAACCCTAATAGCACTATTTTAATGTAAATTAAAATTTATATCTTCAAAGCTGAAATGAAAAATGCCTCAACCTCTAAAGAATATCTTCACTAAAAACTATTACATATTCTTATACGTTATCCTTATTTATAAAAAAGATTGTGGTTGTGAAGATAATGATTATATTACTAATGTTTGCAGGTAGTGGATGCCAAACTTGATCTCGAGGTGGACATTCCAGTCTGCATGGCGGAAGTTAACATCCCCATTGAGCAACTTGCTTCGGTCAGAGACAATGTTGAAAGAGATGTGTATCCGGAAAATTTAAACTGCCTCTATAAATGTCTGCTTCAAAAACAAGGAGCATTAGGCCCAAATGCGGAGTTCAACGCGGACAAAGTTATTGATTATTTTGTTAACGAGGGATTACTCTCTGCGCAACCAGAAGGAAACCAACGAGATGGAATCTTGGAACAAATAAATACATGTAAAAATAGTGATGAAGTTGATCATTGTGCCAGAGCTGTTAAAATTGCACAGTGTGCATTATCACTTCCATTTTTGACACCACCTTAATAAAATCTACTGACCAAGGACAAGACGTTAAAATACACAATGATTTAAAATATATATTATCAATAACGTAATGGCACGTTACGAACTTTGTTACTCTCTACTAAAAAAAACTGTTATCTATTTGAACTGAACAATAAATACATTAATGTTCAAACATTTTATTAAATATCTTGAAGTACATAAATAATTGTTGTTTTATTTCATTCCTTCTTAATAATATCTTAATGGAATTGTCAACCATAACATAATTTATACAAAACTGTATTATATATATTAATAACGTTGACTATGAGGACCTCGAATGTCCAATTATTTTTTAATAAGTAGCTATATTATAGAAGACATTTAGAATTAAAATAGTCATTTTTGTTCCTTTCATCATTAGCGGTATCAAAAGTTACAAAAAATAAAATGCCTCATCTTCTTTGAATTGCAACCCTTTTCACAAAACAATGTTAAGTAGATCTATAAAAAAGTGCTAGTGATACGTCAGTTACACTTAACTCAAAGTTTTAACATTATAGAACTTGTAAACAAAACAAAAACGATTACGTGTTAGAAGCCAAATTGAATAAACAAATGCTAAAAATGACATATGCCAAATCAACTCAATCTTAAGATTACTTTCATCTTCATGAGAGTATTTTTGAACGAACCCATTCACGTTCATCATGATCAAATATTATGGCCTGAGATTAGGGTTCCGCCACCATTACCACTCAATTATAAATATAACAGCAAATAATAAATATCTGGGATGCAGAAGTTTAGAATTACAAGTAATTTTCAAAAGTATTTGTTAAATAAAAACAAGAATTATCAAATAAAAAAGATTACTTTAGAGTTTAATGACAAAGGTCAATCAGAACTTTTATCTTTATGAAATATTTAATCATTAAAATAGAGAAAGTCACTTATAATTTAAAAATATTTATAGTAATGATTGGTATTATAAAATTCTTATAATGTATGTATGAATAGAACTTAATTTTCTTCAAACAAGACAAATCCTAGTCTTTCTTTAACCGTGTTAAGAAGAAAGACACTAACAGGCACTACTAATTTCACTAGTGTAAGTATTTATGCTTTACACCTAAAAAACTTATATTTATTTAAGACTATACAAAAACATCAATTCTTTTGAGACCCTCTCGTACGCGTACTTCCTAGTATTTATAAAAATAAGCAATCTTTACAATAATTACTTTATTATAATAAATTTATTTATCTGTATTTAAATAATAATCTGTAATTATAAAATAAGTTTATCAAAATATAGCTACACATTATTTTCTTCTTCGCCTTGCCTCATTTGGATTTTTCTTCATCCAGTGTTTCACCTCAGCTCCCTGATTATGTATGCCCAGCAAAGCAGATCTAGAGCAAACATCTCTCGTGACGAAAGGAGAATAGCCTGAAATAAGCAAGTAATATTTCAAATTGAGTGTAAGGGCTGCAGTGATTAACTTTGCACATTAAGTATTTTGGTACATATAAATTAAAACAATGAGTAATTTTAAGTTCTGTAACATATATGTTGTTTGTAGTAGTTTTGTAATGGCATCGCGCTATCGCACTTATTTATTTAAACAATAACAATAGTATGTATTATTTTACTATTCAAAAAACACGAATATAACATCTCTAGTCAAATTTATTTTTAAGCTTGGTCCGAGCAATACGACAGTGTTTCACTAAAATCAACTTATCTGAACCAGTTTAAAAATTTGTGGAAAGCTAATAGCATCAATGATTGAAAATTGAAAGTAGTAATTGAAGCAGAGTGGCCACATTCATTATTAAACAAATATTTTTGTTGCTGTACTTCCTTGTTTATATAACTTATATTCAATGTACAGTACCAATGATAATCACATTCATTTTAATTAAAAACATTGCTTACTTCTGATGTAAATAATCCCCAAAAACAAGCACAAGAATATTAAATATTTATAGTTTAAATAAAGCTTTAAATTATTAATCCCTTCATTGTGATTAACCCGTTGATTTCATTTCTAATGCACACTGAGCTGTTTCAGACAAGCAACGTAGAGAGCACTCGATTTTCTATTGTAATATTTACACACGACGACGTGGATCTACGTGATTGTAGTGGTAATGGTTAGAAAGATTTGTATTATTCAAATTATTTTAAATATATGGATAGAATTACGCACCAGCTATATATTCCGGATTCATTGGGTCATTTTGTTGTCTAGCTAATTTTGAAAGTCTTTGTTGTGGAATTGGCTGATCGGCATATAAAATAGGATTGTTTGCATGTTTTCCACCCTGTGGTGTTGGTAAACTGAATTTCTTTCCCCTATTTGTCAGTGGTTTTCTTATATTAATATGAATCTGAAAGGTAAAAAAAAATATAATTTCAAATAATATTTAAAAAGTAATATATTGCAGATATGTATATATAACAATATTTACTTGTTGTTTTCCGTTTTCATCGAGACTAACAGCAACTCTTTTTAAAGTTTTGTTCCCGCAGTTAGGACAGAATAATTTTGTCATTATGCTTGTAGTTTTAAAACAAGTATAACATCTTAATATGAATGTTCTTAATTGTTTAATAACCCGTCCATCGAGAGCAGCCACATTCAAACCAATTTGTTTTAAAACGTTTTGCATTGCAAAATCTGTTGTCATACAAGCTACAACAGAAGGTTTCTCTTCCAGAAGATTTGAACCCATAGACTTTTTCATTTGAGATACGTTCTCTACTGTAATCCAACCAGCTTCGTCATCTGAAAAAGAATAAATAGGAAAATAGTTATTAATATATGTAACACAAAAAGTAGGAATAATTTAAAAACGATATTATAATTATATCTCCGGAAATTTAAACAGGGTTATAGTTATTAAAGGAGTTGACCTGGTTAAATTAATAGTATTTTGCATTTTGTTTAAATATTCTAATTAATGTATTCTGTAGTAAAAAAAAATATATTTTGCTAATAATATCAAATTGATAAGTATACAAAAAATATTTAACTTAAAGGTAGCTGAAGATAAAATTGTATATATGATTGTACATAATTACGACTTTATTATTATCATACTGCTTTTCTCTTCAAGTATTTTTTTAACTTAATAAAATATGGTAAAATTTAACGCTAATCTTAAAAATAATAATCAGTTTAATAATGGATTACTGACGAAAAATCATTGCATTACCTGATTCTTCATCTTCACTATATTCCCCATCATCTGAAACATCGTTATCTTCATTTTCTTCTCCTTCTTTAACAGAAGGTAACACATCCTGTACTTCCTTTCCATCTACACATTTTATTTCTTCTGTACAATTGAGGGTTGAGAATGATTCCGCCAATTCTTCTGTTGTCTCCTAAAGAAATAAATAAACAAATGTAAGAATCTTTTACTACAGTGCAGTTCGAATTAAATTAAAATGTATCGCGTTAATCAAAGTACGTACTAGGAATGCGATTAATTTGCCTATTCCCACCTACTGCAATTTAGTTCTAATCTTGAATATAAATTCAGCTTGTGAAAAATGAAGAAATAAAGATGATTCAATTATATACATTACTTAATGCATACATACTAGGTATATTCAAATTGAAATAGTAGATAGGAATGTGGTTCAATTTAAATAAGATATTCTAATATTCTACGTACATATTCTATTACTGCATTTAATACTTATAATTGAGATTATTAAACAGACAAATATAATTGTGTTAATTAATACTAACCTCATCTTTAGCAGGTTTGGAAAGATTAATAGTTCTTGCAACTGTAGGTTCATTTTTGAGATGAGAATTGCCCACATGTTCTTTTTCTAACTGATATGTCAATGCTATCACTTTAATATCTGTTAACGAGAGACTCAAATAATCACCCGTTTTCTTAGCAAATTCAGTCACAAATTTTATATTTTCTGCGAATATATCCTTGATAACAAGATCATATGGTAAAACAACTAAGCGACGAATCTGCCGCTTATTTAAAATTTCATCGACAACCTCTTGTATTGTCACAATATTTTGGCCAATTTCCTGAAAATAATATTTTTAGGTTATGATAGAAAAATAAAAACACACATGACAAATTTTAGAAACTTACATGCAAAGGTGCATTTTTTATAAATGCACTTGTGTCAACTATTAAATACTGAACTTTTTTCTCACACATTATTAATACTTTTATTATAACTTGTTATGTGAAATTAACTTTAAAGATTATTGACAACTAAAATCTGATTATTCACGTGCAAAAACTACTGGACAAGAACTAAATATTCAACCATCTTGAAATAGTCTAAACTCGTCTAAACCAGACCAGATATAATAAACCAGACATCGTAGATGTGTTACCCAATGTATAGCTGGCGTAGCGCTAAAAACTTACTAAGCGCCAAATAAATTTCAAATGTATTAATTCGATTAATTCAAATTGATTGATTGATTCAATTGATTTTTGGAAAATAAAATCACCAAGGATGTTGCATTTTTCCACTATGATTTTATCATTTCGAAAAAGATAGAGTTATTTCTCAAAACATATGTTATTTATTAGGTATAATATATAACGTATTATTCTTTATTATTTTCTCAAATAAAATAATCTAATGACCACCAAGATCTGCATCGTCTCTAGGTATTTAAGTATTTATATTTAAGTGATTTAAGTTAGTATAAAAACGTAATTAATATTACTGCCACTCTTATTATAAACAGCAAATGGCTGTATCCAAAATAATTTATTATAGTAATCCCTGATATTTAAAAAAGAAAATAATCTGTTATTTGAGTTAAATTGAGTTGTCATAATTTTTTCAAAACAAACTAAAATGTTTTTAAACCTTTTTTGAAATCATTTATATTTATACTTTGTTTAAAATTGTGTAGACTTCCAAAATGGAACTGCGGGATGAAATAGAAGAAATTCTTGATGAAGAGAGTACTAATAAATTAGGAAAGAATACTTCAATATCTCCAGAAATGAGACTCGGAGAGTATGGTTTTACAGTTAAGAAACCGTTGCGATGGTCTGAAATAACATTCCCAGAACAAAGTGACGTTTCTATAGAAGTTGGGAAAAAAATTCGCATTCGCATTGAAACAGATGGCCTGATTATAATCGGAGATGCAGAATATCGTGTCCAAATGATGGTACTGCAAGCTTATTCGAACTATTTCAAAGAAAATCTCAAACAGACGTATGAATTCTCGGAAGATGAAGTGCCAAACAAGGCCTTCCCTGTAGTGTACGAATGGATGATGCAAAGTGACAGAGAAAGCTATCGAGTCCTGAACAAGAAGAATTTACTAGATGTTCTTCGCGCATCTCAGTTTCTTAAGATTGAAGAGTTAGAAGCACAGTGTTGGACCATTTTGAAAAACCCGCAAATAATTAAAGAACATGAAGCCTTTAATTTACTGGTTGAAGCACAGAAATGCGGAATAAAAATTGTGGCAGATTTGATGGTGGATAGAATTGTTGATTTCTTCATAATCCTTGTTTCGACATCCCTTTTTTTGGATCTAAATCTGGATGTTCTTCTAATGCTTCTGTGTTCTTCTAGCATCAGGATCAACTGCGAACAGGAAGTATTCCTCTCAGCAGTAAGATGGCTGTTTCATGATTGGAATAAGAGAAATGTTCATGCTATTGATGTAATAAAATGCATTCGGTTTGAGTATATCAAGCCAAATTGTTTGACAAGCATGGGCATGAGTGACAATAAAGAAAACAATGAGGTTAGCCAACTTATGGAAATTTCAGAAATTAACAAACTTCGCACTGATGGTTTGGAGTTCAGTTTAGTATATTATCGTAGCGAATATCGGCGATCAGCAAGAGAGATCAAGCCTGGAATGCAACCTGCCAGATGTTATGTTAATATACACAGAATTTACGAAACTTATAATCACTTTCTGGTTTACTTGCGTGAAATGAGGGATAACATAATAGAACAAAATCACACAAATCAATCAAGTAAAGCAAAAAAGTTAAGCAAAGTGAATAACAAGAATAGAAAAAAGAATCAGAAAAATAATTCTTAGATATCTTGGATATCTGTCCTAGCAGTATAAGATAAAATGTATATATTTTTATATAGTTTACATGTATTTATTAATTAAATTTTCTTTTAATTGGTATAGTTTGCTGTTGTGCCTCGTAAACTAAGATTCCTTTGCCGCTAATAGCAGTAACATGTATTTCAGGTTTATTTGACATAAATAATTACTTTTACATGACAATTGTTATCAACCATTGGGTTGATAACAATAAGTTGATAAGTTGATAACAATATCTACTTAAATTAAAAACTGGAACACATTTCTAGGAAACTAGCACTTACCCCTGTCTTCTTCGTGTGTATGATTTGAATTCAATAAAATAAATCGTAATTAGCTTGTGTCCTCATTTTTTAGGAGTCGATTTTTCAATTGTTGATTGAACTTGATGTTAATAAATGTGTATTGGCGTGTCTATTTTATTAAATATCTAAATGTTAACGGAGATATAGTAATTAAAAATTTGAATTGCAGTTTTAGCGCTAGAAATGGTCGGCCATATTTGTATGACTTAAAATGCATTTTAACGTAGCTGTTGGTAGTCGAAATAATCAAGTCAAGTCAAAGAATAATAAGTTTTTATTTTATTTAACTCTGCTAATGCAGACATAATATTGAAATTTGAGTATTTCTTGAAATAGCTGTAAATAATATTTGATATTTTGATATATAAATACATATGGCAAAGATTTATTATCTGTAAGGTTGATAACCTTACACAAGGATTGTGATGTCACATGCACTTGGAATGTGTACAACGTTGAATCCCTTTAATAATTAAAAAGACAAAATGACTTTTTTAATTGTTAATATCTCTTAACATATAAGGAGTTATTAAAAAATAATTGAACATTTGAGGTTCTAGTAACCCACTTTATCAATATATAGTAAACTTTTATAGAAATTAAGACATAGGACACAAACCCATTGTTTGGCTAGCTTAGTTCCTAAGAGTATTAATTGTAAGTAATAACGTAAAATCAATATATAATTATTTTAATTCAATACGAGCGTTTTTGTTCCTTTTGTAAAAATCTTTACCCATTATTTGGGCCTCCCAACAAATTTTGATACGGGGTCCCTCTAAGGCACGCTATTGATACGTTCATACTGAGCATTTTAGGTTATGTTTTAATGTCATAGTCGTCAACGCATGTGTGTATGGCACCTAGAACATGCCCGAAGATAATATTTGGGCGCTTTGATCTATTCTATTTTACCAACAATAAACCGAAAAAGCTAAATGTGCATCAATGTTGAGTTTACACATGTGTCTACTGTCCACGTACCGTCACTTCACAGTATTACGCAAAAAGCGAGCAATTTAACGTAAAAATGCACCCAAACTGCGAATATTTCTCGAAATCGTTAGACTGTTGGTATGTCCAACGCGCTTCCTTTTCAAACGAAGTAGTGCCTAAATGGGATGACTATAATCAACTAATGTAATGTTTCAGATATTGAATTCCACTATGCTTAACGCAAAGTAACAATTGAGTAAATTTTTATATTATCACTAGCTATTCATTAATCGCATCTTTACTATAAGTAATATATAAATCACGAGATTTATTGCTTTAATCAATTAATCAAAATGATGTTTTATTTAATAATTACTTAAATATTATCACGCAATAAATCAAAGAATATATAAAATAATAAAGCATGCCGTTTACAAGACTGTGGTTTAAAATAGAGGTTTTTACAATTATATTTAAAAAAGAAAATGATTTTCCAAATGCATAATATGTATGTATGTAAAATCAACGTATTATATAAGTTAAACTCGTAATTTATGCTCATTGCTATTCTACATAACCTCATTTTATTCAGTTCTATATATTAAGAAAATTTAAACAATTCATTTTAATTATTTAAAACATAATTTATTGTATAATAGTTTTTTTGTTATTTTGTTTTCTTATATGATAAGGTATGAAACTCTAATATTAGATTAAAATTATTTAGCTTCTACAACTTCACAGCCAGCCTTGTCGCTCCAGTCGCAATGGCCGTCCACTGCGTTCCAGTGCAGACTGTTTGGACAGGAATTCAGGCGAAGTTCTCCATTGATACATTGATAGAATAAAGTGCAGTCATATGGATGGGCAGCAGTGAAAATGTCGTCAGGTCCGCACACTACAATAAAAATGGAAGTAAAATTAACTGTTAAAAAACTGTGGTCACCCGTCAAAACAAGTTCAAAAGAATAAAATACTTACCAATAGGTTCTATTGGTGATTCAGTTGGATCAGTTGCTTCTTCTGTTGGATCAGTTACTTCTTCTGTTGGATCAGTTACTTCTTCAGTTGGATCTGTTACTTCTTCAGTTGGATCAGTTACTTCTTCAGTTGGATCAGTAACTTCTTCTGTGGGATCAGTAACTTCTTCTGTTGGATCTGTTACTTCTTCAGTTGGATCAGTTACTTCTTCAGTTGGATCTGTTACTTCTTCAGTTGGATCAGTTACTTCTTCAGTTGGATCAGTTACTTCTTCAGTTGGATCAGTTACTTCTTCAGTTGGATCCGTTACTTCTTCAGTTGGATCAGTTACTTCTTCAGTTGGATCAGTTACTTCTTCAGTTGGATCAGTAACTTCTTCTGTTGGATCTGTTACTTCTTCAGTTGGATCAGTTACTTCCTCAGTTGGATCAGTTACTTCTTCAGTTGGATCAGTTACTTCTTCAGTTGGATCAGTAACTTCTTCAGTTGGATCAGTTACTTCTTCAGTTGGATCAGTTACTTCTTCAGTTGGATCTGTAACTTCCTCAGTTGGATCAGTAACTTCTTCAGTTGGATCAGTTACTTCTTCAGTTGGATCTGTAACTTCTTCAATTGGATCTGTAACTTCTTCAGTTGGATCAGTTACTTCTTCAGTTGGATCAGTAACATCCTCAGTTGGATCTGTAACTTCTTCAGTTGGATCAGTTACTTCTTCAGTTGGATCTGTAACTTCTTCAGTTGGATCAGTTACTTCTTCAGTTGGATCAGTAACTTCCTCAGTTGGATCTGTAACTTCTTCTGTTGGATCAGTTACTTCTTCAGTTGGATCAGTTACTTCTTCAGTTGGATCAGTTACTTCTTCAGTTGGATCTGTTACTTCTTCAGTTGGATCAGTTACTTCTTCAGTTGGATCAGTTACTTCTTCAGTTGGATCAGTAACTTCTTCAGTTGGATCAGTTACTTCTTCAGTTGGATCAGTTACTTCTTCAGTTGGATCTGTAACTTCCTCAGTTGGATCTGTAACTTCCTCAGTTGGATCAGTTACTTCTTCAGTTGGATCAGTAACTTCTTCAGTTGGATCAGTTACTTCTTCAGTTGGATCTGTAACTTCCTCAGTTGGATCTGTAACTTCCTCAGTTGGATCAGTTACTTCTTCAGTTGGATCAGTTACTTCTTCAGTTGGATCAGTTACTTCTTCAGTTGGATCTGTTACTTCTTCAGTTGGATCAGTTACTTCTTCAGTTGGATCAGTAACTTCTTCAGTTGGATCGGTTACTTCTTCAGTTGGATCTGTAACTTCCTCAGTTGGATCTGTAACTTCTTCTGTTGGATCAGTTACTTCTTCTGTTGGATCAGTAACTTCTTCAGTTGGGTCAGTTACTTCTTCAGTTGGATCTGTAACTTCTTGTGTTGGATCTGTTACTTCTTCAGTTGGATCAGTTACTTCTTCTGTTGGATCAGTAACTTCTTCAGTTGGATCAGTTACTTCTTCTGTTGGATCTGTAACTTCTTCAGTTGGATCAGTAACTTCTTCAGTTGGATCGGTTACTTCTTCAGTTGGATCTGTAACTTCCTCAGTTGGATCTGTAACTTCTTCAGTTGGATCAGTTACTTCTTCAGTTGGATCTGTTACTTCTTCGGTTGGATCTGTTACTTCTTCAGTTGGATCAGTAACTTCTTCTGTTGGATCTGTAACTTCTTCAGTTGGATCAGTTACTTCTTCAGTTGGATCTGTAACTTCTTCAGTTGGATCAGTTACTTCTTCAGTTGGATCAGTTACTTCTTCAGTTGGATCAGTTACTTCTTCAGTTGGATCTGTTACTTCTTCAGTTGGATCAGTTACTTCTTCAGTTGGATCAGTTACTTCTTCAGTTGGATCAGTTACTTCTTCAGTTGGATCAGTTACTTCTTCAGTTGGATCAGTTACTTCTTCAGTTGGATCAGTTACTTCTTCAGTTGGATCAGTTACTTCTTCAGTTGGATCTGTAACTTCTTCAGTTGGATCAGTTACTTCTTGAGTTGGATCAGTTACTTCTTCTGTTGGATCTGTAACTTCTTCAGTTGGATCAGTTACTTCTTCAGTTGGATCAGTAACTTCCTCAGTTGGATCTGTAACTTCTTCAGTTGGATCTGTAACTTCTTCAGTTGGATCAGTTACTTCTTCAGTTGGATCAGTTACTTCTTCTGTTGGATCTGTAACTTCTTCAGTTGGATCAGTTACTTCTTCAGTTGGATCAGTTACTTCTTCAGTTGGATCTGTAACTTCTTCAGTTGGATCTGTAACTTCTTCAGTTGGATCAGTTATTTCTTCAGTTGGATCAGTTACTTCTTCAGTTGGATCAGTTACTTCTTCAGTTGGATCAGTTACTTCTTCAGTTGGATCTGTAACTTCCTCAGTTGGATCTGTAACTTCTTCAGTTGGATCTGTAACTTCTTCAGTTGGATCAGTTACTTCTTCTGTTGGATCAGTTACTTCTTCAGTTGGATCTGTAACTTCTTCAGTTGGATCAGTTACTTCTTCAGTTGGATCAGTTACTTCTTCAGTTGGATCTGTAACTTCTTCAGTTGGATCTGTAACTTCTTCAGTTGGATCAGTTACTTCTTCAGTTGGATCAGTTACTTCTTCAGTTGGATCTGTAACTTCTTCAGTTGGATCTGTAACTTCCTCAGTTGGATCTGTAACTTCTTCTGTTGGATCAGTTACTTCTTCTGTTGGATCAGTAACTTCTTCAGTTGGATCAGTTACTTCTTCAGTTGGATCAGTTACTTCTTCAGTTGGATCTGTAACTTCTTCAGTTGGATCTGTAACTTCTTCAGTTGGATCAGTTACTTCTTCAGTTGGATCAGTTACTTCTTCAGTTGGATCAGTTACTTCTTCAGTTGGATCTGTAACTTCTTCAGTTGGATCTGTAACTTCCTCAGTTGGATCTGTAACTTCTTCTGTTGGATCAGTTACTTCTTCTGTTGGATCAGTAACTTCTTCAGTTGGGTCAGTTACTTCTTCTGTTGGATCAGTAACTTCTTCAGTTGGATCAGTAACTTCTTCAGTTGGATCAGTAACTTCTTCTGTTGGATCTGTTACTTCTTCTGTTGGTTCTGTTACTTCTTCAGTTGGGTCAGTTACTTCTTCAGTTGGATCAGTTACTTCTTCAGTTGGATCAGTAACTTCTTCTGTTGGATCTGTTACTTCTTCAGTTGGGTCAGTTACTTCTTCAGTTGGATCAGTAACTTCTTCAGTTGGATCTGTAACTTCTTCAGTTGGATCAGTAACTTCTTCAGTTGGATCTGTTACTTCTTCAGTTGGATCTGTAACTTCTTCAGTTGGATCTGTAACTTCTTCAGTTGGATCAGTTACTTCTTCAGTTGGATCAGTAACTTCCTCAGTTGGATCTGTAACTTCTTCTGTTGGATCAGTAACTTCTTCTGTTGGATCTGTTACTTCTTCTGTTGGATCTGTAACTTCTTCAGTTGGATCTGTTACTTCTTCAGTTGGATCTGTTACTTCTTCTGTTGGATCAGTCACTTCCTCAGTTGGATCAGTAACTTCTTCTGTTGGATCTGTAACTTCTTCTGTTGGATCTGTAACTTCTTCAGTTGGATCAGTAATTTCTTCAGTTGGATCAGTAACTTCTTCTGTTGGATCAGTTACTTCTTCAGTTGGATCAGTAACTTCTTCAGTTGGATCTGTAACTTCTTCAGTTGGATCAGTAACTTCTTCAGTTGGATCAGTAACTTCTTCAGTTGGATCAGTTACTTCTTCAGTTGGATCAGTTACTTCTTCTGTTGGATCTGTAACTTCTTCAGTTGGAGCAGTCACTTCTTCTGTTGGATCAGTTACTTCTTCAGTTGGATCAGTAACTTCTTCTGTTGGATCAGTTACTTCTTCTGTTGGATCAGTTACTTCTTCTGTTGGATCTGTAACTTCTTCTGTTGGATCTGTAACTTCTTCAGTTGGATCAGTCACTTCCTCAGTTGGCTCAGTGGGTTCAGGTGTGGGCTCAGTTGGAGGTGATGTTACTTGACAATTAGCAATGTGAGGCCATTCACATCGGTCAAATTCAATACTCCAATGAAGACCTCCGGGACATGACATTTCAATTGGAACTCCATTACTACAAGAATAGAATTTTCCACAGTCCGTTGAATGGGGCAAATGAACAGTTACGCTTGGATTACCGACTGGTGGACAGGCTGAAAAAGAAAAGAATGTTTCATATTAGGTAGCTGTCCTATACTTTCATAAGTAATAGAATAAATTTAAATTTACTTACTTCCTGCAGGTGTTCTTATTACTGCCGCGTCTAGGCTCATCACAGCCGTAGCTATGATGATGAGGGCGGATAAACCTTGAAATAAAAATTCTTTTTAATTTACGAGTTTATGTATTACTACAAACATGTCAAGTTAACTGTATTAAGCAGCAGGCGGAAGTTTTTCAATTTCAATTTTCAGTTTTTTCAATTATAGGGGTTATTATATTGCTTTTGTAAATGTTTATTTTATAAATAAATGTATAATAAATACATTATATCAACAAAATAATTCTCAATTTTTTTCAATTTAATTTATTTAAGGTCGGCTTATTTCCGATTCCTATCACCGACAACCTACTTTTTTGGAGTCGTGGCATTACATATGTGTGAGCTAATAAACAAATAATTTTGTTAACTATTAAATGAAATCACTATAATTTTTAAGTATATTTAATAATATACAATTTAATATCACGTAGAAACTTGTCTTGCATTTCATATTTCACACTTGTTAGCTAGCCGCAAGCTAATTCAAAGCTTCACTTCTCATATATATAGAAAATATTTTTCAGTGCAATTTTACACTTATCAGCTTACATCAAACTAATTAAAGTGATACACTGCGTAACATTTTGTACCTGGGAGAACTTAAGAATTAACTAAACATATATAATATTTCCGGTACAAAATATTTTAAAATTGTTTTGCCAAGTAAATGATATCAAAAAGATATTTCAACAATATTAATTAACAAAATATTATTTATATAGTTTTTGTAGAATTTGTCATAGTTCAGTTTTTGGACATCAGACATTCTTACTTAGTGTAATACTCTGCAAACTGTTGTTGTTTTGTTCTTTGTTCGAGAGTCTACCGCTCATATCTATCATATTCTAAAATATATAAGATATTTCAACAAGAGCGATCATTTTATGGATGTTTTAACAAGAGCGGTCATTTTAAATCAATATTTCCGTGATAAATGGTGATATTTTCATTTTAATCTAAAGTTCAAACTCTAAGGTTAGAAATGAAACACAATGTCACAGAAATATTGCGTTTTTATATTGATTTATAATGCCCGCACTTGTTGAAACGTCCATAAAAACACCGCTCTTATTGAAAGACCCTATATAACTCGAAGGAATAAAACAATGGATTCGAAATGTCATGAAACTGGTAAAAACCGTGCAAATTATTTAAGAATTGATTGGTAATGGCTCAGAAGATAGGATATTTAATAGTAGGAAATGAAAGCTAGTAGTCAAAAGCTGAAGCTGAAAGACCAATGGTTGTCTGTGCTTTCAAAAACAGTCCACCGGAAAAGGTTAATATTGATTTTAACTGTTAAATAGAATAAAACTAATAACAATACAAATCTATTAACAATCATTAGTAAAATATTGACTCACCTCCCATCTTAAGTAATACTTATTTACTTGCAAGTAGTTACTTCTATAACAATCAAAAGTAAACTTATTGTTCTCTGAAAAAGAAGTCAGTATATATACTTTTGACAGGTGATAATAGAATCTTTGAGTCTGCAAATCCCAGTGAAAGACATTTGATAACAGATACTGATAACATAATGTCAACATTTTGATTGACGATTGTGTATCTCTAATGTATTTAAATGTAGATGTTTTACATCTACGTATGGATAATTATCATAATCAGAAATCGATTTACAAGTGATTGAGCCTTTTACTTAATTAAATTATAGTAGTTTACTAGAACGGTTCTACCACACGTCAGTTTCACGCATGGACTTTATAAGGACCGCTACAACGCTGTTGATTAGCAAATACCTTTGTCCAGACTTGTATTATTTTTGCGTGATTGATTGAATTCATTTAGGATGATTAGATTATTAGCCATGGAACAACATTTGATCATCTACGATTGTATATTTAGGAATTTGTAAACTTATTCATTTTGAAACAAATAGTGGTTATCTTTGTTGTTGGTAGTTTCATTCATAATGTCTTCATTTCAGTGCTCGACGAAACTCCTGTGAACTTATGCAAGTAGCTTTATATTTGATACTATAGATATTTGAAAGTGGGGGGTATAAAAAGTTTACTCAAATATTTGAAAATCCCGCAGTTTTCTTCTATATTTTCGGCAGGACGAACAGAACATCGATTGGAAATGCCGCGAATTTTGTTATTGGAAGTATTTGTGAAGAATTAGATCAGCAGCTATATTGCTAATAATTCAACAAGATTGATCAATAAAGATTAGAATCTTTTGGAACTACTCGTTTAACATTTGCTAATAAATACTTTGCTAGTTTCTTTCTAAATTTTGATAATATACGTAATTCCGATCTTTAATATTCCTCTTACTAGATTGGGCGGAAATTCTCGTGAATTTGTTTTGAGTTGTATTTTCCGTTTCCCGAGAAAAATACCAATTTTCTGAACGGAAGCAAATTCTTTAAATAAATAATAATAATCAAATTGTTAGTAATAATAGAAGAGTAAAATGTCGGTCACATATCCTTAAAGTATAATGAATAAAATTGTAATATTCAATGTAAATTTATTGTTTGAAAATCATCAAGTCCATTTCTATTGCTTTCTGCCTCCTTTCAACAATTCCTCTGTCTCCATTTTGCTGCCTGCCTTACTCTCACCTTCTCTTCTGCTCAATTACACAATATCTGTCTGCTTTCTTCTCATTTCCTATTCTAGGAGTAAATCTGGTATTACTTTTTGTTTCTCTGTTGTTCTCAGTTCTATCCCAATCATTTAGTATGCTGCCCATCATCTTGTATCGCTGATTGTGTTTGGCTTGTTACTAAATATCCTTTTCCTTTAGTTCTATCCCATTATTTCCCCCGTTCTTATTTTACCGCTTTGCCGTTCGTTTCGTATTAATTTTTCTCCTTCTTTCTCTGCTTATTCTTCTTATTATTATTCTTTAATATTTTACTTTATGTAGTCTTATTTTAGAATTAAACTAAATGATCAATTTTATACAGAGTAAAATTCTTTAAAACGTTAATTTTTAAGATTTTGCATAATTTATCGAGCTCTGTTTTTGATTACTATAAAAAACATCAAAATATAGGTACAGAAACACAGCTTTGGCAAATATTATCTTTTAATGCAGTTAATCTCAGTCAGGTTTATCTTAAAATAAATGATAATTAATAAGATTAAATTTAATTGGGAAATTTTTATTCGTCATTATAATAAATAGATATTAGTGAATGATACGAGAAAGATTATAAGAGAACCCCCCGCAAAATAAATGTTTGTAACAAGTTTAACCAAGATTTTACCTTCTTATTGAAATTTAAACTTGTCGAGGTTTTTGATATTACTTGCAGTTTTGTAGAGTAGGTACAATCTTATCTTTATTATAAGAAACATAAGCAATTAACGTCTACTAGATATTTAACTTTGATTATTGATAAAAATTTACATGTCTTTCATTTTACCAGTAGCACATACCGCCGATTGTACGTGAGATACAATTTAATTATGATCACAAAATGTTCATTACTTTTCACAGAATTAATGATTATAACTATGACATCATTGTTATTATTGAGGAGAAATTATCATTACATTTCAATAACCATTCTTTTTTAATTAATTTGTTTTAATTGATAGAAGAATTAATTTACAACGTTCATAATATCGAAATATCGTTATCTGTCGGATGAGCCAGATCGATAAAATGGAAATGATTAGAAACTCTCTATGAGGACCATTCAGCATCTATGACAACCTTGAGATATTGATTCAACAAATTTAAACGTCATCGTACATCTGTTTTTGGTGAGGAGCCAGGCCGCACGATAGACACAATTGAGTAAATCGTTGAAAAGGTCCACGAAGGTAATAATCCTTATGCAATACTACGGGGCAATACTACAGTCAGTTAGTGGATCGATTCGATAAGGAATTGAAGGAGACACGATTGCATTTAGCTAAGAAAAAAGTGCTGTTTCACCATGATAACGCATCAGCACATTTATCTGCAGTTGTCGCGGCCAAATTGCATGAACTGTGCTACGCACACCACCTTCCTCGCCCGATTTCTGTTCTCCAACATGAAAACATAGCTCGAGAGAAAAAGGTTCAGCTCAAAGGAGGAGGTTATTGCCGAGATAAAAGCGTATGTTGGAGAGTTTGACAAATTGTATTTTTTGGAGGGGATAAGAAAGGAAAAGTGTATAGACCTAAAAAAAGAAGATTACGTTGAACTGAAAAATGTGGAAAACATTTGTTTGCTTTTATTGCGCACTAGACATTTTTTTACTTACTTATTGATTATAGATCTAGTAAGCAGGTCTTAATTTGTTGTTAGCAGCACCAAGCAGCACCACAAATAACCTATTTAATTTGGTATACTAATTTCGTTTGATTATCAATTTCATAATATCACAACCATCTCTGTTGTCAGTCAGTGTTATCAACCAGCTGTAAATCATTTCACCTTTTAATCAGTATATATTTTCCACTACAATATAAACTGACAATGTTTGTGGGGAATAAAAATGTTTGCTCTCTTAAAATCATTTTGCGTAAGTATAAGTGGTAAATATTATTTTATACAACCATTAGATTTGAATGAAAGGGTTTAGATACGGACACGATTTAGGTTTAATTTATTTATATCACTTGCTGGTAATAAATATGTCATAACATTTGAATTGTTTAATGTTAGCAAGAGAAGTAATCAAATCAACAAAAATAGTATTAGGCAATTAGCAACAATTAATCTAAATTTCTAAAGGAATTATCTTTTAAACGCTGAACGAGTAATTGATGTGACTGTGAAGAAATACAACAATTGACAGCTACGTTATTCTGATTAATATATTGCGCAGATAGTCCATTAGCTCCTTATCTGTATCTACTTGTTTATCTGAGCTACTATACTTCAAGAAATACAACGAGTTGACGTTTTATTAATTTGCTTAAGTTATCTTGATACTTTTGATTACATCGGTAAAATCTATTTTCTTCTGAGAAGTGCTTTCCCGAATTATTTATAGAACTCCTTATTGACAGATATCTAAGACCAATGTTGATACAGAATATACAGGGTGTTAGGTAATGTTGATGTTAATTTGAATGGCAGATGGTGGTCAAACGGAACAATAGTGTAAGCTAAGGGTCCCCAGACTCGAGTCGTTGAACCATTTCATCCGATCCTCGGGCTGTTTGCTCGGACTCAATATCCAGAATGTAATAAATGTTTGATTTGAAATTTCGATTGGTGATTTATTGTACGATAGTGACTCGAAAAACATTTATTTTAATTTAATTTTTAATTTAACCTTCAAAAACTATGATTGAATTCAAAATTGTCAAGTGCTTGGATTCAGCAAAGAATTTTATTCTTCATTCAAAGACTTCGTTTGACTGATTAATTTATCGCTTCGTGCTTAGAAACAATAAACGGTCAGAAAGGATTTCATTTTAAAAGATTAAACTTTAATCCAGGACGTAAATTAAATATTTTTGCAGTTATTAAGTAAATGTGGTTTTTCAACAAGAGGTGTCGTTTTAAATCAACAGAAAAACACAATATTTTTATAAAAATATATTCTATATGAATATATTCAAAAATATAAATAAAATATATAAAGTATAAAATAACACAATATCTGCCAAATGTCACCGCAATGAAGGTTGTATATTGACAGTTAAAAAATGTTGAGATCTGCACCGATATTGGTTTCAGCAGTGTCAATTTTCTAATCTAAATAAAAAATTTAAGCAACATTAAATAATTTTACATATTAAACTTATATTTACTACAAGATTTTGAGAGCATAACGCATTACGTAAAAAGAGTTACAAAATAATATAATGCATGGCAAATTCTTTATATATTTTTTAGTATATAACAATAGCATATTAGGTGTGAGGTAAGTGTGAGGCATTAACTATTCATTCGACCTAAGACATCCATTTAAAAATTGAATCTACCCAGTAAACAATTTGGTGAAGTTCGAGTCACTCGTACAATTCTATACTAACGTACTAACGCTTTACAAGTTCTCTACCTCTTTTGTGTTAGTTATTCTTTCTAGTATTCTTTCTTTTTCCAACATCATTCATTAAGTATTTCTGTTTCTTTCCCACATGGATATATATTTTTTTCAAGTTCACTTTCATCTCATTTATTCCAAAGTGAGAGAGAAACGAGATGCGGTTAGACAAGTAAAATATATTTTTCACCGTTACACTTGTTGTGCTTGTACTTGTATAGTTGTATAATATTTCGTTCAGTACAGATGTTTAAAGTATATGCTATCCTTTTTCAACAAATATTTCTTTAATGGTAATAGACAGACGCTATCTCCCTTAATCCCCGAATAGAATGTATATAAACGAAGACCTAAGTACCTAGCGATGGTAAGACAGAGGTAAACCTAACGCAGACCTGCCGATCGTGGATTTTTGAATCACCAAAACAATGTAAAAAACTAATATAACGAGTATTGTTGAAGATGAATAATATTCATTAAAAAAATCACGATCCGTACTAAAGATTACATCTATTTATTTCTTCATTTAAATATTTATATTTTGCAGACTCTAAAAGGTAGAATTCAATTAAGTTTTATACCCCTGCTAGTTTCAAGTTTATAACTCCGGTCATAAATCATAAACCGACTCCGGTTTTAATTCAGCAGTGAACCGTCGTTGCAATGTCTGTAGCTCATAAAAAGGGCCTTTCCTATGAACGACTGAATAGAAAACGAACACGTTCCAGACAAAAAATTCATGATATGTAATAGAAATTAAGTAGAATTTACTCCAAAATGTTTACTGGGATGTGTGAGGCATTAACTATTCATTCGACCTTAGACATCCATTTAAAAATTGAATCTATGTATCGACACCCTGTATATATAATTTCTTCGAAGGTGTGGTTTAAAGTTAATTGATTAATTTGGTTCGATTTGAATTTACGTATTTACGTGTGGCTATCAGCAGATAATCCACTAAGAAGATTATCACTAATCTATATCCGTACTACAAGACTTATCGAATAAATGAATGACGCATTTTATTTTGAAATACTGAATAAAGTCCACACACGACTTCAAGGTTTGCGCTTTTCTATATTTCATTTCATTGTTATAAATAGAATCGTTAAGCTATTTACAATCAAAACGGCTATATCATTTACACAATGCAACAATGGAACGAATACAAATGTGTCTTTTGTATTCAATACTTACTTAACGTAGAGTAAGATCGCAGACCCGGCAGACCTACGTCGTATGCGTATTTGCTAACTTGAAATCAGGACCTTTTACAGGTGCTTAAAAGGTATGTAAAAACCTCACAGAACTATGTGAAAGGATGCTGGTGTTTATATATGTGTTACAGAATATTATTAAAAACTGACATTCTCTATCGAAAGACAAATCCCGTGAGCCCTAAATTCCACCAGTCGCTTTAATGATCTTAAAACTAAATAAACTAAGTCATATTGCAAAATTGTATATATGTTGCTTAAGGTACTATTTTATTTTTAATGTTTTTGCCATTTGGCACTACATTCTTGTGCCTTAACTCATTTATATACATATCATTATGCTTCATTCAATTTTGATCCTTATTAAATCTAAACATTCTCATTTTAAAAAAAAAATATATAAAATTCCTTATAAAAATAAAAACAAAACTGCTACTGCTACTGCTTCGCCCCTCCTGCTACTGTCCCTCCTGTTTCTACTCTGCCATTCCTTCTCTTTCCTAGTTTTTTTTTCTCTATCTCCGCCATCCACCTCTTCCCTTTACTTTCGGCATTACATTCTTCTGCCTTAAAAAGATTTAAAAAGCTTCAGCCTTCCTTCTTCTAATTATTTCTGCCATCCATCTGTTCCCTTCCTTGCCCCTTTTTAAGAGCTGCCCAATATTGGGCTTAAGGTACTATTTCAAGTTCTTTTGTGAGCAGTCAGATCAATGAGAGGCCAAACATCCCACCATATACACGATAAAAGTTCCGCCACGCGTTAAATAACGTCAACTTATAAATGAAAGTATATGAATGTTGCAGTAAGTTATTGCAGTCATCGCAGTAAGTTATTGTACAAACATAGAAGAGAGCCCTTACACCAGAGGCGACCTTAAGGGATGGTAATCGAGGCAACCACCCGGGGCCTCGCAACTTCGCGCAATCGAAGTAGAAAAAATCATTACTATATATGTGTTTGATTCTCGCGTCTCGTTCTTTAGAAAACCCAATAGAATCCCTGCGTATATCTTTTAAGACATTCATGTGCCTTAGTTTATCATCACTAATATTTGTCGTCTTTGTGCTTGTTAACTTTTATAAGTCTTCTAATATAAAATTTTAAAACTCTACATCTAAAACTCGTCAATCATCGTCAAAAATACTTTCAATTTACGTAAATTACACAAAGAACAAGGACCTCGCAAATATCGCAATAATGCAGAAGGCCGCCACTGCTTACACACAATGAGTTACGAACAATGTCTTATTTTCTATAAAACCATATATTGATAAACTTAGTTATCAGGGCAAATGTCTAAATATTTTTTAATAAGTCGCAATATTATAGGTGATATTAACAATTAAAATAACCTGTTATGGTCTTCCAATCATTAAAGAAATAAAAAATTATAAAAAATACGTTCCGTCCGATTCTTACCCATTTCCATTATATGAATTTCTATCTCTTTTATACAACAGATTGTATTAGAGGAGCATAAAAATGCATAGAACAGACTTGCGCTAAACATAAAGATTAAAGAAGTTGTGAACAAAAACAAATAAAATAGATTATTTATTTCTACAAATGTTAATACTAATCACATAATGTCAAAATATGATTACCAATTAAACGGCTAAATAAACATTCATATTTTAAATGGCCATCGTAGTAAATTTCTGGAAATTTAAAAGAATAAAAAAGGTAATATGTGAATAATAATAATAATACATCTCAATGGAAATTTGAAATACGAGCTCACATGCCCATTTGGTAATTGGGTTATGAACCATAACTGAATTTATATAAAAGTGCACAGTATATTCTTAAAGTTGGCTGGATCAAAGCATCAAATATTCAATAATTTTTATTCAATTCGCATTATTGCAGAAGATATTATTGACTGAATTGACAAAAAAAGACTTCAGTTCACTAACGTTATTGCTTCCTCACCTTCTTCACCACTACCATTTAACAACCTTTACAGTCATTGTTAAATAAGACAAGTGCAAAAGAGATGCAGTATTAAACGTCAAAACTATAGCAGCTGTAGACACCCCAATAATGTTTCAGATAATCTAGGATAACAACCGGAATATTATGCAGTAAAAGAAAATTCAAACTTTAAATAGATATATATCCGTACATTTTTTAATATTTAATAAATTAAAAACGCCAATATACGTTTATTAACCAATATTTCATTAAAGAACCCAATATTGGTCTTCAAACATCTTACATAAGTGTTAACACTTTGGATTCCATGTTCTTTTCATTCAAATTCTATGTTTCTTTAAACATTCTTTTAGAACGCCACATCTGCTCTCAACTGTTCTTCACCACATGACGTAGTTTCGACCAGTATTCTGTATATTTTACATAGAACCTTGAAAAATGATGAATTTTGAGGTTAGTCACACTTCTCCCGAATGTGCGATATGTAGGTAGAACAATTGGAAGCAACGAACCAGATAAACAAAAGTTACAAGTGCCTGCGACTGGTCTTGACATGTCAGAGCAAGTTTTCCATAACATTATCAGTAAGTAGTGCCCTATTGAAATACATCTGCGAGGCGGCTGTTCGTTATTCCAGGAAACTCAATTGATACGACACGGCTGGATCTGATACCGTTTGATATACGACTGTATGACTGCACTAATCTTATCCAGTTATCAATCTACATTATTTTGCATTGCGTTCAAATAATTTTCCACTTGTACTTTGCATTAGTCATAGGATTTGATTATATTTTAGACGGTTGGCGCTATATTCCAAGATATGACTGATTTATAATTCAGTATTGTTGTCAGCGTTGTTCACTCCGACTGACTGCACCAGTACCATTATAATTTTATCTTTAAGCATAGTCTATTTTTACACCATGGAACTGTAACACGATGAAGATTTTCATCTGTGTTGTACAGTTTTACAACCGTTTTCACTCTTTTCAACAATTAATCAAATCAATTAACAAAATCAATTAAAATGAATTTATTCATAATGAATTCCAATTGAATATGTTTTATTTTGTTACTTTAACTTCAATTACATAAAGTCAAAATGTTTACTAATTATATCCAGTGCTAAACTTTCTAAGGATGCCGCAGATAGGATTAAAAACTAACAAGAAGAATTAACGGGATTTAAACACTTCAGGTTACGAAAACAATTCCGGAAAAAAATTGACTCTAGTTGCGTACAATGCTTCAGGATACGAACTCACAACAGGGCTTAGCACCGCTGCGATATTTTGGAATTGCTGGTTTTCGTGTTTCTGATCTGGCCAAATAGTACGATATGACTAAATCTACGATCTGTATTATGTTATAGAAATAAGATGTGCTAAAGACGTTTTATGTAGCTAAGAGTGAAAAAATCTTTTTTTTCTCAACATTGAATAAATAGAACTACTAGTATTACATACTGTCTTTTTTTCAAATCATTAATTGCAATTTCTAAAAATAATCAGCCTTCGCTCGGCTAACGCGTTCGGCTATTAACCACGATTGCTTTTTGTCCAGTACGTTTTCCATTTTTATAAGCTATTATTTAACTTTACAATCGATTTTCAAATTATTTTCAGGTTAATTCAACACAAAAAGTCAATACATACACCGAATCCGAAATCCAACCGAACCGCATGCAAGCCTGACACAAATGGTCTAAAAAGCAACTCTGCCGAATTCGTGATTCTACTGCATGTGACTGAATAGAAGCGACTTCGCCAAATCGATTACTGATAGAATTTCAGAATTTATCGTTTTGTATTGGTAAACGTTTTTTCAACAATGGAATTTCATAACCAAAAGTTGGTCGTGGAAGCAAAAATATCTGACATTACGGTGAATACTCCTGGTCTGCAGCAAATAAGTGATGATCCATATAGATAATAATAAAATCAATTTGACATGCCACATTCGATGCTCACGGTACTGACATATGCATTCACACAACTAACCACGCTATTGTTATTGAATTCGTTTGATACGATGCGTACAATGATTTCATTGTTGATCTGTGTACGTGTACCTTCATAACGCAACAATTTTTACTAAAATAGATAATGAATACATTTAAAAATTAATAGACTGCAGCATAATTTCACTTTCCGATATACATAGATAATAAAGTAATATATTACACTTACTTTTTATGTTTTTGTAATATGTATCCAAAAATTACCTAAAACGGTTCAATTTCAGTTTTAAGAAGTTCTAGAATTAGTAATTATGAGTATTAGACACTGTTTGATATTAGAAGATATAAAAAGTTGGAAACAATCGCAAAATAGCACAACTAACCCTAAAGGCTACAGTCAATCTTATACGCTGCAAAAATATTGGTCCATCATAATAGCATATCCATAATTAACAATCATCCATAATTAGCGTTGAAAATAACATATCGCTGTGAAATAACAAACATAATAAGTCCCTTAGCATACTCGTATCTATCAGATTTATTGTATCAGTTTCTGTTAATCCTACTGTGCTATTTGATTTAATTAAATTGGGGATATTAAAACCTCCGATGGTGAGCATAAGCAACAGAGGCTCGCACCATAAAAAAATATATTTAGATAGAATGAATGTTTATGTTTTTTCTAGCTCTCCTGAATTTTTGGGAATAAGTAACCTTTTAACTAGCGGTTGGGGCAAGTGAAATATTTATAACTTTTTATAAATTATTATACAGCCTCATTGAGTAGGAAGGCCATGGTAGCAGGAGAGTCTGGTCATGAGACATCCTAAAGCCGCCATTGGAGCAGATCTTGGTAGTAATAGTAAATATCTTTCAATGAAATTGTTAAATTTGCTTGAGAAATATATTAAATAACTTTCCGATGCCCCCATCTGTTGTTCAATGATCCATCACTGGCCTTATAAATGCTGAAATCAGTTCAAACAGATGGTTCACGTTTTTTTCTAATTCCACAATGATATAATTAATGTCGTTAAATACTTGTATTTTATTTGCTGATCCTCGAAGATTGTAATACATATTGATAACGGGTTCGATAACATTCAAGTACGTGCTCTATTTTCGGCTATTATCAGATCCTTCTAGTACTTCTACATATGACACACAGTTCCATGGAAGGCTCTATTTGTATCTTTCTTCGTAAGCTTGTCCACTGAAGTTTCAAGGATCGCCAGACCTGGAAGAATAATTAAAATACATATTCGTACAAAAGCGTAAATTCGTTACAGTTTTCATGTCATGTCAGCAGCTCACTCTCGGCTACACATTTGTCAAAAGACTTGTCGATGTACCTATAATGAACATGGCTATTAATGTCACCGCTCGTTTCTTTTGACTTGTGTCAAAAGACCAAGCGAGGCAATCCAACGCAAGACGAGAGCACTCGAGACAGATCAAAACGAGGTGAGAGTTGCGGTACACCCGAGACCACGCGAGAAAGGCTAACACGAGGAGAGAGCTACTGACTACTATATACACTCGATTTCGCCCGTCTCGGCGAGAGTGAATTGCAGGTATTAAGTCTATCATATTCAATTATCTCCACCGTTAATCTTTTCTTTATTGCAAAGTACCACATTCTATTATATCTAGTGTAAGTAAGTCATATCCATATTCAAATAATTTATCTCATTATCTCTCCTCTCACGTCTCATTCCCCCAGTACTGCTTATATAAAGATCAGCTTGTGAAAAATACCAGAAGAAAAATAAACGTCCTTTTCTGTTTACGCATAACTAGTTCCCCTAGTCCCAGGGGAGAAATGCATTATATCATCCTTCATATGATTTAGTTTAATATTTTAAGTTTAAATACTCGTACGTTCACTTTAGATGTTTATTTACCAATCCGATGAAGTTACCTTGAGTGATTTGTTTACCATTTGCTATCAACTTGAATTTATACCAATTATCATTAATTACTGCGGTATTTCATCACGCAAGAGTCCAAACAGAATTGGCAATTTCAATCAACTCCATCTCAAGGTTAATCTAAAATAGAATGTACACCTATAATTGGTGATTCTAATTAAGATAATATATCCTAATATCAATCTAAGAATGTTCAAATCACAATAGCTGAGCTGTCTGACTTTTATCAGAGGTTAAAACCCACGATGTTTAAGCAGATGTGCTATTTTTACATATCGTAAAATCTTAATACAATACTCACATTTCTTAGTTGAGCGATAAAGAAGGGGAAGCGAAGGGAGCGAAACATACGTATGTTTTACCCTCGTTGCTTCCTCGTACGATGTCCTACTCGAATCACGTGTGAATCATGCCATGTGACCACGTGACTTAAGCATCCTTAAACGCTGTAACCTTTTAGACGAAAAAACGGTAATGAAAACTAAAATCTTGTTTAAATCTAGTTTTCTCAAATATCTCATCGTTTCTCGTGTACACCAATCGTGTTTTTTAAGGTTCAAAAGTCACAAATATAGTTTTTTTTGTAGATATCTTGTTTCCTATGCTCCAAATGACATTTAGAGTTATGAGTAAAGCTGTAGAGGATAAAATTCTCTACAAATCTGAGTTTAAGAATTTTTTCGTATTATCAACCCTTCCCGAGATATAGTGCGGAGAGTGGGAGGTGCAATCTGTGCCCGCATTTATTAGTAGTCAGACAGTGCAAGTTAGTCCTACACTTTTTAATAGAAATGTGAAATTTGGTACAACAATAGAGTTTAATGAGTAGATAATTTTTAGATGTAGAGCCACTTCCCTCCTTTCTAGTTTATGGAGGTATGGAGGAATTCAAAATGGCGGCCACCATAATCGTATAAATGCGATATCTAAGAAACCAACCAACATATTTTAATTATGATTAAAAAGCTGATTAAATTACAAAAATTTATAGCCAACATAATTTTTTAAAAAAACTAATTTGTCCAATTAAATTTCACCAATTTATTTAATACAAAGCTACTCGAAAAATGTTTTTGCTTCTTATTGCGATTTTTTCGGAGTCAATTTTTAAATTGTTGATTGAAGTAGATGTTAATAAACATATATTGAAATACAACTGCTTATATTTATTGTTAATTGTGTGTGCCTTTCGGCTTTACAATCTACCGTATTCTATTTCTTATTACAATTCATTTCTATCTTAACAATTCAACTTAAAACTAAACTTAAAACTAAAAAACAAAAAAAATTATTCTAGACTTTTAGTCCTTCCAAAAAGTGCTTTCTGCTTCTTCTTCTCTTGACCCTCTCTCTTCATGTTCCCCATGCAAACTAGATAACGAGCTAGACCAGATAACTGGCTTTTATATATGGACGACGGTCACTTCGCAGACAATTAAATTTACATTATTCTAGACCTTTTTATCTCCAAACGTACTTTCTGCTTCTTCTTCTCTTGACCCTCTTCCTTCATTTTCCCTAGTCTTCTGTACTGGTCTATTCCCTAGTCTATTTTTCTGAGCTGAAGTTTAACTGTTTCCTCGCTACTTCTTTCTTTCTCCTGCTTCCCTTCATTGCCTCTTTTAGTACTTCCTTTCTCTTCCTGTTCCTTGTGCAACCCAGCCATCAGCTTATTTCTTCTCCTGTTTTTTCTTTCCTTCTTACTAGTTCCGCCATCCACCTCTTTCCTTCACTGCCTCCCTTTAATAGCTGGCCAATATTCCTTTCGCTCGCTACTTTTTCCTTACACTCAAACTTAATGTGTTCCAGTGTTTCGTCCTCCGCTCCGCACACTCTACACTTTCTTTTCTCACTCTTAATAAACATTAATTAGCATTTTTATTTTATTAAATATCTAAATGTTGACAGAGTATTTAAAAAATTGAATTGTAGTTTTAGCGCTACATCTCCTAAAGTATAAGGAGTTAATAAAAAATAATTGGATATTTAAGATCCTGGTAGCCAACATTATAAAAATTAGGAAATATATAAGAATCTTATACCTTAACCGATGAGGCTTATAAAACGGTAACTATCTTAATCATATCCTGTAATTTTCTTTCGATCTATATCAGCCTCGATGGGGGCAAAGATGACAATTGTTTTGGTAAGTCACCGGGTGTGCGATTACACATTCTAACATTAAATTACTTTAATTAGGTGGAGTTTTTCTTATCGAAGATTGATAACTCCCGCTGAGCTGATAATCTGCCAATGGATTACCTACTTTATCTTTCTGATTACTTCGGTGCACTCTTTATTGCGTAAATTATATTTAAGTTACAAATCCAAAATGATGCATAGAATGTAAATCAAAGTCCTTCAATTCCAGTATTGTGTGAATTGTTTGAAGCACCAGACGTATAGAACTAAGCGCATACGTAAGTACTGATTCATTTTAAAAGGTACTGTACAAGTATTTATTTATTTAAAGACGTTATTTTTTATATCTAGTTTTAACTGAACTTCAGATAAGTCAAATCTTGTGCTGGGATTTTTTGTTATTTAAAAATGTTAGATAATAATGTTTAAAATCTTTTGTGAATTATTTTTAAATGTGATTGTCATACAAACAACATAATATTTGTCGAATCACTTAATTAAGTAGATACAAATTGAAATTTCTATCTACATTTAAGTGTGATTGACATTTTTTACTAATAAGAATTCGACTTAATAATAATTTGTATTATTATACTCGTAATTGGGTTATTTTTTACGTTATGACGTTTTTCTTTTCACAACAAATGCCTTGACTTGCTCTAGCTTTGCAGTTTTGCTATTATTCTAATACATTTGTGTATAATATTGCAAACTCAGTTCTACCCACAAATTTTTGTCGTGTTTTATTGTTTAAAATGTTGCACTGTGTTTGTACCTATAGATTTGTGTACTCATTTTTTAGTGGTCGATTTTTCAATTGTTGATTGAACTTGATGTTAATAAATGTGTAATGACGTTTCTATTTTGTTAAATATCTAAATGTTGACGGAGATATAAAAATTTAAAATTTGAATTATAGTTTTAGCGCTAGAGATGTCGGCTACATTTATGACGTTTTTATGTAGTTGGATAGGTCCGTTATTTGTTGATTCGGTCAGTACTGTGGTAATGTTTTGGGTAGTCCTGTGTATCTAGTCCGCATTTGCTTGTTAGCAAAGAATAATAAGTTTTCATTTTTTTTGTTTTTAACCCTGTTACGGTACACATAATATTGAAACTTTACTATTCCTCGAAACAGCTGTAAATATTATTTGATATTTTCATAAATAAATACATATAGCAGATATTTATGAACTGTAAGGTTGGTAACCTGTAAACTTGTCAGAGTTCTGTCACGAATATACTATCTCTTTTACGCCATGTTGTATAAAAGAGATAGCAACATAGCGAACGTGAGGCTGGCAGGGAATACATTATTATTACATCGATTTAACATTTTGCTTAGGCTAAACTTCATTATATACAATCCTACTTAAAATCGGTTCATAAAGATTATCTGGTTCTTTATAAAATCTATGAAGATGTATTTTTATGATTTTATAATACTTAAAAGGGCACCAAACGGTCTAAAAGGTCACAAAACGTTAATTTTAGGTAAAAGGTAACTTTTGTTTAGAGGAGAAATTATTGTTGACACTTTAAGTTTAATTAATAGTAATTTATTGCATATTGACGCTGGCGTTCAAAGTTGAGGTCTAAACGTAAATTTGAAACGAGTTTTAAATGCCTCCACCATTTTATTGTTGTTTAAGAGAAAAGAATTCTGTGTACTAAAAGCAGCTTAACATAAAGATCCGGTTTATTAGTTAGACAAATCCAAAAAACTGAGATTTAAGTCGGATATGCAGTCATATATATATATATATATATATATATATATATATATATATATATATATATACAATTTTATCGTCTATCTGATTTAATACTCAGATAACTCGTAAATGCCAAACAACCCAACAAATTTATATTGCAGATAGATTTGTTAAATACTGCTGGAATTCATACAAGTAGAATATTGTTTGTGCCGTTATTTCAAAATTCAATATTCACAGTTGTCTGACAAATGAACGGTACGATCGATATGTAATTTTTTAATTGTATTTATGCTTCAGTTTCAAATAAAGAGTACGCCACGGTAGCAAGCTGACCATTGGCATTACTAAAGCAATTGATTTTTTTAATAGAAGGAAAATTGACATGGAATCTTTTTATTGTAGTTAGAAAAGTCCCAAAGAAAACCCTTAATTGCGCCCATAAACATAGGAAATGCGAAACCTGTAACGCGCAATTCGAGAAACCCTATATTTGTTATTGTTCTAAGACAACTAAAAGCTTTTTATAACTGTGATAAGATTTATAGTATTATCCTTATCTTATCCCGTGTTGCGAGTCGTGCGAGTTAAGTTTTGGGAACGATACTTAACACAAAAAAAATACTTAATTTATTTTGAATACAAATTATTTATTTGATTATAATGATAATACAATGGTTAAATAGTTTGTTGTAACAGAGTAGCCGAGTTCTGTTGTCAGAGTTCTAATAAGACTCATCCCCGCTTCTTTAGTTCCTACCGTTTATATACTGTATTCTTATTGATGTTCCAAGGTGACATCTAATAGTTGATGACTATTAGTTGTTGCCGTGTGTTTTTCACAGGAAGTATATTTCGTGAATAATATTTATAACAGTTTACTTTATCTTTCAAAGGTGACATCTAATAGTTGATGACTATTAGTTGCTGTCGTGTGTTTTAAAATATAAATATATTTCGTGAATAATATTTATATTTTAAATAGTAACAGTTTACTTTATCTATTGTGTAATATGATGCAATAGTAATTAGGGTATAGTTAACTCCTCCCAACCTAGATAGAAAATTATCTTTGGAGTTAATTTTCTTCCAATTGTATTACCTCTGTTTTATTAATTTCTTTCAATATTTGATTTTTCTTTTTCTTTAAATATAGCTTATATACTAGTATACATATAATTATAATAATGATTAAAATTATTACAATAGTATTAGTATTGGTATGTATTTTATGTTTTATATCTATATTGGTTAGTATGGGTAATTTATTATATTGATTAGATATAGATTTAAAGTCGTCAAGGTTTACGTGCTTTAAATTTAAATGTTGTATTGGAAGTTTTTGAGTAGTGTTAAAATTATATTTTAACATTGCAGTTTTTACCTTAATTGTTGTTTTTAAATTATTTATTTGTGGAATTAATTCAAAATGTTCATTAATTAATTGACATTTATTGGGCAAAGTTATTAAGTAACTTCCTTCTAGTACAAAGATTGATGATGTATCTTGACTTTTTAAGGTAGTTTTAATCTGTTTGGGGCTAGATAATATCCATGAGTTTTCATTGATGGCTTGAATAGCTTCAGTGTAGTTTACGAAGGTATGTACATCACATGTAGGGTTTTCCAGTTGTCTTACAAGCTGTACTTCACAGGGTGTGTGGTCTATCCATTTCTTTTCTTCTATGTTGCATATGAATTCCTCCGTTGTTATTTGTCGGCATTTCTTATCGCTTTGAAGATAGTCTGTTTCTGATATTAACAAGTATCTTGCGGAAGGGATAATCAATTGGAAATGGGGTTGATTTTTATATTTCATAGGAACTGAATAGAGGTGGAAATATTGGTATTTTTGATTGGTTATCAAAGGTATTTTAATTATCATTTTTATTTCATAATTAGTGATGTATGCATCAGCTTGGATTAATTTATCTAGTTTACTCAATTCGTCTGAATAGGGTATTACATATTTACCTGTTATTCTTCGTTGTATCAAATTAATTTCTTTTCTTAGTTCTTCTGGAGAGCAAATAGCAGGATGGAAAGTCTCAATTCTTAGAAATGTTACTGCTTCTTCTATTGTATTAAATTCGTTGATGATAGATTGTTGAAGCATTATTATTTGTTCAAATATAGATTTTATTTCATCTTCTTTATTTACTCGATCAAACTGAGTAGCGATCTGTCGTTTTGATTCCAGTAATTGATTTATTATTTTCTCCATATGTATTTGATTTTCATTAATATTTTTTATAGCACGTTGATGTTTTTCTCCGGCTTTTTCCATTAATGATGTTAGTTGATTTATGTTCTTGTTTTGTGCATTTGATTTTAATTGCATTTGTTTTATAGCATTGTCATATCTTCTACCATCTTCGGCATCTAGGTTTCCTGATATAATTTTAATTATATTTCCTAGTGGTTCTATTGATCTTTTAATTCGATTAATAGGTGTAGTAAATATTTCATTAACAATTTGTTCTATTCTTTTAGTATTTTCATTAACAGTAGTTTGATATATTTTATATGGTGTTTTATCAATTTTTAATGTATATTTTTGTAAAAATGTTTCTGCTTGTAGATTTATGTTTTTACTTTTTTCAATCAAAGGTGCGTAGTTTATGACTTTTATGAGTTTCCAATATGTTTTTATGTTGGTTGCTATTCCTAGTTGTACTGGATATAGTCCGGGATTGTCAGTAATTTTCTGTATTACGTCTCCTGTTGCCCCGATGGTCCAACCTCTGGAATTAAAGGGTGTTTTATTTTAGTAACTTCCTTTGCATGTTTTGCTATAAGTTTTCCTGTTTGTATATGTTTTAAATTCATAACGTTTGTTTGTTTATTTATTTGTTGAATTACATATTGTCCTTTTTTAATTGGATCTGCTTTATTTCTTAGATTTTTGTTTATGTAAACTAAATCTCCTATATTAAATATAGTAGCTTTTATTTTGTCGTTAATTCTGTTAATAGTAACATTTTTCTTGTGAATGTTTTCTTCGTGTATTTTGTCGTATATTCTTTCTAGGCTGTCAAGATGATCTTTTATCTTGTCCTGGGTAATTTCCTTTTCTATTTCTAGATCAAATATGTTGCGTGTGTTAGATCCGTATAATACACTTAAAGGAGTCATACCAGTAGTTGAATGTATGGTATGGTTATAGGCTAATACACATTTATTCATTATTTCCACTGGAGAGATAGTATCATTAGTTTCTTTGATTATTCTATAATGTTCAATCAGTGTGCTATGTAGTCTTTCTACAGGACTATTTCCGGTGTGATGTCCTGCTGTAGTGAAATGTGTATTTATTTTATGTGTAGCCAATAGTTCTTTTACTCCAAGATTTATGAATTCTGATCCTTGATCCATAATTATTGTTTGAGGTATTGGTATTGTGGATAGTATTTCTATCAATTTGTTTACAATTTCTATACTATTTTTACCTAGTATGTTTTTTATTATAGCATATTTGCTAAAGGGATCTATCATTGTTAGATATTCTTTTCTTTCAATAACAAATGTATCAATGTGTATTAGTTGAAAAGGTCTATTTGGAGTCTCAGTGATGTTCAAATGAGTTTGGGTAGGGTGTCGCTCATATTTGTTAGATTTGCATAATCTGCAATTGTCCACATATATTTTTATTTCTTTTTCTATGGTAGTCCAAAAATATTTTTCTTTTAATCTCTTGATTAAATCGGGTATTCCTCTATGATTCGTTATATCTGTATGATATTCGTGTATTAAATTTTTTCTTTGTTGTAAGTCTTTAACGTATTTAACGTTTTTCATACACCTGTAGAGTTTTAACGTTGGAAAATATTCCTTTCGAACTATAATAAGGTTTCTGTATATGTCTTCTGCAGTTTGTACGTAATATTTTTCTTTAGGATTTAATTTTTTAAGTTCTTGTATTAATTGGTCTTTATTTTTATATTTTACTGATATTTTAAAAATTTGTTGTGTATCTCTTTTTATTAATATTGTTTTAGGTGGTTCTTTAAAAGTATATGTTATAAGTATCTGATGTAGATGTGATTCTAATGGTTTTTCACATATAGGTATTCCTTCATCGCTTTCTTGTTGTGAATGAATTGTTGCGTTAGAGACAGTTGAACTTCCTCTTATTGGTGGTGTTTTCATTGATCTTTCTTCCGGTGTTTGATCAATAGTATTTTCTTCAGACGTTAGATCAATTATTTGTTCTGGTATTTCTTGTTGTTGTTCCGGGTTATTTTGTATAACTTCTATGTCGGGTATTTCGTCAAGAAATTGAAGATCCTCCATAGTCACATCTGGGTTATTAAAGAGTGAACTGGTTTCATCTGGTTTTTCAGTTTTAGGGAAAACATTTATTCTGACTCTTGATAAAGCGTCTGCTACTTTATTTTGTTGTCCTGGTTTGTATTCAATCTCATAGTCATAGTCTAGTAACTTGATTTGGTATCTTGTTAATTTTGAAGAGACGTTCTTAGTGTCTTTAAGCCATACAAGAGGTCTGTGATCAGTTATCAATTTAAATTTTCTTCCATATAAATGATGTCTGAAGTATCCTGTTGCCCATACAATCGCTAAGAGTTCTTTTTCGATTGTTGAATATTTATTTTCAGCTTCATTGAGAGTTCGAGAAGCATATGCTATAGGCTTGTCGTTATTATTTTCCTTCTGAGATAATACTGCTCCGATTGCTATGTTTGAAGCATCTGTCGTTAGAATAAATTGTTTATCATAGTTAGGTCGTATCAATATTGGTGCGTTTATTAGGGTTTCTTTTAAAACATTGAATGCTTGGTGGTATTCAGGTGTATATAGATTTTTATGTCCTTTCTTGAGACATAGGGTTAATGGCTTAGCTATTTTCGCATAATCTTTTATAAATTTTCTATAGTATCCGGAGAGTCCAAGAAAACTTTTTATGTCTTTAGGTGTAATAGGCATAGGAAATTTCTTAATAGCTTCTAGTTTATTAGGGTTTGGTTTCAAGCCATTTGATGTTACAATATGTCCTAAGAATTCTGTTTCTTTCTTTAAGAATTCACATTTATCTATTTGAATTTTTAACTTAGCATCTCTTAATCGATTTAACACATGCCTTAAGTTTTCTAAATGTTCTTGTAGAGATGTTCCAAAAATAATTATATCATCAAGATACACTAGGCAAATATTATTTACTAGTCCATCTAAGACGTGGTTCATTGTTCTCTGGAAAGTCGCCGGAGCATTTTTTAAACCAAAGGGCATTCTAAGGTATTCATAGTGTCCTGTTTCTGTAGAGAAAGCGGTTTTCTCTACACTGTCAGAATGCATTTCTATTTGTAGAAATCCACTGTGTAAATCTAAGGTTGTAAAGTAATTTGAATTACCTATTTTACTAAGTACTCCGTCTATATTAGGTATCGGGAATTTATCTTCAATTGTTTTATGGTTTAGTTTTCTATAATCGTTAACAATTCTTATTTTCGCTTTTCCACTGTTGTCCATTTTCTTTGGGACTATTATAATAGGACAGTTATATGGTGATTGACTGTTTCTAATTATTCCTTGATTTTTCATATTTTCTATCTGTCGTGTAACTTCTTTTCTATGTATTTCTGGATAAGGGTAGTTTTTTACATAGATGGGTTCATCATCTGTTGTTCTAATATGATGTTTAGTTACATTAGTAAAAGATAGTAATTCATTTTCTGCCGGAAATAAGTCTTTGTATGAATTTAATAATTTATATAGATTTCTTGATTCTTCTTCATTAAGATGTTCATTTTTTATTTTTAATGTATTTAATTTAATAAATTCTTCATTGTCCATATATATTTTAATATTTGTTTTCGGTGTTTTTAGTATATTATTTTCAAAATCAATTTTTCCTTTTAGTTGTTTAATTAAGTCAACGCCTATTAAACCGTGGAATTTCTTGTCAAAGTCAAACAAATATATTTTGTGATATTGGTTTTCTTTGAAAGTAGGAAATAGTGGGATTGTTGCCGTATATTTATGGTTGGTAGTTTGATGTGGTGTAGTGATTGAAAATTCATCATCTTTTACATATTTATTATAATATTTAAAAGCAAGAGATGGTTTTATTAAGGTTCTTGATGATCCTGTATCAATTAGAAACTTAGCTTTTAATTCGTCGATATATATAAAAGGTAAAGGTGCATTTTTATTAGTGTTTAATTTAATATTTTCTAATCCGAGGCACCTTCCTGAAAATCCTGTTCTTCTTCGTAATTTTCATTAGATGGTTGTTCAATTTCCTCGTGATTTTCATAATTTTCCTCACATTCTTGTGGTTTGTCATATTGGGGTTCATTTTCATTTTTCACTTGATATTCCAAGTGATTTATTCGTGTCATTTGTGATGTTTCCATTGGTTCATACCATCTTTGGGTATTCTGTTGTGGAAACTGCTGTGGTCTTGGCATGGGTGGTTTAGTCATTGGTGCAGGAAACTGTGGTTTCTGCATAGGTGTTGTTTGCCTCCAATTGTTAAAAGGTTTATTTATGTTTTTATTACCAAATGCCTGTTTTGGCACATTTTGAGACACAAATTTGGGTACTTGTTGCTGCTGTTGTTGTTGAGATACAAATGGTTTATGCTGTACTTGCATAGGTTTATATTGTTGTTTAGTAGGGAAACTGTTTTCAGGTGTTCTCGCCGTTCTCAATGGATTACGATTTTTCTCATTTCCCATTCTAGTTCGAGCATACCTGACATTTTGTTCTTCGATAACAAATGACCATGCTTTTTCCAATGTTGATGGCATTCTTGCTCTGATATTGTCTCCTATGGTACCTCTTAGACCTTTCGTAAATTGTACAAGAATAACATCTGTATACAATTTATATTTGGCTTCATACGCACTTTCGTCGTCATTTTCTTGACTATGTGATAATAGTGCGGCTTTGTGGTGGACACATTTGTTATAAAAGTCCTGTGGAGTTTCTTCCAACTGTTGCTCTAGTAACCCGATTTCACAAACTAGAGTTGTCTCGTTTCGCTGGTCACCAAAGTTTTCTTTTAGGATAGTTTTTAATTCTTCCCATGAATGTATATTTCGTCCAGCTGTTACGTAAGCTGCACTGTCTTCTAATTTCGATATTATTGTTTCAACAATATACTTTTGAATTGTTGGGGGTGCATCCTCGTAAATTTCAACAATAGTTCCTACTTGTTTTAAGAAGTCGGATAATTGTGCCGTATTTCCATTGTAACGTTTGATATTTACGAAAAATGAATTGTCCATTCTGAAGGGATGAACTAATTCGTGTCGCGGTATTTGGACTTGCTCTACAAGAGTCCGTTGTTGTAACGCCGATAGTCTCGTTTCTAATTCCTGAATTCTGTTCATAGCCTCAGCTAGAATTTGTTCAGCCGTGAGATTAGGCATATTGTCTGTTTTTATATTTAATTTTTCGAATTGAAATGATAATTCACTGTCAAATTGATCAGAGTCGAAATTGGTGTAATCACTCGAAGAATCACTGGTGTTATCACTTTCGCTCATATATTAAATATTTGGGAATAGGATAGATAAAAGCAAGAAAATTGTTAAAATTCAAAAACTGACTTACATTAGAGTTACTGCGATGAGTAGTCTCATTCTTGTAGGTCTCAGGAGTCTCGTACTGCTGATGTGCCTGTGGCTGCTCTGGTTCGGTATGTTGCAGAGTTGGTTTTTCTTTTTCACTTTTGTTTTCACTTTTGTTTTTCACTTTTGTTTTTCACTTTTGTTTTCACTTTTGTTTTTCACTTTTGTTTTTCACTGTTCTACTGGTTCTGATGTATATACAGTAGTTTGCGGACACTGGTTCTGTTGTATATACAGTGTTTAACTCGGTACTCCTAACTTGGTTCTGTTGTATGTACAAGTTAGTGTCACTTTTCGGTTCTTTTTAGGAATAACTGCTTTCAAAAACTTCGTTTTTACTAGTCACGGTGGCTAGTGAGTTATCCTACCGACTGCGCCAGTTAAGTTTTGGGAACGATACTTAACACAAAAAAAATACTTAATTTATTTTGAATACAAATTATTTATTTGATTATAATGATAATACAATGGTTAAATAGTTTGTTGTAACAGAGTAGCCGAGTTCTGTTGTCAGAGTTCTAATAAGACTCATCCCCGCTTCTTTAGTTCCTACCGTTTATATACTGTATTCTTATTGATGTTCCAAGGTGACATCTAATAGTTGATGACTATTAGTTGTTGCCGTGTGTTTTTCACAGGAAGTATATTTCGTGAATAATATTTATAACAGTTTACTTTATCTTTCAAAGGTGACATCTAATAGTTGATGACTATTAGTTGCTGTCGTGTGTTTTAAAATATAAATATATTTCGTGAATAATATTTATATTTTAAATAGTAACAGTTTACTTTATCTATTGTGTAATATGATGCAATAGTAATTAGGGTATAGTTAACTTGCGTAAATGTCTTATCTACTGTAAATGTAACCTGCGTGTGTGATCAGGATCACTCTAGTAGCCTTGCTAATGTTTAGAAGTCCCGAACTAGGTCCTATTGCTACGTGTGCAAAATAAGTAAAATTGAACCTCATCTTAAGACTGGTACAGACTGGTGCGACAAAAATATGCGACATAAAACATTTGTTGTAAGAAGTTGTACAACACGTCCACACTAGTGCGACATGCAATTTAATACGTCGGAAGCTTTCATATTTCGAAAGAATTCCTTCAACCTGCTTTAGAAAAAAAAAATTTAACAATAGACCCTTTTTGACAAGAGGTTGACATGGGTCTATTGTTCAGCACGGGTAAGCCGACAACCCATTGCAGCGTTTGCATTGAATATAATTACAGTCAGAAGTCTACCGAGGAGGAAGTATGCCTTAGTCCCTGGCCCAACATAGGACTCCAAATACTTGCAGAGTGTGCGGAACGGAGATTGAAACACTAGAGCACATTAAGTTTATTAAAGGGAGGCAGTGAAGGAAAGAGGTGGATGGCGGAAATAGAGAAAACCCAGTAAACATTTTGGAGCATTTTGGAGTCACTTTGACATCATATTGGATATGCGTATGACTTTTTTACTCCGGTTTCCATAGCAATAATAGAAGAATTCAGACATTGCATTTGCTAATACCTGCTCTGATTAGCTATGATGTCATTTATAATAAATATGGACTAGGACACAATTTACGAAGCTCCGGGTTTAGTTGATACTGATAACATATACTATATCAAGAGCAGAGTTCAAATAAAATCAAACTAAAGATGAAATCACAGTTGATTTTTGTACAGGTGAAGATGGACTTATCAAAAGTACTCGATTTTTACTACAAAACCAATAAAGATACAAATCAACAATAAGTAATCAATACTGCGTAGATACAAATTGATAATATTATGTTTACACTAAGTAATTCTTAAAGATAAATATTAACAATATTTTGGAAGTCTTATCGTCCCTCACTGTTGATACAATCATCTGTAGATAAGGAAAGTAGAATCAAATGATTCAAGTGATTCATAATCAAATATTTCGCCGTCAATGTTTAATTCAGGGCCATCAGAGCACACAAAACATGGGTAACCTTACATTCATGTAATCTGTATTACACTTAAGCAAAACATAGTAATATTTATTCTAAAAGGATTTTATTTTATTATTTTTTAGCTGAAAGCCTTTAATTCATAAAGGGACTTTAATTTTTTTAATCCCTACAGGTGTTTGTAAGAAGTTTTATGTGTATGCATGTTAATGAGCAAAAAGTTGATTCATTTTTCTGGTTCGCAAACCTTTGAATATTAGGTACATAATTGAGTTGTGAACTCACATTTCAGGGGTTGTTTTTTAAATTTTTACTTGAAATAAATATTAATATATGTATATTGGCGTCTCTATTTTTTCAAATATCCAAATGTTTACGGAGTAATAGCTATTATATATCAAAATTGAATTTCAGTTTTGCTGCTTATTTTAAAAGAAATAAGTAGTAATATGATAAGTAATCAAGATTATTTTTTCTTGTTGGTAACCTTTATTATATAATACTTCATGGGATAGAAAACCCAGCAGTTAGTAGTAACCCAGTAAACAATTTGGTGAAGTGTCCCTTTTTGTAACATTTCTATCTCTATGTCACTTCAATTATAGTTCGCATCAACTGTATCTTCATTTGTATTTCGGCAGGTGCAGTGGTTTCGCCATTTGTAGACGATAAAAGAGACATTTTATATGAACGACTATGAGAAATTGAACTGTAAATGAACTCTTTTATGACAAAAAAGTCATGCCCATCTTTAATATAATGGCAAAGTGACTCCAAAATGTTTACTGGGAAATGACGTATCATACACACACTGGTATGTGTCTCTGTCTATTAATAGCATATTTGCTACATGTAACGTAACATGTATTGAAATTTTCTATTACGTTGTATCTCTTTAGTAATTAAAGGTAAAAAATGACTATATTGTCTATGAATGTCGCACGTTTAAGTCGCTCAAATATGTTCGAGACATATCAACAAAAGCTGAACATGGACAAAAATATGGCGGAATATCTAAGGAAAAATTATAAACACTCAATTGCCAGTAATATTCTGATTCGGAACGCAGAGATGGGAAAGCAAATATTGCGAATTAGTGACGGTGATAATGCAGCAGAGTCGAATATGAAGTGAAATGGATATAGAGAAAATGGAGGAAAGGAGAAAGTGGAAAGAAGACAAAAAATTATCTCAAATCTAACTCCCTAAATTATATGCAACTATAGTAACAGCACTAAAGTCTTTCAGGGCAAAAACTTATTATATAGATTGTAATAAATATGATTTCGAAATACATGCAAAAATAATATTCTATATGATATTAAGAATTCAATTTTACAAAATGTAAAATAATTTATTGTATTTCGTGTATGTTTATTTTAGATGAACTGTGTATGCCAATGTAATAAGCAGTGGCGTTTGCCATTGCGAGGCACTGGGCGGCAGAACTTAGCGAGACCCCGAGGTGGCAGATCTTTGCGAGAGTCTTGTTCTTTGTATAATTTATGTAAATTGAAAATTAATATTTTTGATGATGATTGACGACATATACAAAAGTTATAAAATAATAAATGTAGAGTTTTAAAATTTTATATTGGAAGATTTACAAAAGTAAACAAGCACCAAGACGACAAATATTAATGATAAACTAAAGTACATCAATACCTTAAAAGATATACGCAGCGATTCAAGTGAGTTTTCTAAAGCACGAGGCGCGATATTCATATACATATGTAGTAATGAATTTTTCTATTTGGGTTGTTCCGCGAGGGTTCGAGGCCCCTACAAGAGCGAGGCCCCGGGCGGCTGCCTTGCTTGCCATCCCCTAAGGCCGCCTCTGAGTGTAGGCCCTAGATGCCCAGACTGGAAATCTTAACATCGACCTTATATTTTCAGCCCCGTTACTGATCCGCATACATATTTTACAACTGATTCATTTGGATGATTTCGTAATCTTCATATATAAATGTAAATAATTTTCTATACAATTTAAAAAAGAAAATTATATATAATAATAATATGTTTGGTAACGATAAATAATAAAACATAACTTTGAATCTCTTTGAATACATAATCTTATTTTATCTATGGAATTTCAGTTCAATGGAAATAACTCTTACATTGCCATCTCTTGCTTCTAGAACTAATTTTTGGATTGCGCCAGATTGCGCGCTTTTGCAGAATATTGTTGTTCGTTTGATTCAGTTTGATTTGTTAGTAAACAAGTAATATTGTTAGTAAATAAGGAACATCATTTAGTTATTCATTTTATTAGATATATTATTTTGTAATATAATTAACCTAGTTTTTATTACCTAATTGAAGAAATAGTTTGTTGTAATATATTTTACTAATTTATTTGTTGTGATTTATTTTATTAAAAATAACATGGCTGAAGGGGGCAAACCAAATTTGGTTAAACCAATTAATTTGAGGTATGTGATTATTTAATATTTCTCAGAATTACAAAGCTATGCATTTTGTACGGCACACTAAATATCAATATTAGACACCGGCTGTCACAGTTTCTTATTTTAGGTCAACTAATATATAACTACCTAAATAATATTTGTAACAAAGATGTATAACGTAACCTTCTTTTAATAAAAACATTGCTGTCTATCTAATAAATAATATATCTTATTTAGCGACTTGTGTACTAAAGGGACTACGTTTGAGTTCACCCCTGAAGAACACTTCGCTGGTGAAAATGAGTTGGTCGACACATTCAATGAGTTGGATATTGCAAGTGACGAAGAGAATGTTATTGAAGTAGAAGATAAAAGTAATATTTCAAAAGGTGGTGCCGCTAATACAGCTTTTCAAGAAATCGAAAAAACCATGACGAGTATAGAAAAAAATGGGCTCGTTAAAAAAAGGATAATAAAAAAAGGTTATGGTGATAATGTAACAGTAGATCATGAAGTTCTAGTACACTATAATGCCTTTTGGGAAGGTAACAGCGACCCTTTCGATTCAACCTACATGAGAGGGTATCCGCAGGTATATTTAATGCATTTTTTTAAATTAAAAGACTTGCTTTTACACACTTATATATTTTTTAACATTTAACATCTTTTAGAAACTTCGACCAAGTGAAGGAGAAATTTTGCCAGGAATTGAGATAGCCCTGTTGTCTATGAAACTCGGTGAAGAATCTTCTTTTCTGATATCCCACAAGATGTTATACGGAGAGCGTGGATGTCCTCCAAGAATTCCTGCAATGGGAGATGCTTTATTTTTGATTGAAGTCATAAATATTATACCTTTTGTACGAGAATTGACTCCAGAAGAAAGCAAAATGTTTGCTGCAGTCTTGAAAAATGCAACGATTTTACATTCGCAGGGTGTATTAGCATTTAAGAAAGGCAATACAAATGCGGCTGTAAAACATTTTCAGAGAGCTATAAAGTTGTTAGAAAAGGCGAGAATGGATAATGATGAGGAGGAACACACACAACAATCTCTGTTAATAACGCTAAATACAAATTTAGCTGTGGCTTTTAATAAGGAACGAAAACCGTATCGAGCACGCTCAATATGTCACGAATTAACTAAAATGACGGATATAAATAGAAACGCAAAAATACTATTTCAATTTGGTCGAGCTCTGTTTGAAACCAATGAATTAGAAAAAGCCAAAGAAATATTAATGAAAGCATTGAGGCTAGAACCTAACAATACCGAGATTGGAATGGAATTAAGTAAATTGGATAAAAAAATTAAGATTGAACGTAAGGTTGACATTGATTTTTATTCTAAAGCTTTGGGCTTTAAAAATGATAAGGCGCAGCCTGTAGAAAAGCTTAGCAAAGAGTTTATGGAAGAAGTGAAAAGTTGCTTGAATATTTTCATTGAAACTGATAATGAGAAGGAAATGGAACTTACTGGAGTTTATACTGTTGATGAACTAGAGTATTTCAAAAAAATTGCCAATGAATTGAAACTAGATTTTCAAAAGTATTATTTTCAATGTCAGCCTAGTTATATGTTTAAGAAGAAACATTAATGCTTATTTTTTCATTAATGTTTTCTTTCATTTTAATCGTTTTTATAAAATAAGTCGGTTTTGTTTCCTATATTAAATTTTTTTATTTTATGTTATGATCAAAGAGATCTGATATTTTTATATTGATACATTTTATTTTTATTTTAACATAACCTATTCAATATTTATACAATTGATTTTTTACAAACTGAAACTTAAATGAGTTTATACTGTTGACGAATTACAGTATTTGAAATAAGTTTCCATGAATTGAAATTAGATTTTCAAAAGTATTATTTTGATTCCCTGTCTAGTTATATCTTAAAAAAAATATTCAATATTTGTTTTTAGGATTTCTTTTATTTTAATCGTTTTTATAAAACTTTAATTTCGTTTTTATATCATATCATTTTATTTTATGTTAGGAATAAGAATACATATGGTATATAATAATAATACATATTTTATTTTTGTTATTAAATAACTTATTAATAGTTTTTATACAACATATTACTTTTAAATAATTTTTTTTACTTATTGTTCGTGTTTAAAACATTATCTTTTATAATTATTAAAGTGTAAAAAATGTTGTCAAAAATAAATACAAAGTATTATAAGTTATAAATTGATTGTTTTACTATTTTATTTTAAATATTATTACATATAACTATGTTTATAAGGGATGTAATTGTAAAAAAGGTAATATGGAAATTAGTTTCATCATTTATCATCATAAATTTATTACTCATTATGAAAAAGTTAGTTTACAGCATAACTGCACGAAAAATTTTAAGGAAATGAAAATGGATCGCATAAAAATTAGGCATAAATATCTAAAATGTAATGTATCATTAGTTCTTTATTTAAGAAAAAGAGCACAAGAAATTAATGAAGTCTATAAAATTCAAAATTATAAAATTTATTATTAAAAGTTAAAATTATATGTATAACTTTTTCTATAGTATTATAACGGTTTCTAACTTTTTGTAGACTTTGTAATGTATTCCATATTAAAATTGTACTTTTCATCAATTTAAAGTGTTACAGAAAGTTTGAGAAAGTCACTGTATTTAAAGAGATCAATCATTAAAAGAGAACTCATAATACATAGTCAGCGTCGGTTCGAGAGAAATTTATGGCAGATCAGGAATAAATTCAAACATCACTTGGTAATGAAATGTTTCTTTACAAATCATCAAATATTTGAAAAAGTCGTTTTCCAGCAAATACTTTAGTGCTGCCCGATTATGTTTATTCCAGTTCTTCTTGATATAATCAATAGAGGGCGTGACTTATACTCGGCTATCGAACACCACAAATCCGCCATTTTTTTTGACAACCAGAGTTATTCGAGTTATTACGATTTAATATGTGCAATTTGACATTAGTTGCAGATAAAGTTAATTTTATTAAATGTAAAAAATGCTTTAAATCTTATAAAATATATTACGGCAGTGTTAAATTAAAGTGTGTGTATAATGTTTTAAAAATATTTCGTTAATACGTATTTAAAACATTTTAAACCCTGTGTGTTATGAAATGATGTTATTATTTCTTCAATTCAATACATAATTTTACTAAATCATGCAGGTAAAGTCCTTATTTACTATTTACACGTATGCTACTATTGCTATGTCTGTACAAATATACATATTTTTCATTTAATAACCAGTAGATGCAGTAAAAAAATATTTTTCTTATATTTATTTAATGTATTGTCTTATAAAACTTTTTTTTTGTAATTGATGTATATATTTAGGTACGTTCTTTTTATTTGTATTTTTTTTATTATATCAAGTACGTATATATTTGTCTATTGTTTATAATAAAAAACTTTATGTATAAGCTTGCAGATATGCATATTACATATCTGCAAGCAAATAATTTTATTTTCATGTGAAATTGAGTTGACCTAATTATTTATTTCGTTCAGTTCTTTTATAAAATATTTTTCTAAAATTACACATGTCTATATCAAAAAATACTTGGTACTAGTACCATATTTAGTAAACGTACCATTTACGTTATTAATTACTTTAATTATGTAGAAACATGCATATTATTGCTTCTGATCACAAATATCAGACAAAGACAATAAACTCCCATACAAAGCCCCTCTTTACAATATAGTATAGTAATTTAGGAGTATTTATTCAGAAATTATAATCTAAATCCTGTTGAATATTTTAATGCAAAATAGACGTAGCGTTAGTAGCACATGCACTATTATTAAATAGAACGTGGGGGGGCCGTTCTTGTGCATATTATAAACTCATAACAGTGAAGTGTGTTCGAATACAAGGAAGAATCATATAGAATTTCAGTGTAATAATTTGTTAATTATTAATGAATTATTCCATATAATACTGTAGTATTTTTCTAGCAGGGAGACGATCCTCCATTTCTTTCTGTGAGTACAGAAGTCAGTGCAAAATATAAAGGAGCTTTTTGTGAAGCAAAAATTCGAAAAGTTGTCAGAAATATAAAGTGCAAGGTAAAGATTATCTCATAATTTATAATCTCACTTTTCGTTTTGTTTATAACTTTTAACATTCAATTCTTTTTGAATAGGTAACATTTAAACAAGGATTAGGGACTGCTACAGTTACTGATGAGCAAATTAAAGGAGCCCTGCGTGTAGGAATCACTGTAGAGGCGCGACATCCTGATAAAAGAGAGTTTGTAGAGGCAACAATTACAAAAATTCAAGATTGTAGCCAGTATACAGTTGGTATGACATATTTTACTTTTCAAATTCTTTTCTATTACTATGCAACGCAACTTTTTATCCATATTCAATTTTAAAATAATATCAAGTTTGTGGTATACAACACTATAATACTTATAAAATCATACTATATGTATTATTTATTAAGTTACATATACATTCGAATGTTTGGTTTTAAGGTTCATTTATGAAACTCTATAGTTAATAGGTTTGCAAACTAGCTATAAGATGTGAAATGAATGCGAAATATGTATTCCGAAAACAACAAATATTTGAATGTACATTTGATGTATTATAAAATGTCTTTTAAAGAGAGCGATTTTGAAGGAAGGAACACTAGACTACACTACTTCTTTATATACGTTTGGATATTCTCAACCTTGCTATCGCTATTTCATAACAAACAATATATTGACGACACAGTTGAGCGACAGTATTCATGCTTGACTCTGACTACTTTGTCCCCCAGAGTTATATTTTTTGGGTTTGGTAAAATCAGATTTATTTGGTTGTGTGCAACCATAGTAATGAATATGGAAAAAAATGATCACAAATAGAAAAATTCGCAGGGCTCCTATCCATGTGATATCCACAGATATGGATAGGAGCCCTGCGTTATTTTCAATTTACACAGCAGATATGGAAGAAGTAATGGAAAGTGGTCAAGACGAAGGGGTGGTAATTGAAAAAACAGAAAAATATGGACCTTAGCTTACGCGGACAACATAGTCATTTTGGCGAAAAGAGAGGGAGAACTGCACTAGATGATAGATCGACTGGGGAGATACCTGGACAGGAAAGGGCTAGAGCTGAACACGGAAAAAACAAAATCATGGTGTTTCAAAAAAGGGGAGGAAAAAGGATAAAGAGAAAGTGGAAATTTAAAACAGATGACATTGAGGAAGTACAGGAATTTAGGGTACACATTCAAAAAAAAAACAATGGAGAAGAGGCGCAGATAAGGGAGGTATCGAAAAAGGCGGATTTAGCAATGAGAAGGGTGTGGAGATTAGGAGAAAATGTGTTTGATGTGGATATGCAAAAGAAGCCATGGATGTTTGATAGACTAATAACGAGTATGATGATGTACGGAACATAGATATGGGGGTGGAAGGAGCAAGAGAAATTGGAAAGAATCCAGGAGAGATACATAAAATGGATACTATGGCTGAACAGGTGCACGCCGGGATACATGATAATGGAGGAATTAAAAAGAGGCAAGATAAGAATGGAAGTAGGAAGGAGAGCAGTCAAGTTCGAGAAGAAAATAAAGGAGAAATCTTTAGGAGAAAAATTAGGGAAGAGAGTAGAATGTAGGGTGTGGGAGGAGGCCCGAATGGCGACAGGAGGCAGAGAGAAGAAGATACAAGTGTAGAAGAGGAGCTAAGGAGAAGAGAATGGAAGATACAACAACTGGAAAGAATGGAAAAAATTGAGAAGAGCAATTACAACAAAAGATATAAAAGGATTTGGGAGAGAGAGATACCACAATACTTAAGAGAAAAAGACACAAAAAACATGAGAACGATTGCCAGATTTAGATGGGGAAATGAGGAGAACGGAAATAGATACTGGACAAATAGCGAGGAAAGGATGTGCAGGCTGTGCGGAACGGAGATAGGAACATTGTAGCACATTAACTTTTCATGTGAGAAAAAGGTAATAAGCGAAAATAATATTGGGCAGTTATTAAAGGGAAAAAGTGGATGGCGGAGATAGAGAAAAGGAACGAGGAAAAAGAAGGAATGGCAGAGTAGAAACAGGTGGGAGAGTAGCAGGAGGAGCGAAGCAGTAGCAGTTTTGTTTTTATTTTTATAAGGATAAATTAAAATTATTTTTTTCGTTTGGAAGCAGAATGTTTAGATTTAATAAAGATCAAATTTGAATTAAGCACAATGACATGTAAATAATGGCAAAAACATTAAAAAAATAAATAATAAAATATGCTGTTCCGAAACCAATTAGTTGTTAAATTACATTTTTAGTACTAAAGAAAGGGTAACGGGATTATTGAATCAGAATTTATTTGGTACATACAATAATTTCATACATATAGTACAGTATTGCTAATATCTTCCATAATATAATGACTAATTAAAAAAATAATTCTATAACTGAAGTTCTTATAGATAACTTCGACGACACAGTGGGCGAGAGCATTGATGCTTCTGTGTCTTCGGGTTCGATCCCCGGACTAGATATATATTTTCTGGTTTTGGTTGTTATGAACTTATATTGGTTATGTACATACATGATCGTACACTTATTATGCAGCGGTGTAGCACACATATATGAGGCCACAACGCCAAAAATAGTGCCAACATTGAAGGAGGTCGTCGGTGATAGGACTCAGCATCGGAAATAGGCCAACGATAAATAAAAAAAAAATGAAAAAGAAATAAAAAAAAAAATAAAAAAGAAATAAAAAAAATATATAGACAACTTTATTCATATAAATATAATTCATATATGGTACTATTACATAAATTTTAAAACTAAAGGTTCTTATCGCATAATGTTTAACTAGTTGTTAAACACATTTCCTCCATTTTGAATGTTTTCTATAAAACCAGCTTTTATTATTGAAGAATTACATTTATCAAAGAATTAAACTCGTCTGTTAAATATTCTAAAAACAATATAAATATAAAACCATATATTTATTATACAAACCTATATTAAATCTCTTTTTATATTAAAACATATTTACGTTATTTTCTATTTTTTTAGTTTTTGATGATGGCGATATAACGACTTTAAGACGTTCTGCGCTGTGTTTAAAAAGTGGAAGGCATTTCAATGAATCAGAAACTTTGGATCAACTGCCGTTAACACATCCAGAACATTTTGGAAATCCTGTTATTGGTGGAAGACGAGGTCGCCGTAGACATTTACAGTAAGAAATATGTTATTATTATTAGATGTTTTAGTGTTTTGATATAATCAAGTTTGTTGAAAGTTATTTGCTGACAAAAGTTATACTCATATATTTTTTATTTATTTGCCTTGACTTTTATTCGTCCTAGCCACCATCATACATTTTTTATACATATTTAACATTTTATAATTCTATTTTATAAATTTCTAAATATTTAAATAATTCACTAATAAATTTTCACTTAAGTTGTGGGGAGAGGGGGCTAATGTCAAAACAATAAAAAAGATGTATGATGATTATGTAAGTAACTATAAACGCGAATCAAAATGTAAAGCTGCAATTAGTTAGATGAATAATGTATCTACATTTTAAGCTTACTTCCACTGACTTTTAATGAGTTTGTATTAGAATACTTGCAATGAATATAATTTTTTTTTTATTAGTGATGACAGCTCTGAAGAAGAGGAAGATGAGGAGAGCGCCAGAGGTCATGGAACTGAAAAAGAAGAACATATTGGAAAGGTATATAGAAATTCGATTTACTTAATACAGGGACTCTCAATAAATATCCAACTATTTCAAGTGCGAGCGAGACTGTAGAATATCGCGACACTGAGGAGGAGACCGCGCCGTGGTTCGAGAATTTTTAGTAAAAGAGAATTTTTAGGAAGAGCAACGCGCTTTTTGTTTGCAAGTTTTTCGAGTTTACTATCGATTGCGGAATATTGGTACTGGACGTCCTAGAACTGTAAGAATGTCAGAAAAGAAAACATTAACTTGGTGGCGAAGTCTGTGCAATGTCAACCTCGACTTAGCATTAGAAAACGTAGAGCCCAATTAGGACTAGCAACGATATACCGCATATTGCGTTCCGATTTGCATCTCAAGGCATACAAAGTTCAGATCGTGCAGTCGCTAAATGAATCTAATTATGTTTAAAAAGTGAATTTTTCCAAGACAATAGGACATTGCACGACATCACCTCAACGATTTTATTTAAAAAAATAAAAATTTGTTTCGTCAACGTTACAGTTTGACATTTGTTATAATATGAGTAGACTATTCATCTTGTGATATTTCTATGTTATATCATTAAATTGAATCTATTATTTCTATTGGCAAATATATAAACATTCCTCTTAATAGGTGGTATGTGTCGAGACATCTGAGAGTAAGAAGCGATCACCAAAAGAAACATGGTTTCCCGGTTTAGTAGTAGCTCCTACAGCCCAAGATACAGTACGGATTCGAGTTCGAGATGAATATCTAGTGAGATCATTCAAAGATGGACGATAGTATGTATAAAACATGTTACTATTACGAAAATTGAATCACTTAATAATTGGAGGTATGAATTCTATTTTATTTACTTTGTTTTAGTTATACTGTACCTAAGAAAGAAGCAACGGAATTCACAAGAGAATTATCTGCGCGACAAGATGCTGCTGTTATAGCAGCGTTACAGTATCTTGACAACGATGATTTACCACCGCACTGGGATAGAGAAGCATTATTTGGCTTATCAGCAAGTTCAAATAGCGATTCTGACGATGGAATGGATACTGATGTAAGTTGAGTATTGTATTGTTCATATTATTGATCGACGCTCCAATGTAAATATTACTCCTATCATTTTTAGATTTCTGATGATGAGCCTATAGAAGAAAAGGATCATTTTGTTGCTCAATTGTATAAATTTATGGATGATAGAGGTACACCTCTAAATAGGGGACCTGTTATTGCTACCAAAGATGTAGATTTGTATAGATTTTTTAGAGTTGTACAAAAATACGGTGGTTATACCAGAGTTACATCCCAAAATCAATGGAAAACTATTGCTGTACGACTTGGTTTTTCTCCACCATGTTCCATTGCTCCTGTTGTAAGGCAATCATATTACGAGTAAGTTTTGAGTATTATATGATGTATTTTATGGATAGATTGCGATTAGTACGAGACCGCCGCGAATCGGACATTCAAATATTGCTTTATGTTATTATTTACCATTAGAGCCGCTACAATGCCAACTGATTCCAACTTTCTTAAGCCAGTTGCATTAGTTCTGTATGCGCTTTGCTCAGTTTGTTTTATAAGCCAGAGTTCATTGTAATCATGAAGATAATTTAGAATATATTGCTCTCATATCATTATAGTTGCCTTAGCTAAGTATGCAGTAAATTAATTATGTAAATAATTAATTATGCAAATTAATATACTACCGTACATGCGAGTCGTACACGCTCACATTTTTTTTTTATAGGATGATAGGAATATGAAACTTTATTATCGTAAACTATATCTTCAATCATTGTACAACATCAATTGTATTTTACCTGTGCTATAAATTAGATTCCATATGAATTATTTACTAATTATTTGCTTCAGTAATTATTATAATAAACGGTATGAAATAATTTAACACACATTATCAAGAAATGGTTACTTGAAAATGTTCAGCGTGTTTCAAGAAAGAAATCATACAAATTGAAAAAAGTACAGTATATATATTAGTTTTGTAATATTGTTTTTTTACCTAGTAGGTATTCACCAATAGCTTGCTCTATAGCGCAACTCCCTAAATGTTTAAACTATTAACATTATCATTAAGTTAGGGATGGTGTTGATATATATAGGTCTTTTCAATAATTTACAGAAAAACAGTTATTGCCAATCTCAACCTCTAGTAAAACCTCTTGTCATTAACAGTGTATTTTTATTATTAATAAAGTTAGGCAATGCAACTATTGTAGTCAGCATATAGTGTGTTCATAATTATATATAGAATTATAAAGTCTCATTTAGTTTTAATGAGTTTTTAAATTATAATCTCATTCTCGCAGATTGGATAATTATAGATCCGTTGAAATTTCTTTTAATGCTTTGCACATATTGTCTTAGCTTCAACATAATAGCTTACTTCTTTGGATTAATAAGTATAATTTCTTCAGGGTATGCATTCATTATGTGTATGCGAAGGCACACTTGAGGGAGCATCTTCTTTTCGGAGAGAAAATAAATGTCTTGTGTATTCCGATGAAGTTACGTGCCACAACTTTCTGCGGAATCGCAGAAGAGTATTGTAACTCCATCTAAGAAGCCCGACTAAACGTTTCCTTTTCGTTACGAGGTATCTCTTTGACATAAGCTGTCTTTAAAATGTGTGGATGTCATTATGAACATTTTTTATTGTAAGCATATTTAGCTACAGACCCAATGATTGTAGAAAAGATTTACTAAGTTGATGGAATTATTGCGAGTATGCAAACGTAAATTTGCGGAAATTGACTTCATATTTATGTGATCGAATGTCAATGTATAGACAAATTGATTTATTACTCTCTATCTAAGTGTAAAGTAACCAATTGGAGAATATGTATAATACGTTTTACATTTAGAAGAAATATTGCGCTTTCTGTACTGGTATTATTTTGTAAGATGATTGTTGTAAATTTTAACATTTTTATTATAAAAAATATTGGCTTGTATTTGCATTTAAATGTTATTTATCAGTTATGTTATGTTATTTATCAACAAAAGATTCAGCTTTAGTGTCAATTTGGTTTGCAGTATATAAAAAGGAATTATAAATGGGAGGTAATTTTATTGCTTATAAATTTAATTACCAATGTTTTTCATTAATAATAAATCATATTAGGAAAAAAGAGTTAACACAAATACTGCAAAACTGAATTTAACGCCGATCTAGGAATTTCGTACTATTCATGATCTATCTCGAATAAAATTTATATTAGAAATTAAAATAAATATTGTATTTAATAGTATTATATAAATTTTAGTTTCCTGCTCAGTTTCGAAGAGTTTTACCGTAAGCTAGGGTGTACTATGAACGCACATCAGCGTGGTGCGAGAACTAATAATAAGGGCAGAAGTCTAATTAGAAAAACACCAACACCATCCCCTCGATCTCAAGACACTCCACCTGCAGATATCGTAGAAGAACCTGAAAAGAAAAATGAAAAACAAAGAAAAACAGTGAAACGTGAAGATTCAGAAGTATGTCTGTTGAAATTATTATAATAATAATAATTCTTTATATAAAATTCTTAATATTGTATATTTGTAGCCACAATCATCAAAAACAAAAACACAAAAACAAACTATAGAAAAGAAATTGATTAAAGAAAAGGTTGAAGATAGACCTTCCTGTTCTACTATAACAAGCGTAGACACAGAAAGTTCCAGTCAGTCAGAAACAGCAACAACCTCTGAATATGTAGAAGTTGAAACAACAAAACCAGTAGTGAAGCTTAAAAAAGCTAAAGAAGAAGTGAAGGAATGTAGTGAACAGAAAACCCCGGTCAAACCTAAGAGAAAACAATTAGGAAATAAAGTAAAGACTCTGGTTGATAAATATGAAGAAAAAACAAAACCAGATAAAGACAAAAAACAAGAAGATAAAATGGATACTAAAGAGAAAAATAAAGGTAAATAATTATATTAGTCTTAACACCGTAATATTTTAAAAGTGATTTTAAATGATTTCTTTGTCATGCATTGCCGGAATAGTTTTTCAAGTAACGTTGTAATATTTCAATTGTATTTTCTGTAAGACTGAGATTTATTTAAAAATAATAGTTGAAAGTAATTTTGCTCTTGGATATACCTCTGTTCTAGAATCATTTAATAATGCATCTATTTTAATTTTACTTACGTGTACTGGTAATTTAGCAGTTGCAGGTGAAGATGAAAGTTCGTCACAATCGCAAAACACGCGTTCAAAATCTAAAGAACATACAAAAGCTAAGAAAGATTCTACTGCTTCAACAGAGAAGAAAATATCAAAAGAAGTTAAGGATAAAGATCGTGATCAAGATAAAGAACCTAAAGAAAAAATTAAAGAAAGGGAGAAAGAAAAGTTGATAGAAAAGGAGAAAGAAAAGGACAAGGATACTGATAAAGAAAGAACTAAAGAGAAACTTAAAGAAAAAGATCGCGGCGAAAAATCTAAAGATAAAGATAAAAAAGATAAAAAGCCAGTTGAGGATGATAAGAAAAGAGGTCGTAGACGTAAGGATACAGAAGCTTCATCAGATAAACAGGATAATACACCGTAAGTTTCCATCTTAATGCGTTGTGTATGTAAACTTAATTTACTATTTGTATACACACCCTGAATTTACATTTTCTATCTTTCCTAGTTTAAGAGAAACTTATATTTTGGTGCATTTTCATCATCATCATTTTATTACAGAGTTTATATAGCTACGCAGCAGAAAAATAACGTCAAGTGTTCCATTTTCTATTCTAATGGTATAAAAGGAACTTTTGTACAAAATTTTAGCGTGCCTAAAATACTCAAAATTTGTTACCAGCTCTTGGACCAAAAATAATGCATTCTTATCACATCTTATCTTATTATTAATTTTAATATTGCATGATTACTTTTAAAATCAAAACTTCTTATGGGTTGGTGGAAGAAAAGGTGCACGGTTTATTTGGGGGTGTTATCTTTCCATATTTTCTTCAGATAATGAATGATGCAAATATTTTCAGGACAACAGCTGAACCTACGGCAACTAAAATATTTACTGTAGAAGTTGGAGATAAATTAAAAGTGTATTATCATGAATCAGAAGTAACTTACGAGGCTAAAGTTATTGAAATTGATAATGAGCAGCCAGATCGTCCAATGTACCTGGTGCATTATACAGGTTGGAACACTAGATATGACGAGTGGGTACATCGAGATAGGATTGCAAGTAATTTAAGCGCCAGTACAAAAGCAAAGCGTTTAAAAACTGGAAATCAACCATCTAAGGTACACAATTATAACATACCTCAATTTTTGATCGTCTTGGTTAAAACCATCCCCATTGTTTTTTTTATCTACGCATTTTTCAGTAACTTCATTTGTAGTAAATTGACTATTCGGAAAATGACGAATATATCAGAGATAAGAACGCGGCTAATTACGCAAATGGTGTGAACTATTTCTTAATTTCTCTAAAACTGTACTCTATATATTGATAAAGTTAGCCGTCAGAATTTCGAATGTGCAATTATTTTTTAATTAATCACATCATAGGATATATTAACAATTAAAATGTTCGATTTCTGATGTCATAGAGCACCGAAAGTAATTAATAATCAATAATAGTATCTATAAAGTTAAATAATCTTGTTCTATTCATAAGTTTCATAATATGTACGTTTCTTTTTTTTTGTATTTTACTGTATAACAGAGATGGTTAGAGAGTAGAGAGAAACGCACTTTAATCAGTAAAGAGATAAAAACTACTATGTTATTATCTTTTATATCAATCTGACTAATGGGCTTGTGTCCTCATTTTTTAGTGGTCGATTTTGCAATTGTTGATTGAAATTGATGTTAATAAATGCGTGTCTATTTTATTAAATATCTAAATGTTGACGGAGATATAGCAAAATTAAATATTTGAATTGTAGTTTTAGCGCTAGAAATGGTCGGCCATATTTGTATGACGTGAATTTTAACGAGTTATTTGTTAAATATGCCAGTGCTGTGGTAATGTTTTGTACCTGTTGGTAGTCGAATTAATCAAGTCAAGTCAAAGAATAATAAGTTTTTATTTTATTTAACCCGGCTAAGGCAGACATAATATTGGAATTTTATTTTTCCTTGAAATATTCCTCGAATATTTCATATTTTGATATATAAATACATATAGCAGAGATTTATGAGCTGTAAGGTTGGCAGCGGTTGTGATGTCACATGCATTTGGAATGTGTACAACGTTGAATCCCTTTAATAATTAAAGAGACAAAATGACTTTTTTAATTGTTAATATTTCTTAACATATAAGGAGTTATTAAAACATAATTGAACATTTGAGGTTCTAGAAACCCACTTTATCAATATATAGTACACTTTTATAAGAATTAAGACATAGGACACAAGCCCATTACACATGTGTTCTTGCGTGCAGTTGTTCCAGTTTTATTTTTTGTGTAAAATGATCAAAGTGCGTGTCTCGGATAGGGGTCGAAATATCCGATCACCCAAGACTCTAACTATTCTAACATCATAACATTCGTTATTATTTAAGGTAACGACATCTTCGTCGTCATCATCTTCTTCTTCAAGTAAACCACAAGCAGCTAAAAGAGGTCGAGGTCCTTCAACTGCTGGACGCCCCCCTAATGACCAGAGTAGTGCGCCTCCACGTTCAACTACTCCTTCTTCTGTAACATCATCATCTTCTCGCACAAAAAGTCCTGCTACTCCTGCAAATCGTCGAATAACCAGGCAACATGAAATACTTCCGCCGGGTCGGAGCACAAGGCGTAGAAGAACTTCTGGGCTTACAGGTTTGATACTAATTATAAATTCTGTAATATACAAGGGTGTTTTAAATGAGATGAACTATTTATAATTATTCAATTATTTCGGGCCTTATTCCTGAGTCTTGCGAACAATGATCGTGATGGAACAGATCTGATTTATATGAGTGAAACATTTTACGAATAATTTTTAAAAGAGTATTTCTGTACTATTCCTGAATTTTATTAATAATTCTTCCTATATTATAATGTTCCAACTGAAAGTTTATATGTTTAGTTGTTTATATGCTTCAGCGATTTGTATGGTGGCTCGAAAACGACTCGATGCTTCTTTTTGAAAATTTCCTATTTCGTAGAGAAGAAAATTTTAAGACTTTTGGCGTCCTCGGATTTTCCCCTGAATTTCCTGGAAACCCGTAATTTTGGAATAACTAAAATTTTTTTTTCCTTTTTGCTGTATAACTTTTAATTTGTAAAAGAAATAAAGTTAAAATTTGGCATGTGTATTACGATGTTCAATGCTAACATTTTTTGAAAATTAGAAATTGAAAAATTGGAAATTGGGGCGTTGAGAAAATTAGGGGACCCGGTAGGAAACTTTGGAGAAGACTCAAATTTTGGATTACTTAATAATGATATATGTTATTAAAAAAAATATATTTTAAATTCAAAAATTTTATTTGGGGGCACGGGGACAATTTTTGCCGAGAGTAAAAATTGTGCTAGAAAGTTCAAATTTTGTATATATGCTAACCCTGGTAATTTATTTACGAATCGAAGAAAAAAATCCCAAATGTTGAAAAAAAGTTGGTCAAAAAACGCATAAATTGAAAATATTTTTTATTTTGTTTAAAGGAATATATTTTTTTAGTCAGTTTATATGAAAAGTTATAGTTTTGTATGTAAAATTTATATAGAACGAGTCAAAAATTTAAAAATGGAATTAAAATTTGATATGAAATTAAAGCCACACACAAAAGACAGTCGCCACTTGCGACTTTATTATAATAATTCAGAAATACTATTTTAAAAGTTATTCGTAAAATGTTTCACTCATATAAATCATATCTGTTCGAACACGATCATTGTTCGCCAGACTCAGGAATAGGGCCGCGGGTCAGAAACCTTTTCGTTTTAATTATATAAATGACAATGATATCTAACAAGAATAGAGTATAGGAAAAATTTCATAATAATAAAAAGGTTTTGCTTCGTTTAAAACATCCATTTTGTAAATATGTATGTTACCCGCTAAACACAAAATGTATACATTAACTTATTTCCTGATAAAAATTTATATAAATGAGACCCTAAAGCATTTTCCATATTATTTTTACCAGGAGATTTTATTTTATTATATTATAAAGTATTATATTATTAAGGTAGTTTGCTCTTAACAATCGTTAGTAAAAGTATACTCGTAGGATTCAGTACTAACGTTACGTACACTCCATACAGGACGATATTTTATTTTTTGGAGACTGTGCTCAATACAATACGCTTTGTATGATTATTTGCAATATACCAGGTTTTTTTAATCTCTGTAGAACTGTTCTCGAGATATACATAAAAACGATACCTGTTGTACAAGGTGGCCACAGCCCTAGAAAACCTGGAAATCCGGGAATTAACAGGGAATTTAATACAACCTGGAAATATGAAAATACCAGGAAATTTTAGGAAATTTCAAAAAATATCAGGGAATATCAGGAAATTTCAAAAAGTATCAGGGAATTCGATTGATTGCAACTATTTCATATATAGTATATTATATTTCATTTAAAATTCAAAATGAAATGAATCAGAAAATTTAAAAAGAAAACGTGTAGCTAATGAAAATTTGACGTCAAAAAAAGCTAAACTTTTAGCTGAAATTCAAGTTATTGATGATCAATTTAAAAATCTTTAATAATTCTATGAAACATTAAGAGTTAATTTGCTCTAGTTTATACTAGTCATTAGCTTATTTTTGTCTTACTCAATTTAAGTTACTTTTTATTAACGAGTAATAAATCGTAAATGCCAATTAATGCAATGAGATAAAAAATAAATCAGAAATATATTTTTCTTTTTTAGTTTAATACCAGATTTAATTATTGGTAATTACAATATAATCAAAACTTTAAATGTGTAAGTGCTACGAATAAAATTTGTATATCAGGGAAAAGTACGAAAAACTTTATTGGAAAACCTGAAATTATCAGAGAAATTTGAAATCATTTTTTTCTGGTCACTCTGTTTTATATTTTGCTGCCATAGATTATTAATATCTCGTTTCACAGCCGCACAAAATATATTAACATCATATTTAAATCGTATCAAATTCTGTAGAAACATGATATTACTAATGAACTACCTTAATAACTTTGCTGGTCAATAATTAATCTTGTCATCTAAGTAATAATCTAAGAGATAATTTAATCAGAAAAATCAGTAATTTGTTTAATGTAAAATATATAACTGTTTAGCGGGTTATATGTTCGACTTTTGAATCTGTATTTATTTTATTTTTATTTTATTTAGATATGTCTCTTATTGATAGCAGTTCAGAGAGTGAAGATATATCAGATGTTGATGTTACAGAAAGTAAACATTTAAAACAAGGCACATCTAAAACGGGAAGCGATGATTCTTCAAATAAAACTGCTGATGTCAAAAAAGGAAAAAGGAAAATTCTTGAAAAGTCACCGACTAAGAGACAATCTGAAAATATTTCTATAGCAGATATTAAAAAATCTATTAAGAAAATGAAGAAGGAAGAAGAAGTGAGTGAAGATGAGCCTCTACAGCAGCAGCAGCAGCAGCAACATCACAGTAAAGGTTTTGTTTATTATATTATAATGTAAGAGCATTGTTTGAATGAAATGATGATTGATAGACAGGCTTGTGTTCTCATTTTTTAGTGGTCGATTTTTCAATTGTTGGTTGAAATTGATGTTAATAAATGTGTATTTTTTATTAAATATCTAAATGTTGACGGAGATATAGCAATCAAAAATTTGAATGTAGTTTTAGCGCTAGAAATGGTCGGCCATATTTGTTTGACGGTGAGTAGGTCAGTTCTGTGGAAATGTTTTTGTAGCCGTTGATAGTCGAAATCATCAAGTCAAGTCAAAGAGTATTAAGTTTTTATTTTATTTAACTCTGTTACGGCAGACATAATATTGAAATTTTATTGTTCCTTGAAATAGCTCTAAATAATATTTCATATTTTTATATATAAATACATATAGCAGAGATTTATGAGTTGTAAGGTTGGCAACCTGTAAACTTGTCAGAGTTCTATCTTGAATATGCTATCTCTTTTATGCTCTGTTGTATAAAAGAGATAGCAACTAACGACTGTGATGTCACATACAGTTGGAATGTTGTCCAACGTTGAATCCCTTTAATAATTCAAGAGAAAAAATGCCTTTTTAATTGATAATATCTTCTGAAATATAAGCAGTTATTAAAAAATAATTGGACATGTTTTTGGACAAGTTTTTATTTTATTTAACCCTGTTACGGCAGACATAATATTTTAATTTTATTGTTCCTTGAAATAGCTGTAAATAATTTTTAATATTTTGATATATAAATACAGAGATTTATGAGCTGTAAGGTTGGTAACCCGTAAACTTGCCAGAATTCTATCTTGAATATGCTATCTCATAATTGGACATTTGAGGTTCTAGTAACCAACACAAGCACATAGGACACAAGCCCATTTTTAAAGTTGTGAAAAGTTACACATAACTGATTTAACTTTGGTTGTTAACCTTGGTTGAAAGTGATTGGATTTAGTGAGTGCCTGGTTTCAAAGTGCTTTGAAAAGGATTGAGAATCGTCTTGCCAGATAGATTTCTTTGAATTCATGCGGTAATGAGATACAGATCTACTGCTTTGTTTTAAATTTAATAATTAATGGCTCATTGATTTCAGTCAATGCCATTACTTTGATCCGCTATCCTTTCCAAGCCAATAAAAGATAACGATATATAAGTGAATGACATTATGAATGTATCAGTTTACATGTAGCTCTGAATTTTTTTGTGCTGTAAACTACATTTTTGTATAATATACTGTTTTGTTTACAGGTCGTGACTTTGACTTAAATCAAATTCGTTCAGAATTAAAAGGATTTAAAGAAGTACTAAAAGTTTCATCTCCGGAAGCTGAAAAGGTTGAAGCGAATGATCCTTGTATCTTTCTTAATGATGATACAGCACCAGTAGCTGTTAAAAATAAGAGTACCGTCCTTAGCCAGCCAAGTACCAGTGCAGCAAGCACAAGTTCTGAGAAACGTGATGTAATAAAAGAAGTTCAAATTAAAATGGAAGAGACGGAAGTAGTTGTTAAATTGGAACTTACCCCTGAAAAATTTATGAACATAAATGATAATTCAGATATATATGAATTTAAGGAACCAGAACCATTTGAGTTTGAAGTACGCAAACCATCATCAGAGGAGAAAAAGAAAAGACCCACTGGAAGAATTTTTGAAGACATAACAGAAACAAAAACTGAAAAATCATTAAAAAGAAAAACATCTACTAGAGGTATTTTAAGTGAGTGCAGGAAAGTAAAAAAGATTAAGAAAGATTTAACAGATGACGACTCTTCTAAAGATGATGATATTGAAATTATTATCGAACCTCCAGTGACCCCTCCAAAAAGAACAGTTTCTGACGAAGTTTTCGACAAATTACGTAAGTCACCATCATTCAATTTAAGTAAATCTAGTAACAGTCCGTTAGATTACGATGATACTCCCAATTTATTGGAAGAGCCATTAAGTATATTTGAAACTTTGGGAAATACGGAAGACAGCGGGGATAAATTAATAATGTCAGACACGGAAGATGTTATTGGAAATGAAGAGCCCTTATCATTTACTTATCAGCAAGAATTATTTCCTATTTCTGATGAAAAGACATCTACACTTTTACCGATGTTCGCAGGTATGTCCTAAGGTTAATCTAGGATTTAAACAAAATTTTCGCAGTAGAACTAATGAAGTTGAAATAAGATTCCTAAATAGCGCTACTATGGCGCTGACTTTTATGCTCTAAAAATTTCAAAATTATGCAATTATTCTGTGTCTAGTGGGGTTGGCAGAAACTACTATTGCTTATTATAAGTTTTCATATAATATGATTGAAGTTAAATATTCTTCCTTTATTAATATAAATTAAATAACTTACAGGTATTACAGAGTTATCAAAAATTGAAGAAAAAATAAAGGAGAAAATACGACCAATTGTAAAAACTGACAGTTCTTCAGATGATGATGCAATTGAAGCAACAATTAAACGTGTTATTTCACAAAGTTTGTCCGATGAAAGCTTTGACGAAACAAACGAACCACAAACATCAACACGCGAGGAAACGGACTTGTTATTTGCTGAACCTAAAATAATTAAAACCGAAACGCAAGTTGTCGAAGACACAGAAACACCATTATTGGTGGAAATACAACATAAATCACCGGAAATTTTCAAACAAAAGACTGAGGTAAAAGTGATTGTAGCAGAAGATGTACGGATGGATATAGACTTACCGAACATGGATAACGAATCGGGTAAAGAATTGGCAATATTTGAAGTAAAGCAACCTCAAGTAGTTACTGAAATAAAATCAACAATTGTAGACAAAGTTTTGAAAGCTATAAAGGAATCTCCAGTAGTTCTGGAATCAGATTCCAATAGTAATAGTAACATTGAGTTGATCGAAACACCTAAAATAAAAGCGGAAGAAGAAATACCTATTATAATAATCCCACCTCCAAAACCCGAAGGTGTTTCTGAAGTTAAGAAAGAATTGAAGATAGAAAATATACCAATCATAATAGACCCTCCGCTTAAAATCATCCAGAAGAAAATTGAGTTACCTGTACAAGAAGTTAAATTAGATGAGGCTGAAATTATGCTCGTAATTCCTCCTCCACAGCAGAAAAATACTATTTTGGATACAGTAATACACAAACTAGAAAGTGCAATTCAACAATCAACTAATAACCCAGTCTCAGCAGCATTATCATCAAATTATATTGACGATTATGACGACAGTACGGACTCGGAAGAAAGGTAATTAATTGTGGCTACTCTATTTTAATAATGCAATGTCTTCTAATGCAGTTGACATAATAATGCAATGCGTAAAGGTTTTGTGTTCTTTGAACTTAAAATCACTATTTTTCTGAACTGATACTGAAATTCCATCTTATTTTTTCTATCTCGCTTATTTTTATCATACAGATTCTTATAGATTCTGATCAGAGGATTCTTATCATAATCGTATCAGACTGAAATTATAAACATTTTTCGGTGGTGGGGACACCAAATCAAAAAAACATTCAGAACAGAGATCTGACTAAATAGGAATAGTAAACGAATTCAATTTAATTTAATTTTTAAGAAATGGACTTAATTCGGGATTATCACAACGTAAATAGTTGGCTTCACATATTACTTACTGAGCTTTTAGCTTCATTAATTTGTGATCTTTACTATCAATTTAAGGCTCTCTGTGTGAAGCACTAATGCTTTTAAACAGAAAAGTAGCGTGCCTTAGACGGGCCCCGTATCAAAATTTGTTGAGGGGCCCAAAGGATAAAGATTTTTAACAAAAGGAGCAAAGACTAGCATTGAATTAAAATAATTATATACTGATTATACGTTATTACTTACAATTAATACTCCTAAGAACTAAGCTAAGTACGGCCTAAGAGTTTAAGTGAGAGTGTGGATAACATTTTTCGAATTTTTGCTTACACAAGTTTGGGGCCCTTTAAGCCGGGGGGGCCCGTATCATTGATACGGCAGATACGGCGGCAGCTACGCCACTGCTTTTAAACAATTTGGTTGTATCTCCAAATGGATTGGAACAGTATTTATCTATATAAATATACATACGAATATATCAAAATATTTTTCTGTTATTATATTTTGACAATTTTGTTTCCTTTGGTTTATATGTTTCAGAATAAGATATGTCACATGAACTTTTCATAAAAAAAAACTGTTCTGCAGAATATTTCTCCGAACTGTCTGTTTTCCAATTAAAAACAATATGTCAAAGTTTAAAAATGTAATATACATAATTACTCTTTTGATTAATAATACTAGAATGTTTTTTTTTATATTTATTACTTGACAAGTAAATTGAAAAAGTCATAATTTAAAATTATTATTAATTTGCGCCAGAAAAAGTTAATGATAAATTTTAAAATTATCAAATAATAATAAAAAATTAGTAGCACAAAGTTTTTGAATAGAATTTATAATAAAATATTATTCTATTTCAGATTGGTTATTGATAAATTAAGTGAAGATGAATCTCACCTGAGTGAAGATAACTCACAAGAAAGTCCAGAGAAAAAATTAGTCGAAGACATTTTGAATATTACATCAAATGCAAGTAAATCAAATATTACAATTGATAATGATAAGGCATATATTTATAAAACAGAAGAGATAAAAACTGAAATCAAAAGTGAAAAATCAGAAGAAAATGAATCTAATATTAGTTTACTTTTATGCGAAGAAACAATACCCGGTTCACCAGCGCCTCTATCTACAGAAAATATAATTATTGAACCGGTGCCTAAAGCTAAACCAAAATCAGCTAAAAATTTACAAATGGAGTTGCCTTTTGCAAGTGCAGTTAGTATAAGTAATAAGCAGAGTGCATCCAAACCTAAAGATAATTGTAATATTCCAGTAAAGCTGGTAAATACTAATGCTAATATAACAAACAAATCCAGTTCTTCTGAAAGTTTTGTTCAACCAAATCCTATTATTATGGGAACACCTAAAGTAGAACAAGATGCTGCACCACTGGATAATAGTGCGCCGAATACCCCAGAAAGCACTATTTCAAATTTATCACCAAGAGAGTAAGTTATTTTCATTATATATTAAGGTTTTATATTAAATTTATAATAAGGAAGTTCACATTTTTTACGGAATTTGATTTCATATCATTTGAATTCGATAAAATTTAATAATAATGATAATGAAGGTCTTGAGAAAATTTGTTATTGGGAAGGAATGAAAAAATTGGAATAAATGTATCGAACTTAAAGGAGACTATGTTGATAAATAAAGCGTTTCAACAAAGAAAAGTCATTGAATTATCAAACTACCCTCGTATCTCGAGAATAGTTCAAAAGATTTTTTTTAAACTCTTGTATTGTAGAGGAATAAATTAAGAAAATATAGACAATTTTTTAAATTGTTTTAAAACAGCATAGGTGTAATGGAAATGGCTATCGCAACTTGGCAACTTTTTAATTAAATTATTTTATAGGGACCGTGTTATATCTCCACTGGATGCGCGTAAGGCTCGCGATTCATCTTCCATGGAATTAGACAGCGGTGCAGAAAACCCAAGTGTCATGGCAGCTGCTCTTCATTTAGTGAGCGTCTCTAAACGAAGTCCAGCTATTGGCAGTTTAACGCCCATGGGAGGCAATCATGGCGGAATTAGTGAAGATGATTCACGAACAGGTAACTTCATATGTGTAGATGTGTCTTAATGTCGTGTTATGTATGACTTTATACAAAATTGCATTTCTAATATTATCCGTAGAATATAATTATCTACATAAAATCGTTTGCCCGTTTTGATTTGAGATAAAAATGAATCAATATTCGAATCAGGGCTGCAGAGTCGGTAAAAAGAAGTCTGACTTCGGATAATTTTACTTATCCGACTCTGGCTCCAGCAAAATTATATATTAATTTTTTAGTAGTGTAAGTGAACGATAGTCCCTGATCAATCCGTGAGTTAATAGTTACAAAATTTGGCAAAAACGAAGGAAAACATGTCTTTGACAATAAATATCACCATTTGAAATGTCATATACGATGCTTATGCCGCAGATACTATTTTGACTTGAGAAAAAATAATATTTCTTGTTTGAAATTCATATTAAATTGTTGTTATTTGATATCTATATCCTCTAGTTTCAAACAGTTATAAAGAAAATAAACATATATCAACTAAATGTTTTTCGAAATATGGATGTCCAAATACAAAATTCGTGCCGCGGATACGACTAGGGACTGACATTTGGGATCATTACAAATTTTGGTAGTACAATAAATTCCTATTTCAAACGAAGTGAACATAATAAAAAAGAATATTTTGATCTAATAATCAATCTTAATATTAAAGTAATTTTAATTTGATTAGGTGAAAAGTGCTGCGGCCATAAGAGTTACCCAATTTTTATACGGTATGTTTGTATAACGGCTTGGCTAAGTTAATAAAAACTTCCAACAAAAGTTTGTTAGTTCAGCTTGTGCAATATAAACGCAGCATAACTTTTGAATCATATTATAGCACGGTAATATCCTCAATATCAGTGTACATAAAATGCATAAACTACTGCGACATAAAAACTGTATTATTATTATTATTAATAAATTGGGTTAATATATATTATTAACTAGGAATGATTGGCATGAAAAAACTGGATCTGGACCGAGAAAATATATCTCCAAAGAAACGGAGACGGTCCAGAAAAGTTAGTGAACGGGAAGAAAATTCTGGCAAGCGCATACGAAGGACTACCCATCGGGTAACATCGGATAGCGACACCAGCGAGCCGGCGGTACGAGACCACAGAATGCGGGGTGAAACAAATATTTTGAAATATAATTTCTTCGTACAACTAGGTCAGAAGTTGACATTTTTATTTATCAATAATGGAGTTGTGAACCATTTTATTAATCAAATTAGTAATAAAGTATTATTATTTACCTAATATTCATCATTATTACAGATCCGGCACTTGATAGCAATCAAAAAATTGGAATTTTACAACAAAAGCTATCAGATCTTAAAAAAACATATCACAATGTTAAAGCAGAATTAGCTTGTATCGATCGAAGGCGGAAGAAATTACGCCGAAGAGAGCGTGAAGGTAGGCGACTTAAAGCTTCTGCCACTGCGTCGCAAAATATCACGATTTAATTGAATATTTCGAAGACAATTTTCTATAAAAAAAATTATGGTTTTATTCAAATTTATAAAAAAAGGTAATTTGGCTATACATAATACAAAATATGTGTTCGTTTTGGTCTTAATGATTTTTGTTTTGGTGGAAATTGTTTAAGGTATATTCAATTTATTTTGTTTAGTATTTATTTTTTTAATGATTTGGCTTCATTTTATTTGTCGTCATTCGGCACTTATTAATCTTAAACACAATTCTCATAATACACCTTCTTTTTGTTTTCTTTATTTTTAAAATGGAATGTACTATACATCATTTTACAAAACATTATTTAATATATTTTTTCTTTTTCAGTTGTCAAGGCCGCAAAAATGGAATTAGTAGTATAAACTAACAGGTTACTTTTTAAAATATATGTGTAAAATTATAAATGGATTGCAACTAGGATATCATATTATTTATATTAATTGAATGAAGTTATATTAAATTTTATTAAGTTATATTAGAGTTATTGTTAATAATGTGCGTTCGGTTATTTAGACAATGTTAAATTCTAAAGCCGCGCCTTACGAGTCATGTTTAGTTGATTCAACTATTCCTTCTTATAAAAACGCGGCTTAATAATCAAACGCGCCTTAAGTATAGATATGATTTACTATATATTAAAAATGATTTAGTACTTTGTATATAAGATAATAATTTTAGGAAATAATGCAAGCTCAATCTTGAATTATTCGATTTTTAAGTTATAATTCTAACACTAGACGTAGCATATAACTATCCTCCTTCATTAATAAAAATAGTTTTAAATTTTGATACAATATTATGTAGAAACTACATATATTAAAAGACAATTTCAGATCTAAATGTTTTTAAAGCTGAACTATAATTGAGTCGAAATTATATTAAAAATCTATCCATATTTATAAATATATGATGTTAACTATTGTATTTGTATTAAATGTTTTTATAAATAAAAACACTATATTACGATAAAAATGTTGTATACGTTTAGAAACTTTATTCATAGTGTGAAAAGTAGCGAAATTCTGTGTGAAAACTTTTTAGTGCTGGTTTTTTTTTTAATTGTGATTAAAATATGGCGTTTTAAATATAGATACTGGTATTTAAAATATGAACCTCCTTTTCGATTAATTTTTAACCTTCTTGCCCATGTCTTCACGTTCATAATATAAAACTTTATAAGTCTAAATTTAAAAATTCATTAATTGATAAAAGAGATTAAGGGGAACGGTAGAGCACTTTATAAAAGGATCAAATTGTGTAATAATTGAATATCTAATTAATAAAAAATATTTAAATTAAATAAATTTTATTTAGGGCACAAGTAGTTTAACCCTGGTACTTCATTTACAAATCGAATAAATATTCCCAAATTTTGAAATGAAGTTGATCAGTAACGCATCAATTTTGAAAATATATACTTTTATGTTGTTAATGAAATGAAAAAAATATTTTTAAGATTAAACGTCTGCTAATAATTATATTCAAGACAAATATTTTAAATTAAAAATGGAAATACAATTATGATGAATTATTATATTAATTTAAATCATTTATGTTCTTCTTTCTTGAACTTCGTGTTTTTTTATTTACTTGTTGTATCCTTCATAACTGCGTAATAAGAGTAGGCCGTTTTCATAATCTGTAAAAAATAAATAAATATTACAATATGAATTTATTTTTGGTTCCATATGAAATGAAATCCTTTTGGTGTTGTATTACCGAAACAAATGTCCCCAAGGAAAGGTCAACGAGGCCACCAGCACTAAGACTTCTCTCATTCTGACAGCAACTACTCATAATAATTAGAGATTTGCGAGCATTGGTGTCCAAATTGTACCAATAATTATTAGTCATTGCGTGCACCAGTTTATTCATCTGAAATATTGTGAACATTGACAGTTTAGATTGATACTTCTTAAATTGTGAATCGTTTCTTATTTCTGTAAAACTGTACTATGCATTGATAAAGTTGATTGTTAGGACTACAAAGGGGTTATGAGTTGTGAAGATCAGTTTCCTTTGACTGCTTATTATTTTTAAGAATAAAACAAATAATCTAATTATATGACAACTTGATGGTTTGTCGCAACAGCTGCTTGGTTCTCTATCTCATTTCCACTTCTCTTGTTTAACAGCGGCGGAAATGCAGTGGGGTAAGAAATGACGTCAACAATTCGGTCGTTTTTCTTAATTTTTATCCCTTTAATTATTAACGGACAAATATGATTATTTCAATTGTAAATAACTTGTTTCCATTTAGTTATGGTTCACAACCCAACTGTATTTGAATAAATCGCAATATTATAAAAGACATTAACAATTAAAATGCCTGTACTTTTCCATGCAGCCTGTTTCTATATTGCGGCGGATTTATTAAAAATAATTGGATATTTAAGGCACTTTATCAAGACCACGTAATCAACATATAGTACAGTTTCTTACCCTGGTTTTGGTTTGCTCTCCAAAATAGCTCCACAAAAATATTTGAAAACACAAGGACACTAGTAGTACAGCTACATCAAATTCTGCAGACTGAAAAAGTTGAATTTTAATTCTTCAAGTAGTGCATTTCTCTTAAAAAATCACATGCTCACATAAAATGTTTTTATTATTATTAGATAATCTTAATTGGAAAGAAAATTGTTTTTTAAGTGAAGTGAAAACATTGTAGAAGATAAGAAAAAAGCAAGTCTCTACATTAATTACTGCACAATGTGATCTGCAATTTCTTTATTTTAAAATAATAAGTAAACTTTTGTTTTTCTTATAATTTAAATGTTTTTGCTTAGTATCTATTAATGAGTAAGCGAGAAGCATCTATGCGTAGTATGAGAACAAACTAGACAGATATATAAATTATCGACTTTTTCCTGTTTACCTTTTTTTCCTGTTTTCCTGCTTTTAATTTTAAACTAGTAAACCTTAAGGTTTTAACTTAAAATGTAAATTCCAGTTTGTGAAGTATAAAGAAATAAAGTTAATTATATAAAATACAATAATTTATATTAAATACAAATAGTAATTATTACAAAATAATTTATATTATAGGACACATGATTTCACAAATTCAAAACTACATTTAAGTTAAAACCTTAAATTAAAAATAAAAACAGAGAGTGGGAATGGAGCTAAGGGTTTTAATATTTTAAATTATCAACATTTTAACAAAAAGAAATCGTCGAAATCGGACAAGAATTTACCAGTTCCCAAAAATTATTTACTCTGCTTAAGACTCGCGTTTACTCCGCTATAAATGAAAATGAAAATAAAAATAAAAACATGAGCAACGAAAATGCATTGTCGGTTAGGCCAAGTGCCAACTAGGATGGCTAACTGTTTTCTTTTCAAAAGGTCCTTAAAAACTATGTCTTTTAAACATTTTATTCTATGTTCTTCCTTAAGTGCAGAAGGTCAAGGTTTGTTCGTCTTACGTACTTTACTTTGACTTGCGAGAGTTTTTTTTATTAGGTTTTATTATTTAATTTTTTTAGCATTTACTTTTTGTCAGACAGATTTTTCAGTTTTTATGTTTTTTAGTATTTTGACCAAGTGTCTCCGGTACTTTCAGAAGACTTTAAAAACATTTAAAGTAGGATGTATTTTGCAGTAAAAATGGGAAAAAGCAAATTAATTATTTCCGAAAATCTCCGAGAGAGAAATAAAAGAAAGCAGGTAATTGAAACATAAATTATCAATCCTGAAACAATTTTTTTTTTTGGCGCGGCCCCTAAGGCACCTGCCTATGTTGCCTATAATTAAAAGCGCTTGAGTCTAAACATGAATTCTACTAACAAATTTATGCGCCACGTATAAATATAAACTCACCGAGGTGGCGCTAAACATGAGGAAAGTTATTCCATAAGTCCTGGAGGCGAAAAGGAAAAACATCATCCCGGAAAATCCAGTATCAACTTCACTGATGAATCTAAAATGAATTAGAACATTAGAATTAGTACAGTCGCCACTAGTGTCAATATTTTCCAACAACATTTATATAAAGTTAATGTTAGCTGTAATTAAATTTATAGATTCGGTATCGCAGCTGTACTTCTCTCACCTGTCTTTCAATTATTTATAAGGTAATTAGGCTTTATAATGTTAGCTACGAGGCGTGTTTTTTAAGTAAGTACCGTTTTGGAATTAAAAAAAGACGTGCAAAGATATCTCAATAATTTTATTTTTACATGAAACCTTAATCTACTTTTCTACATAATTTCCGTGAATATTGAGGCACTTGTCATAACGTGGCACCAGTTTTTGAATACCCTCCTCATAAAATTCTGCCGCCTGACTTGTTAACCACTGTATCACAACTGTTTTGACTTCGTTATCGTCTTGAAGACGCTGACCACCCAGGTGTTTCTTCAAGTGCAGGAACAAATGGTAGTCGCTGGGCGCCAGATCAGGGCTGTATGGAGGATGATCTAGAGTTTCCCATTTAAAAGATTTGATGAGATCTTTGGTCCGATTAGCCACATGTGGACGGGCATTGTCATGCAGCAAAACGATACCCTTACTCAACTTGCCACGTCTTTGGCCATCTTTAAATGCTCTCACCCATTTCCTTACCATTCCATCACTCATAATGTTTTGTCCGTAAACTTCACAGATCTCACGATGAATATCGATCGGATTTACGCCTTTAGCACTAAGAAATCGTATAACAGCCCGTACTTCACAATCAGCGGGATTCACGATTGTCGGAGGCATCTAAAACACTCAGTAAACAACGTATACAATGAAGAATCAGACTGTAATGGCGTCAGTGCGTAGACAAGAGATGTAGGTAACCAGCGCGCATACGCGGAACGCCGACCGTAGCGCTGCAAAGGCGGAATCGCAAAACGGTACTTACTTAAAAAACATGCCTCGTACATCATGAAAGGTATGCGTTCACAGGTCCACACTGCTCGCATCAAACGCAGGTGATTTATTTATTGTGAGAATTTGTTGCGAGCAGGTCATTTCTGTGGAAGCTTACTTCAATAAGTTAATGAATAAATAAACTTGCTAACAAGGGAACCTAGTCAATATAGCGCTGGTCCGTTAATCAAAATCGAAGATTCTCGATACCTCATTAAACTTAGAACAATCTACTCACTCTCTCGATTCCATATGCAGAATGTGAATATGTTTCAAGATCTTCTTCTGTTCTTCCTGAGAGACTTCTCCATCCTTAGAAGGTTCTCCCACGTGCGATAACTTTTCGACGATGATATCCAGCTGTAGACACGCTTCTTGTAACAAAAATACAAAAAGAATATCGATTGCCCCGAAAGCTGACACAACAATTGTTGTAGCCAAAAATTGGTGAGCGTAATTAATTGCAAAATAAGGCATTTCCGATTTTGGACCAATTGGCAAATAAAAAACTAATGGTAATCGATCCAAACGAAGTATCAACGGTAGCGCAAAGAAGCTGCACAATATTGTCACATACATCAGCGCCACTGCTCGAAATATTATTTTCGATTGCTTCGTATAGATCGTGACGATTTCGATTTCGCGTTCTGTCTGCACTGAAGTTTGGCGAAATGTTCTGACCTTCTTAACTAGCTCGATGAGTTGGGGTCTGATGGACGAGTACAGCACTAGCTTTAGCATGCTTTCCGTGACAGAGGCTATGTAGATGTTGTTGTTGGCCACGATGGAAATATCGCCTTTGTTTTCGATAATCGAATGATACATGGCTATAAAAGTTGTACAAAGGTACATTTGATAAACCCAGCGTACCAGTCGTTTAGGAAATCTGTACCAGGAGTCATCTGTTAAACTGTGCCCAATAATTGAAGAAACTCTTCCCAGAAGAAGCATGTTACCCTCAAAGTCTTGTTCTGCTGTACTTGTCATTTTAGTATTATTGAATCGTGTACAATGAAATCAACCGGTGTATCTAGCTGGCTTACTGCCCTCCACTGAACTGAAGAAGAAACTACTGCTGTCGCGTTCAGAGAATAGATGTTGATAGTTTTAAAATACGGCTACCACAGTCGTCGAAACGTGGGGGTTTTTCTATGTTAGTCAACGTGTTTAATGGGCTTGTGTATTCATTTTTTAGTGGTCGATTTCTCAATTGTTGATTGAAATTGATGTTAATAAATGTGTTTTGGCGTGTCTATTTTATTAAATATCTAAATGTTGAGGAATTGTAATTTTAGCGCTAGGATGGTCGGTTATTAAAACTTATTATTCTTTGACTTGACTTGATTATTTGACTACCAACAGCTACAGAACATTACCACAGCACTGACCTACTCAACAAATAACTGACGTTAAAATGCATTTCACGTCATACAAATATGGCCGACCATTTCTAGCGCTAAAACTACAATTCAAACTTTTAATTACTATATCTCCGTCAATATTTAGATATTTAATAAAATAGACACGCCAATACACATTTATTAACATCAATTTCAATCAACAATTGAAAAATAAGGACACAAGCCCCTAAAAGCCACTAAAAAATGAGGACACAAGCCCATTAGGCTACTTAAGTAGCCTAATTATGCCCGTTTCGAGATGATATTTATTTTGATCTTTATTTAAGATTGACTGATTGACCTTAGAAAAATGAACTTCAAATGTCCTAATATTTTTTAATAACTCCTTATATTTTAGGAGATATTAATCATTAAAATTATTATTTAAAATTAAAATAGTTTTTTTGTCTGTTTATTTATTAAAGAGATCCGTTTATATATTTAAAAAGTAAAAGTCAATATACATATATTAACAATAATTTCAATCAAACATTAAAAAAACTACTTAAAAAAATGAGTTCACAAACCCATTAGAAGGATAAGGGTTAGGAATCGGACATGACGTCTTATTGAATTGAAGACTTATTTAAAAAAATTGGACTTTTCCTGCAAATAAATTCTACAATACCGAAAAATCTACGCTACTGACTGCTGAAAAAACTTTTTGTTATAGAACGCACAATTTGAAACCAGTAATTTATGTTATTTCAATTTAAAACGTTTTCCAGAACCTACAAAATATTGTCATAATATTCTAGAAAACTGTATGTGTAATTTTCCGTTTTTCTTGTTTTGACCTTCACATGAAACTTAGCTGGATATATTTAGATGTAATTCTAAGTATTATTACGTTGTTGAGGAATTCTCCTTTGTACAGGTGTATGGGCGGTCCCATACATCCTTTGATTGCCAATCTGTGGTACAAAAGGTGGTCTGAGAAAATATGTAACAAGGTACGACTCAACCGGTGTGACCGCACTAGGCGGAAATCAAAATCTTTTCGTTTCCTATTTTTGTGTTTTTATTGGAAATAGGCCGTTCGCACATGAGTCGACTGATTGCAAACCGATCTGCCCGAACCGAATGAGAATGCAACTGTGTTGTTAGTGAGGAACGCACGTGTATACGAGTGAGAGAACACACACGGCACGAACGAAACTAAACTGATTTAAAATTGGTTTTGTACAGTTTTGAGCGACTGTGTTTATTGGTCACAAGGCATGCTTGGTTTGATGACGACATCATGAGCAGAGATGTGCACAAATACTATTCAAAAGTATTTAAATACATACATATGTATGTAAGTATATACTTACAAATACGACACAATAAAATCACATCACGTCTTGTGCAGAGCAACATGCGGTAAAAGTGAAATTCAAATTTGATATAGCTTGATTTGATATAAAAAGTAAAATCGTCAATATGCATGTATTAACCTTTATTTCAATCAAAAATTAAGAAAACGACCCTTAAAAGATTAGTTGACAAGCCCCATTAGATTTTATATTATAATAACTTTATTATTAATATTAATTATTATTTATTTATTAAGAATAATGTAATTATTTGTTATTTTCATTGTAGTGTAGTAAAATGCATCAACTTTATACACGAACCCACCGTTTAGGAAACGCTGTACTTATACCTTTGCAGATGTTTGATACTACGACTATATAACATGCTTCTGACAACGCTTAACGATTTTCTAACGCACGACATGTCAAATATACGTTCATGTAACAACCAGCTCGTTCAAAAATCCCAGAATAAATGTTGATCGTACTAAGTATATATAATTATAACATTTTGCGCATATGATATGTTTGTGGCACGATTTAAATGGAGTTAATATTCGTTTAGAAGAGTAGAGTCATTTTTAGATATAAAATGAACAAATTCTGTTCGTTAAGATCTGTCGCACACTGCAAGCGTATTTAAGCGACAGCAAATTTGGGCGTAAATGGGCGGCTTAATTGAGTAGCTAGAACTCTTTGCATGTGTTGTGTCACAATACATACGTACCATGTACCAATACGACAGTACGCCAAGTCGAACTTGTGTACTGTAGGGTATATTGGAGTTGTTTTGCACTAATATAATTTATTATGAGAACCAACTTTTACTTTAATTTTTATCGATACACCACTGTTATGAAAGAGACTATTGCATTCGCTTTCATATCACTTCCAGTGTATTTATTTAATTAACATTCGCTGATATACGCTTCCAGCATGAGATCTACGTAACGCCCGTATTCGGACAGCATTGCCGCTTGCAGTGTGCAAGGGGTTCATTATATTTACAGAGTTCGGATAGGTTAAGCGTAGTAGCGCGTATACGTCCGGTCAAAATTCGCTTAAATACTCTTGCAGTGTGCGGAAGCCCTTATATATTGGTAATGAAGAGAGAGGGAGTAGATAGCAGTAGGTACTGAGGAACAGAAGAAGAGAACCAATGACAGAGAAGAGGAAACTTTAGAGCATGTTAAGAATAGGTGTAAGGAGATAGCGGAAAGTGAAATCGAACTGATGGAAATCCTAAAAGGGAGGGAGAATGGAATAAAATGGATGAAGGAGGTAAAAAGCCGGAGACGAGAAATAAAGACAGGGGAGATAAATCGTGATAGTAGGTATTCGCTCGTTAATAAAAGTGGAAAGTCGATTAGGCCTGGATGAGATATAGGAAGGAAAGAGGGAAGGCAGAGTATGGGTGACGGAAGTAAGGAGAAAGAGAAGGGAGAAGGAAGGGAAAAGAGAACAAGATGGATTTACATTTTTACCAAACGACGAAAGCGGTAGAGAAGCGAAGCGGACAAGCGAAGATGGCATTAATAGAGAGCAATGTTTTTTATTGCTTTTTAAATATTCTTATTAGTAAGTAAAGAATAAAGGAACTGTAAGCAAAGAATGTAAGGCAATCATACAATCTATGAGATAACCTGAAATCTTCGCAACTTCATATTTTATTTCTAGCTTTGGTAAGCATCATTTTTATACAGCTGTACTGCATATTGATATAGTTCACTCTCTACAATAATATTCTGCAGAAATTAGTACTTGTTCTGTACCGTCAAACGATTGAAACAAAATACCGACAAAAGTGAAATTTTAAATAGGTATATCTCCGTCATCTTTTAAGTATTTAATAAAAAATTAAAAAAACAATAGATACACAAATATTTCATTAAAAATTCAACTTAAAAGAATAAGTTCATCAACTCATTTCGATTTTCTAGAGATTTTATTTATACATTGTGAACACGTCATAAACATCTCTTAAATGGCGATTGGAACGCGCTAGAAGAAATAACGAAATCTTTAACGTATTAGTCAGTACAACGTCTATTTTATTTTATGATCTAGCGGGCAACTAAATTCAAATGTCACAAAAAAATTACTACACAAGAAAAATGTCAAATTAATAATTTAATATTACCAAAAAAAATTTCAATTTACATATTTACTTTATACTTATTGATCCATTTATTTAATATTAATTTTATAGCTATTGAAATTTACGTTTGAAAGAGCAGAATTTGTCAAGGGGTTTCTATCCTGTACGGAACTTGTGTGACTAATTAAGGTAATTCAACTTTATTTCTTTATAAATAGTGGGTTAGCATGTCATAAGACAGCACGAAACTTGTAACCAGAGCCGCACCGAAAAAAACGCGGATACAAAATAATTATAATTGATTGCATTTTACTATCAACTACATTAGACAAATTGGTATAATAAAGGGTACATCAACATAACAAATAATTAAACTATTATTAGTAAATTAGTATGTTATAAAATGTAATTTGTTATGCGAAGTCAAAAAGTTCTTAAATATTTTTTTCTTAGGGGTAATAAAATTGTATAAATATAGAATATCTTTTAAAGAACTCATATTTGTCATTATTTTTTTATTTATTATTATTATATTAATTGTGTGCTTTTAGGCTTTACTTTCTACATTATTATATTTCTTAATATATTTCATGCTAGCTGTTCGCCCCATTGGTTGGCAATGGGTGTGTTATACGTTTGTTAAAGAAAGAGAAACTTCTAAAGCGATGAAAATTTGTTTGATAATCCTTATTTCTTATTTCTTTAATTTTTAATAGAGTATTATCCGCTAGAGTATTATCCACTAAACTTTAAGAAGACGAACTGTGTTAATCAATTTGAAACGTCTTAATTTTTCTGGATTTTATAAGGGGTTCTTAAAATTCATGGACTTTTTTTCAAAAAGGAAAATTATTGATTTGTTAATATATTTTGATGTAATTATATCCATTTATATTTAAGAAGACGAAATGCGTTAAAAAATTTGAAATATCTTAACTATTTTGGATTATATAAGGGGTTCTAAAAATTCATCGACTTTTTTTAAAAGGAAAATTATTGATTCTTTAATATTTTTTGATGCAGTTATATGCATTTATGTTTAAGACGACGAACTGCGTTAAAAAATTTGAAATATCTTAACTATTTTGGATTTTATAAGGAGTTATAAAAATTCATAGACTTTTTTTTCAAAAAGGAAAATTATTGATTTCTGAAAAAAAGTCCATGAATTTTTAGAACTCACACTTTCAAGGACAGTAAGAGCACATCAAACATGACAGGCCAGACGAGTATCTTATATAAATACAATAATTCTGTAAGTTATATTTGTTTAAAGGGTAATAGACGGAATCTTAACGGTTCAGCAATGTCAACAAAAACTGTTACATGCCAGGCTTGTCAAAACATAATCCGTCCATCAATCAAATTGTGCAAAAACCTTCACGTTGTGTGTCCCCATTGTCAAAATCATTGTGATGTCACTGGAGAAGTTAGAAACTTATCAAAATGCAAAGAACAGACAGTCGAGTGCCTTTACCTGAATTCCATTTATAAGTAAGCATAAATAAAAGAATTATTTGTATTTCAATTAGTAACCTTGATAGGTTCGTTATTTATTTCATTACGAAATACAGTAAGTTAATAGAAATGTTAATATACGTATTATGGCGTCACAGAAGTAATAATTAATCGAGAATGTATTTTTATTTTTTCATGACAATCATAATATACAGAAAATCAATATATAATAAGGTTGTAAGGTTCTGATTCGTATTATGCACATCTAAAACATGCGGTAAAATTGAAATTCAAATTTGATATAGCTGTAACTATGTCAATTTTTATATATACATAAAAATATACATAACAAAACATAACATAACAAAAACGTCAATATACATATGTATATATAACCATTTATTTTGATTTTACTTTTATCAGCATTTTAATAACAGTTTGCATTGCAGAAATATCTTTGACCAAAGTGGCTATCCGGACAAAGTTGTATGCCCGGTAAATAAGGAATTGACCTTCAAGTCAGGTTGGTAAATTACACGAAGTAAACTTTATATTAAATAAAGATAATGATTATTATAAAATAAAGTATCCAGTAATTGGACTCCATTTCAATACATAATGAATAGATTTTTAATAAATATGATTTCGAATAGAGTTTTTAGAGATTTTATGATAATGAACATATAATCAAATTAATTCTGATAAAAACCAAACACAGAAAATATATCGCACAAGATACACGGATATTAATGGTTATATTTATTGCAGATAACTTTGATAAGAACAATGCTTTTACAAAGGATAATTATTTACATCTATTAGAACAAGAATTGAGTCCTCTTGCTCATGAATTAAAGAATCATGTAAATATCGAACCAAAAACAGGAAAAATCGAAGATGGCCTTAAAACAGAATCATTTGGAAATTTTGCGGGATATAGCAAAGAGTTTATTCAACAAGAAAAAGAATATATGGAATATAAAGTGAAATTACTTCAAGAATATTTAGACTCACATAAAAGTCTCACCAATACTAAGATTTCACCAGCTGTGCAGGAAAATAAAACCTCGTCTGAAGATACTGATATGCCAACTTTCAATGTACATTTTGTCTGTGCCGAATGTAAAGCCATATTTCATAATTTAAATCATTTGAAGAAACATATACAAATGCATAAAAGTAAATCCAATCGTACAAATCTGCTAAAGAAATACAAATCTCAGTCAATAATTATGAAATATTACAGATGTTTAAAATGTGGCAAGTCGTATCGGACTTCTACCAGTCTAAACAAACATTTAAAGATATGCAGCTGCTTAAAACATTATCGACCTACAAGTGAAGAACCACAGAAAAATATTATAATAAAATCTAGTTCCAAATTCTTTAATTGCTCATCCTGCAACCAATCATTCAGTAGTTTAAGTCAGTTAACCGCTCACGCAAAAATCCATTCAACTAAGAAACCTCATCAATGTACATTATGTGGACAAGAGTTTTATGAATTGCAAATACTAAAAGAACATACAAAACAACATTCAGGTAAACAATCTCATAAATGTAACGACTGTGAAACCATTTCTTTATGATAAATGTAGAGAGAGAGGTTTGAAGCGTTGTACAATTTGACCATACATTCTTCTTCATCTTCATTCAAAATTTAAGTTAATTCAGATCCATTGAAGTTAAACTTTTGTATCAAAACAAAATCAAAAATATCGCGTAACTCTTGAGTATTTTAGCAAATAGCTCCTGAGCAAATAATGCTCATATTATGTTTAAATAGTCTTGTTAGGTCAAACACTAATGGGCTTTTGTCCTATGTCTTAATTTCTATAAAAGTGTACTATATGTTGATAAAGTGGGTTACTAGAACCTCAAATGTTCAATTATTTTTTAATAACTCCTTATATGTTAAGAGATATTAACAATTAAAAAAGTCATTTTGTCTCTTTAATTATTAAAGGGATTCAACGTTGTACACATTCCAAGTGCATGTTACATCACAATCCTTGTGTAAGGTTACCAACCTTATGGCTCATAAATCTCTGTTATATGTATTTATATATCAAAATATCAAATATTATTTACAGCTATTTCAAGGAACAATCAAATTTCAATATTATGTCTGCCTTAGCAGGATTAAATAAAATAAAAAATTATTATTCTTTGATTTGACTTGATTATTTGACTACCAACAGCTACAGAACATTACAACAGCACTGACCTACTCAACAAATAACTGACGTTAAAATGCATTTCACGTCATAAAAATATGGCCGACCATTTCTAGCGCTAAAACTACAATTCAAACTTTTAATTGCTATATCTCTGTCAATATTTAGATATTTAATAAAATAGACACGCCAATTCACATTTATTAACATCAATTTCAATCAACAATTGAAAAATCTACGACTAAAAAATTAGGACACAAGCACATTTTGCATGGGGCTAAAAAAAGGTAATTTCAGATACGCTGGATGGCAGATTTCTTTTTACGTGGGAGTTAAAAATTAAAGCTGATTTTAGATAAATTGGAAGACCGAACATAGGCACCCAAAAACTCGATTCCATTATAACTAGATATAATTGATTTTGCGATTTTGCGCACTGATAACATGCAAAGAATGATTACCTCCTGGAAGGCATGCTACACACACTACATGTATTAATATGTTCAATGTACAAATAAAAGATAGTTTATGTCGTTACTACCCTTACGTAAATTACGGTAATATAATTAATTTGAAAGTACAAATACACACAATACCTCCAAAACGCGATCTATTTTGGAAATATATATTTTACTTTATTTATTTAATGACGTTCCAGTGAGCAGTCATGGTCAACCTACCGAAAGATCTCCCTATTTAAATTAACCTGTCTATTTCTTGGGTACCTTAAAAAATTACTACTTTGCACTAATTACTACTAAGCACTAATTCACATAAAAATAAACTCCGATTTGTTTGTTTTTTAGCCAAAAGACTACGACTCTTTAATTTGCTGTATATTTTAAGGTATTTTAAACTTCCCGCGCAGGGCGGCGTTGTTCTAGTCACTAGGCTATGTGAGCATGTTTGAAAATTGTAAAAAGTAGCTGTCTTTAAACTTATTTTATGAAAAAAAACGAATATTTTTACAGTACAATATTGTCAATTAATGATTCTTTAGCTTTTTAAAACAATCGTAAGAAAATTTCCTTTGTTATATCACAAAATATCCCTTTCACCATAGGTCAGTGTAGGGTATGTATGTAAAACTGCAAAATTTAACAGTCAATATATAAAAATTTAGTACTGCAACGGGTGTTGAAACATTTTCTACGTACAGAGGATATAAATATCTATATATGTATTTCAATTTTTAAATAATCATTTTCAAAAATCCTAAGAAAAGTGATTTTCTTGAAAACATCGTTAGGTCGGTCTATTTCCGATGCTTAGTCCTATCACCGACGAAAATATATATTATCTCAGTTTAAATAATATTAATATCATTTAATAACACATATTAAAATTTAACACCGTCATTTTAGCACACAAGAAAAATCTTATGAATATATCTGAAGTTCTTACATTAGTTTGTAGAATACCATAACATCTTCTTCTTAAGATTATGGCACTTTGATAACATATATTCAGTATTCCTTTTAGTAACATATTATGGTTAATTTTAATCTAAAACAAGAGGGTTTTAAAGTAATAATTACATAAAATAAACTTATAATTTCCAGAAGATAATACTGTGAAGAATCACGGAGAAATATATTCTAATTTGTTGCCGTTTGAGTGTGCTGATTGTGGCACAGAGAATAGCGAATCAGATAGCTCATCAAACCATTTATGTCCACAATTGAAGAAGCCGCACAAGTGTAATGAATGTGACAAATCGTTTAGTCAACCAAACGCTTTAAAAGCACATCAGCGGACACATTTTTCCAATGTATATAAATTATTGTAAATTTTAATAAATGGATTTGTATACTGTTTGCAAATATTGATATTTATTTTAACATAATACACTTTTATTTATATAAAATGCATAAAATAATTAATACACTACAAAGACAAAAATAATGTATCAATAGTTTAATTTAATATTTATTTATTGGCAAGATAAAAAAACAATAACAACAATAAAACAATATTAAATGATAAAGCTTCATAGTCATTCATATTTTTATTATTTGAACAATTAAAACAACGCAAACTTTTCATAATTTGTTAAATTTTACATGGCTTTGTGAGATAACATTTTTCATTACTTTCCTTTTTTTTACTACGAAAATATGAGCCACAATAAATAGATTCAGACTTCAAATACAAATTTGAGCTTATGATATATAACGGAATAGAAATAACTTAAATAAAGATAATATGTAATGCATTTTTTGTTAATTTGAAAACAATGAAGTTTTAAAAACATATCGTCTAAATTTCAAAAAGATACTCGCAACATTTACTTATGGAAATATATAAACCAAAAATGTTTTAAATGACTTTTATAATCGAAAATAAATCAAAATATGTTTTAATGATATCAAAATTTAAAATTTTATTAATATTCGTTAATCCATTTTAACAAAGCAACCATTAAATAGATGTATGCAGTTAGAATTTAAATTTGAATAATTTTGTAACATTTACTTCTTTTTTCCACCTTTACCCTTCTTCTTCTTTTTCTGTGCGTCCGGCCAAGGAAAGCCTCGAGATTTTAAAACGTCCTGCAAACGATAAAAATAGTTTTTTATAACGATTGGGTTATAATTCATTAATACAATTCTTAATTAATATAAAACAATATTACCACAATAGGCTTGTAATCTCATTTTTAACGTCCTAATTTTTTTTAAATTTTTATTGAAATATATGTTAAAATATATATTTTGCACTTTTTTTTTTTAATATTCAAAAGTTGACCGAAATAGCTATAAGAAAGAATTGTGAACAAATGCGTAGTGTCGAACCCTAGTAGAAGTGAAAGATGTTTATATAAGAAATATTATCGTTTGCCCACAGAGAGCAGTGTATATAAATCAACTCAGTATAAAATATAAATGAATTGAAACAAAGAAATCTTAAATCTAACAATAATTAAAATAAAAGCAAGATATTGATATACAAATATGAATATTGCATTTATTAACAGTACTGTTACTAGTGTGTTTAACACAGAGTAAAGTTGAACAGACAAAAAAAATTGTATAAACAAATCTTATAGGAAATTATGTCCTCTACAACAACTATATCATAAAATCCACTGATAAGACATTGCGTCAAAAAAAAAATCGATACCGCCGGTCGAGAAATTAACAATTTTATTATAAGTCCAGTTTCATACTAGTAATCAGATGTGCAAAATTCTTGTACGTATGCTACCTACTAAAATAAGTACACACTAAAAAATTAATTAAATATAAATAAAAAATTAAGCATTCAGAATTGAAATTTAGAACACTTGAATTAGTACAATCCCGCAAAACACAATTTATTTTATTAAAGTATAACCTATTATATTTAATCTAAAAAGGATTTTAGTTGAATTAAAAGCCTTTAATCCTTAAAAAGAACCTAATAATATACTTATTATATTAGGTTATTAAGGACAGCAAGGTTTAGATTGGGAAATGAGGAAAAAGGAAACAGTTACTGGGAAAGTAGTGAGGAAAGAATGTGTAGAGTGTGCGGAACGGAGGACGAAACACTGGAGCACATTAAGTTTGATTGTAAGGAAAAAGTAGGGAGTGAGATGAATATTGGGCAGCTCTTAAAAGGGGGCAAAGAAGGGAATAGATGGATGGCAGAAATAATTAGAAGAAGGAAGGCTGAAGCTTTTTAAATCTTTTTAAGGCAGAAGAATGTAATGCCGAAAGTGAAGGGAAGGGGTGGATGCGGAGATAGAGAAAAAAAACTAGGAAAAAGAAGGAATGGCAAAGTAGAAACAGGAGGGACAGTAGCAGAAGGAGCGAAGCAGAAGGAGCGAAGCAGTAGCAGTAGCAGTTTTGTTTTTATTTTTATAAGGAATTTTATATATTTTTTTTTTCGTTTGAAAAAAATGAGAATAAACATTCTCAAAATTGAATTAAGCACAATGACATGTATATAAATGAGTTAGCACAAGAATGTAGTGCCAAATGGCAAAAACATTAAAAATAAAAATAAAAAAAATAATAATAATAATATACTTATTTATCAATAAGCAGTAAAATGGATCACAAAACGTTGTATATTAGATAAAATCGTTTACGTGACAGGTGCCTTTTCTTATGTTATATAATCCTTAAATGCACGATACTGCGTTTAGCGGGTAATATTATAATAAACATAGAAAACCAACCTGAATATTGTGGCACAAGTAGTAGGCGTTCTCCATAGCTCCTTCATTGAAGATATCCATCTGACATCTGGATTTAGATCGACCTCCTTCGCCACGTCTAGACTTTCCACCCCCTCCTGACTTCTTCGCTGCTTTCTTATTGTCATTTCCATTTTTCGCAGGCTTTTTCTTCTTGCCTTTACCACCCATTATAATTTAATTTTTATGTTAAGTTGACAAATAATAATTTTATTACATTAGGTTTAGATTTTAGATATTTTAAAATTATCGATCAAACTATTATTTCCATAGTAACGTCACGCAGATCGTATTTCAGTGTCTACAAGCATTCAAAGGAAAATTATCTTATTTGTTATTTTATTTATTATCTATATTTTTATAAAGGCACCATTCCCACCTACGTAGTTTTAGTATTAATTTATATATATAAATTAATACTAAAACTACGTAGGTGGGAATTATAGTTCAGATTTTCACAATTGTTCATATGAAATGTCTGTTTTATCGGCTACAGATGACGGAACCACTCCACCTGTCGGAATACAAATGAAGATAGAGTTGATGCAAACTATAATTGAAGTGGAATAGTGATAGAAACGTCGCAAAAAGAGACACTTCATTAAATGTTTACTAGGATATTAATAATGAAACTTATTAATGTAACTCAGTAAACATTTGGTGAAATAAAATGGCTAGGTGAAGTTCTAGTCACTCGTACATTTCAATTCTAACGTTTTACAAATTGGAGCAACAACACAGAAATCAATTTTAGTTCAAATTGATTCTCTACCTGTCAAGATTTTGTGAAATAAAATCTGATATCTGTAGTTTTAGCAAGTTCGTTAATAGTTCAAAATTGGTATACAAAAGTCGCTTTTAGTTCAAATTGATTTCTTACCTCTCACAGATTTTGTGTTAGCTGTTAGAATTTTTTTCATAATAATATTCTTTCTTTTTCCAACATCATTCATTAAGTATTTCTGTTTATTCCAAAGTGAGGAATCAATCTGCTATGTGAGAAAGAAACGAGATGTGATTAGACAAGCAAAATATATTTTTCATGGTTATTTTATTATATTCGTATGTTGTTTCATTCAAAAGATATGTATAAATTATATACTATCCCTTTTCAACAAACGAATGTATAATGATATATATAAGATTGCTATCTCTCTCAGTCTTACTCGTTCGACAATGATCGATTACTATTCGTTTAGATTTAAATGGCGGCTTTCTAACGGTTTACTGTTTACTAAGTAGTTAGTGTGGTAGTTAGTAAAGTTTCCAAAACTTTCTAAATTCTTTTTGCTGTTGAAATTATTAATAGTATTTTTAATACCGATTATTAAATAGTTATTAATAGTTTTATATTTTTTTACAAGACTATTATTTGTATTTATACAGTTATATTTGTGCAGTTATATTTAAATATATAGTAAGTTGTAATTTTTTTGAAAATTTCTTTGTATATGTAGCAACGTTTAACCACCATTTTGTATATTATTTCTTATGTATTTTATATAAAAGTAATTTTGGTAATTATAAGTATCTCTTTTATGTATTATATATTGTATTACATATTTTATTATTTATTTTATTATATTCATTAGTTTAAACCAAAATATTAAATATCTTAAATTTTTGTTTTTTTATTTCAGTCTACATCAATTTTGCTTTATTCTCTACTTTATTAATCAGTAAATACACTTCTATTACTATAAACATGCCTAAACCACTGCATCTAGTATCAAAGCGTCATTATAATAGATTAATAGCCAAAGAGACTAAAAAACTATTAGCAGCTGTAGGTTTAAGCGCCTATGCAAGGACCCGGAAATGTAAACCTAAGACACAAAGCAGTATTGCTAATGCAATACCTGACATAAATATTCAAGAATTAGGCTGTACTTCGAATACTGCATTTTCTGATTTAAATAATGATTGTTCTACTAATGAATTAATTGAAGATTCTGCTAATGAGTACAGCTGTGGCAGTTCCAAAGTTAATAATGATATTCAATCGCAATTATCAGAATGGGTGATAAGACATAATATTTCAAATATAGCAGCGAATGAACTATTGCATATATTAAAACCAGCATTTCCTGATACCCCCAAACACTCCAATATTGTTAATATATGCAATGGTGCTTATATTCATTATGGTTTATCAGTTGCAATCAATGATTGCTTTAAAACAATCAAGGACAATGCTTTTATACCTGATGCTATAATATTAGATATAGGAATAGATGGCCTTCCACTTGCAACGAGTTCTAAAAGTCAGTTATGGCCAATATTAGGTAATATTGTTAATTGGCAAAATCCGTTGGTTTTTTTAATAGGGGCTTATTATGGCGACAGTAAACCCTCTTCAATTGCAGAGTACATTAAAGTTTTCAGTGAAGAGCTAAAATATTTGATAGCTAATGGTGTTGTAGTAGATAATAAAACATATTTAGTGCAAATAAGAGCATTCATTTGCGATGCTCCTGCGCGAGCATATTTAACAAATACAAAAAGTCGCACTGAATATTATGGATGCGGTAAATGTACACAGATAGGTGCTTCTATAAGCCATGGCATGACATTTCCAAAGTTAGATGCTGCTTTAAGGTCTGATTCATCTTTTAGAAGAAGAGAACAACCTGAGCATCATAAGGAAGAAGATAATCATATTTTGGAATCTTTGGGTATTGGAATGGTGACCCAATTTCCATTGGATTATATGCACTTAGTATGTTTAGGGGTTATGAAACATTTACTAATACTATGGACGAGAACCTCTGAACGAACTTATGCGTTGGATGAAAATAAAAAAAATATAATTTCTTCACGCTTAATAGAAATATCAACACAAACACCGGCCGAATTTTGTCGAAATGCTAGGCCAATAACTGAACTGGAAAGATGGAAAGCCACTGAATTCAGACAATTTTTGATTTATACAGGTCCATCAATTCTTGAAGGCATTTTGAAAAAGAATAGATACATTCACTTTTTAATGTTACACTGCGCTGTTAGAATTTTGGCTCATCCAGAAGATTGTTACAGAAATAATAAATACGCCCATGACTTGCTAATGGCATTTGTTAAATCGTATAGTAATCTTTATGGAGATGAGCATATCACCTACAACGTACATAATTTGCTACATTTATCAGCTGATGTATTAATGTATGGTCATCTGGATAAGTTTAGTGCTTTTAAATTTGAAAATTATACGCAGAATATTAAAAAAATAATAGAGAGAGAAGCTCAACCGTTCCAAGAGATAAGTAATAGGCTGTTTGAAAAATCAATTCATATTACAAAAGCAAATGAGAACATATTCCCTGTTATGTCTGTAAGCAGAAATGAAATAATAAGCATACAATTTGAAAAGTTTCTCTTATCTGTAAAGAAGAACAACAATTGTTGCATTACAAATGATAATAAAATAATAATATTATCAAAATTATTTTACAAAAATAATGAAATGTATGCTGAAGGACGTTGGGTTCAATCGACCAGTTCATTATATAATTCGCCATGTGACTCTTCGAATCTTGGTATTGTTATTGGTCACTTTGCCGATCTACATGAATTACAAACTATAACGATTAAAATAACTGATATAAATAATAAAATGATTGTGTTAAATGTAGAAAATAAAATTATATTTATATCATTTTTGCATTCCTGTTAATAATTTAGTTCTAATAAATTTTGAAATTTTTCTGTTATATAGTTTTTCATTTATATATATAGTAATGTAAAATGCATTTTACGTCATACAAATATGGCCGACCATTTCTAGCGTTAAAACTACAATTCAAATTTTTAATTACTATATCTCTATCAACATTTAGATATTTAATAAAATAGACACGCCAATACACATTTATTAACATCAATTTCAATCAACAATTGAAAAATCGACCCCTAAAAAATGAGAACACAAGCCCATTATATGTAAGATACATGACAAATTAGCAGAACTTGATAGAACTTGGAAAAGGCGACTGACTATGTTAATAAATAAGGTGCTTTTTGTCGAAAAAAATATATTCTATTGAGAAATACAGCGGTTTTTCAAAAAAAAAAGTCACGAAATTATAAAACCACCCTCGTATTTGGTATTCTATTCTGTGTTAGGAAGTTCTTTTAATATCAGAAATTCTGATTCGGAATCTTCACAACCATGAGGTCTTCAATCTTTCAGGCTTCCATTGTCTAAAAATGAGATTAGTTTAAAGCTTTATCTTATAAGTCTTATAAAACCAGATAGAAATTTTGGAAAGTAAACAAAACGTTTCGATCACTTGTTGAAATAACCTGTTGGTGCCATTATATGTTTTGAGTATACAAACCGATATTGTGTTAAAGAAACATGTCGAGTAGTTCAAGAAAAACATGATTGAGTAGTTCAATTTGTCCCTGATGTTATAACTAAATAGAAATGGTTATAATATTAGTTGAGAAGTTGGAATTTAATAAAATGTTTGATAGAATAATTGAGGCATACTGCACAGACTGCTTATAATATAAAAAGTTAATTTACAATTAAAAAACTTTAAACATATTTAAGCTTTAAACATGTCTGTAGATAGAATGACATTTGATGATATTACTGAACATTATAAATCGTGCAGTTGACAGCAGGTAAACAACAAATCAAAAAATTCACAACAAATACAGGACAATATAGTAAATGACAAGAATTAAATTATTGATTTCGAAACGAGATGACTCTGTTTCAAACAGGTGTTCTAATATTTTAATTAAAAATAAATTAAATAAATACATATTTACATTAGAAATACATCTGATGAAATGCAATCATATGTTATTTTTTAAATATATTGCTTCTATATCTATATTTGAATTTTTATTTTCTGAAAACACTGGCTCTGTTGGTGATTTATGCGTGATTTTGCTTTATTTGTTTCTATTATCACACCATTGTCATAACGGTCATAACACAAATCTGTCACAACCACAAGTCACAACACCGCCAAAAAAAGTGTTAGAGCGGTAGTGTATTGCGCGCTTTTCGATATGTTCATATATTTATTGTGATCGGATTTTTAATGATTTCTTTTGCTAAATACTGTTTATATATCTATTCGTTTTTCACGTGCTATTAATACAATTTTTACCTTTGTTTTTAAGTGTTTATCTGTTTTGACTCTTTACAATATAATACTTATAAGATGTCGGAGGTATCATTTTTCTTACTTATTTACACAATAATTACTTGTTATTAAAATATGCATCATATATAAATATACAAGTATATAACTGTGCTTCACTATTTATTTATTTTATGTTATAAATTTTGCTGTCAATCTACTTTTTTATTATAATAAATAATTTTATTTCACAATTTTAGGACACAGCAAAAGAAGACATTGCAACGACAAGCAAAAATAATGAAAGTCAAATGGAAAACTCGTTTAATTTAGTTGAATTGTTCGCCAGTTCTACACCAATTCCATTGAAAAAACGTAGTATAAATTTTGTTGATTGTAGAAGTCCTAAAAAGATCAAATTATTTTCTGATAGTCATAGCAATACTGTAGCAGACAAAGAAAATTTAGAAAATGACGCCGTATTGCCAAAATGTCTTAAAGATAAGTCTGATCAACTAATAAATTCGTCTTATGATGATACGATATTAAGTGATGAGGAGGATGAAGTTATCGAGAAAACGTTTTATGAAAAAACTTTATCTGAATTACATGTCACCAACAGTATGGTTGATGAAACTGTGTTACTAATTGAGAAGTATAAACAAACAGTTGATGAAAAGAATATAAGCTTAGAAAAAGCTTTAAAACATGAACGGAATAATTTGTTGGAAACGACATTATCTGAATTAATAAGTAAAAAAAATGAGCTGGAAAATACGTTAAAAGACTGTGAAACTACTATATTGTCTTCTGACGATGAAATAACGATACTTGATCGTGGATCTTGGAATACAATCGATGAAACTATCGTTCCATCAGACTTATCCAAATCTTTCAATGAGGATTCTAAAGATATAACTGTAAAAGAGAATTGCGTAACGATTAAATTGGAGGATGCTGATTACTCCCCATTAAAGAGTATTATTACAACTGGAGTTAACATCGATTTTGGAGAAACATGTCACCTTGAATACAATTATGACACTAAAGAGAAAAATATCTTCAATTTACAAAATAAGAATAATACATTCGCGGAACCTGACTTTCAAAAATCATTAACTGATAAAACTCAGTTGATTGAATCAGTGAATATTATACAACAATCTAATAGTTCTCAAAATAAATTAGATAATAATGACCAGAAAAATAATTCCAATGAAAATGTTACGTTGAAAACTAAATATTCGCAACAGATAAATACTGACCTTGTCGAGAATGGTCAACTTAAAAATACCTCAGATTTAAAAACAATTTTTATAGATTTAACAACAGATGTAGACAACATTAATAAACATTCTAGCATTATTGTTTCCGATAATGAATGTGAAATTATTAGTATAGAGAGTGAAACAGATTGCAGTCAAAAAATTAATGAAACTATTTGTGAAATTATTTCTGGTGAAGACAATCAAGAAAACGAAATTATTACATCAAAATATACTGTTAACAAAACCTTAACACAAGACACCAAAGTGAATACAGAGAAATTAGAAATTATTACTATAGAAAATGAAACAGATATATTAGGTTGCTGCCCGAAAGTTAATGAAACTATTTGTGAAATTATTTCTGACGAAGACAATCAAGATAAAGAAATTATTGAATCAAAATATACTGTTAACAAAAGCTTAACACAAGACACCAAAGTAAATGCAGAGAACATTGCATTGGGAAAATTCAATTTAACAATCATGTATGGCAATCTAGAATACATATTAAAGAAACTACAGGCTATACAAGCTAATACTGATTTAAAGAAAAAAAATATTTCTCACGATATATTAAATAAGATCAATATATTAACTGCCAGAGTAGAGAGAATTTATAATGAAAGCGGTACTAACGAAAATAACGAAATTGAAAATAAATATCAAGATGTTAAGAAAATATTACAACACTTACAAGAAATCATACGTTCAATTAAAAATACCGATGAAATAATCAAAAAAAGATTACCCTTTATCAGTGATGATCCCAAAGAAAATGAGGATAACAGTGATCCAATGTGGAATATATTAAAGAAATTAGAAACAGACGAACAGCGGTATAAGGCTGTTAGAAAACGTTGGTGCAATTTAATAATTCCAAATCCACATCAAAATTTAACCCATAGGTATGTTTTAGTAGCATAAGAAGACAGAGGCACACTATTTATATCATTTAGCAGAATCTTTCACGAAAATAATAATATGAAATACGATTAGGGTTCTTTAATGAAAATTAGCGCGTTCTCTGTTTAATCAGGTTCATTCTTTGAATTTATTAGAACATTATGCTCATTTCTATTTAATGCAAATCTCCATAATTTCTGTGTAAGATAATATGGTTTACTAGGCTTCATATTCTATGAAATATTTCGAGCATAATAACTTAAATTTGTGTAGCACTGATTTTTTTTTTATTTTTAGAACAAGGTGTTCCAAAACTGCCAATGATTTATCAATAAATTCTAACAAATCTGAAAGTAATTTAAAATCTGTTACAAATATTGTTGGTACATTGCGCTCACAGATATTGAACAGATATAACTCAAGAAAACAGCAACTGCATACAGAAGAGCTTGAACAACAAAATAAACTTATGCTGCAGCATGTTGATGAACAAAATTCTTTGATTCATATAAGTAATTCGGTGGCCATTTACCGAAATCGGTTTGAAGGCTTATATAGAAAACAAATGGAGGTAAGAATATTTTAATTTTAAGTTATTTTATAAGCTCTATTTTAGTTTGTTTATATTTCATATAAGTAATATTTGTAGGAAAATGCATACTTGAAAAGACAATCTGCAGAGGCATTATTTAATTTGGAAAATGAAAAAAATATATTATGTAGTAAATTAAAGTCGAAGATGGAAGAGGTAATATGATATACGTATACGTCTTACTCTTATATAATCTTATACAATTATATATAGCATTATACATATTTTTTCATACATTGATCATCTACTTCATTACTCCGGCATCTCCGAAAAATCAGATTTTAACTACTCTGATAGATAACTCATAAATGCAACTTAACAAATTTATAATGCACTTAAACTAGTCGAATACTGCTTGAAATTTGAATATTTTTTCCGTCGATGTCTTAAAAGCATTCGGAGATGGCTGCTTAATGAAATAGACAATCGAAATATACTACTACATTTATTTACTATTCCTAGACAAAAGTGTTTCTAACTTTTTATAATGGCCTCGATGGACAGACTGCTCTGAAACTATCCGATGCAAGGATGAATAAAATAATAGAGAATCATCAAACGATTCTCAATTATGATCAAATTTATGCTTCTTCAGTAAATGGTAGTAACAATATTGAAAAAAGGCAGCAGCCCGAACAAGAAATGTACAACAGACCTGGAGGAAGCAATTCAGAATTAAGACAGGTATTTGTGGTTTAGACTGAAATAGAAAAACAAAAGTAGAAAGCAACACAAAAACGAAGAAAAGTTTAAAACATTACAAGCACGATTTTGGCTTACTCTATTTTTAGGCATTTTTTTTGAATATTTACGAAGTATATTTATGTATATATAAAGCTTTTAAAAACTCTTTTTGTAAAATATTTATATATATGTGTTAAAAGTATACAAACATTTTATTTCTCAGCTTACATGGATGTCCATTTGTAAAGAAAGTCATTTTTCGCGAAAAATTCCGTGGCAAAGCGACTTTGATACATATCGAAAAGTCTCAAAACAGTTTGGAGGTTCTTAGTACTGCCACTACTGTAGTTGGGAGTGGCAGTGCCTGATTAACCCCTTTTTTTTACGTCTGTCGCAAGCGGCAAGAAAATCAATTGCTTCATCAAAGTTAACTGTATCCAGTCACAGTTGCTTCACCAAAATCAAGTGCATCCATTCAACATTGCCTTCGGCAAAAATCATTTGTATCCAGTGACAATAGCTTTCACTGGAGTTAATTGAATCTAGTCACAATTTCATTCTGTCGAAATCAATTATATCCAGTCACAATTGCCTTTCGCCGAACTTAACTGTACTTAGTCATAATTGCTTCCATAACAATTGTCTTCAACAGTAGGCTTATTTCATATGTAGGGCCATCTGCCCCATGATCAATACGGCCCTGCCGAAGAGAATCAGTGCTATACAATCCGGAGTATGCATTCTTTGTCCCGGATAAAATTACTCATTTAGTATTTATTTTCTTTTTAATTTGAATTAATAAATTTGTTTATTTTTATTTTCAGATGCATATCAATAATCAACAAATGTATCATAATTTCCAAACGCAGCACGACTTTGATTCAAACTATTATTATAGCCAACAAAATTCTGGTTATCATTTACATTATAACCAATATGATTATTATTCATCAGAACGTAGATTTTACAATCGATAAAACTTTAATTGTGAAGTGGACAACAGAAATAACACTTATAATAATTTTCAAGAAGATACATTTTTTTTAAGTATCTAAAAACTTGAAATATTTCCTATAATTTACCATATCTTATGCATTATGTTTTTTTTTTAAATATTTTTATTTTCATGTAATTTTAATCATTTTTCTACATAATGCAAAAGATTTATATAAGAAGATACCTTTATTTGCTTTATTAATTTAGTTTTTTTATGTGTTTTATAGTTTATATATTTTTAAAATGTAATAGTTTAAAGAGATATGAAATGATATATTTGTTCAATTTAACAGTAAGTTAGTCAAGAATATGAAATTAAATAAAATAAGAACAATTTTTTTTTAGAAATCTTACTGTTAAATAACTGATGAAATATTTAAACCTGTGATTATTAAAATGTCTGAAACAGACTGTGATGCAAAGCATAAAAAGTATTATAATTTACTTACATATTTTTGATAATAAATATTCACATCAAATATTATGTTTATTTTTGTGATTTTTGCCCCTTCCCACTTACTGAATGTTAGAGTTAATTTAAGGTTTTAACCTTAATTAAAGCTTGTGAAAAATTATATTAAATAAAGATATAATAATTATTAAATAAAGTATATTACTGACGAAAAACGCATGATTTCCTAAGCTGAAACAATGAAAAAAATCAATGAGTGGAATATGGAATGATACTTAAATCGTAATCAATTTTAAAATGTATTACGTCGTAAGTATGTTTTAAGTCTGCTTATTTCCGATCCTGGTATGGTTAAGATATTTCCTGCTAAACATAGTTACGTGTCTTAACGAAAAAAAGTTACCTAATATATATGTAATGTTTCGTGACTTATTTTATTGAAATTGCAATAATAAAAATGACCTTTTTTCGAGCATCATCAAATTTTTTAAGTATAGTTATAAAAAAACGAATAATGATTAAAATTTACTTTATTTATTTAATGTTGTTATCCATTATAAAAGATATCTTAAACTAAATTACTTGAAATAAATATTTATAATAAATTCAAAACTAACAAAATATATACAGATATTTTTTCATATTCAGTATATTGGTGTAACTTTGAAATTAAAACTGATTTCCAATTCTTTCCAAAGAACAATTTAATTTATTCTATTTTATTGGAATGCCATTTGTGATATATAAATAATTACAAATATGTTATAATTATAATTAATGTATTTAAAAAAAGCTAATTAGTAGTATTATTTGGTTATCAGTCTTTTTAGTAATTAAATACTAAATAAACACTTGTTCACTTGCTAAACTATCTGCAAATGGTTTAACCAACTCACTGGTAGCAAAATAGAAAATTAATCCAATTGTAATTGATATCGGTAGTGCAGGCAAAGCTTTCTTGAATATAGCCAACAATAATAGAGTTAGGCATAAACCCTAAAAAGAAACAAAATTAATTGTGCAACAATTGTGGTTACTAGTGTTTTCTTAATTAATTGTACTTACTATAAGAATAGCTACGAAACATGCCAATGTAGTATTCCAGTCTCCATAAGATGAAGCTTTTCCTACTAAAACACTGTAGAAGATAAAGTCACCTAGACCCAACTTTATACCACCTGAAAATGATTATTACATTTTGTTTATTATTTTTAATAAGTTCTTATTCACATCTCAAAATCGACAAACATCCCCATAACAGAAAGCATTTTCATTTATCAGTAATTAAGACTGAACCTAGACTTAACTTGTTCGGGATGGCTTCGTGAGCATTTGTGTAAAAATACGATATCTATATATAATTGGCGTATATTAAACAGCGCTATATATTCAAAAACAAATCCACCATTTTGCAAATACATCATATTAATTAAAGTAATTCTCAAGTGAGAATCGTGGGCAAAAGTATAATTGAATATTCAGTACAAACGTCACGTATTTTCTATACAAAAATAGTGTCTTATTTTTTTTGAGACTGCACATTGAGAAATATGGTAAAGCTGTCGTATATAGTAGATATGTATTGTGTATAATATAGCAGTGGTATAAAAGAAGTGATAACAGAATAATGATGTTCATTAAACAAACAAAAAATGTATATGAAAATCCACTACACGGTGTATATTTCATTTTTTGTCTACCATCAATGTATAAGTTTCTTTCTTTTCCTTTTGTAGAGTCATAATGATTTAACAGAATGAATTAATTTAATAGTACATACGTTCTTCGTCATCTTCTTGCTGCTGCTGAAGTTGTGGTGCTTGTTGTCTTTGTTGTGGTATTGGTGCTGGAATTGTAGCTGCAGTAGTAGTGTAAGGGATACCGTCAGCAGGCTGAACAACCGCCAACTGGCGTTGACGACTTCGTTCTTCTGCTGTTGCTACCCATTGACGATTGAAACCACTTTCAGGATCATCACTTTCATCTAAACATTTCATTTTATAGGAAATAAGCCGTCGTCAAAATAATAAATTTACACAAACGGCATTTCCACTAACCCAACACATTCTGCAATACATTTAACATAACAATGAACATAGATGAATATATAAATGGAGAAGCAGCATACCATTCAAAATGTAAATACAATAAAAATCAATATAACTAGCTCAGATGAAATTATGGATTGTTGCGAATATGTCACCTTAGAATGAACTCATGTTTGGTGCAGCTATAATTCGTGCATAATATAATTTCATGTAAATTCAATAACGCGCAGCTCTCGTCTACACTGCTAAATAAGGCCGTCTGCACACGGGTCGACTGATTGCAAACCAGCCGTGCAACGAAGTTTCCAACGAAAACGCACCGTGTTTCGTGACTATAGAATTTTTAACAATAGCATAATAGGAGATTTTATTGTGTCGTATTCTGAGGTATTTGTATGTATTTAAATATGTTTGAAAAGTATTTGTGCGCATCTCTGCTCATGATGTTTACCATCAAAAGCATGCAACGTAATTGCCCTGCGACGTAGAAACGCAGTCGCTCAAAACCAATTTCAAATCAGTTCTTTTTATTCGAGCTTGTGCGTTCTCTCACTAACAACACAGTTGCATTGTCATTCGGTTCGGGCAGATTCGGGACTCTCATTTGCAATCAGTCAACCCATGTGCGGACGGCCTAATTGTGCAACTGCGACGGTATTGTTGTTCTATTTTAAATAGCGCCTGTAATCACTGGAGAAAAACCATTTTCCAAATTAAAAATCTACGATCGAAAAGAAACCTAATTTAAATATATTTGTATAAAAAGAAATTAATTTAATATTTATTATTATAGTCATTCTACGTGTTTTTAAAAGTGTACCGGTTCTAATTATCTGAAAAAAGATTACAGTTGTCCGCTTACAAAATCTTAATCGTAATCTTTATATACTCCTTCCGAATAAAAATAACTTTTTTAAAGACGGCAATTCAATAGTTGCACTTTAGCGACCGATTTACTAACGAGAGTTTTAATTTGCATTATTTGATACCCGCCAAATACAAAACATAAACTTATGGTTTATTTAACGTAACATTTTTCACCTAATGATATATTTATTGTTTACCGCAATTAAAACCATTAATATTATTAACGACAGAAACTCAGAAAACGTAAATTTTACTAGAAAAATAACTTTTGTTGTGTAACCGTAGATTAAACTATAAAAGATAAACTTTGTTATGTTAAATAAACCTAAAATATATGTTACTGTGTTAGCGGGTTGTTATTAGTTATATATAAAAGAAAACTTTCATTCGCTGCAATTACAAAGAGGTTAATCACATAAGCAAATAGCTTTCGCAAATGCTGTGATAATATTGAATGATTAAAGTAAATGCGATTCTATTATCATCATCAAAAATAAATGAATAAATGTTCAAATTCAACATAAAGCATGCCCTACCGTTGAATGATAAAGCACCAAGTGGAATACTGATACCTTCGCCTTCTGGTCCTTGATTATCGCCACCAGCTAAAGTTCCAGCTCCAGGCTCTGGAGATATTGTTCCAAGGACACTATAGACAACAGTAGCTGAAACACACAAACGTTATAACATATTTTCACATTCCTGATAATAACAACAAATTCAAAATTACTTTACATGAGTAAATTAAAGCAGGAAAAATGGGTTCATTTCTTTCTTGAGCTGTTTCAACCAAAATTCGAAGAGGTCCTTTAGGTGTTAACACAGCTACAAGATCTATATAAATAAAAATTAGTAAAATTGTCATTTTCTCGTATTACGGTAATGTTAATACGTTTTATTTAAAAAGAACCAAACCCCATATTGAAATAACTCCAAGAACAACCCATGTTGTCCACTCTGGTAAATATTTTATAAAAACAAGAGCCATTAATGCAGCTACAAAAATTAGATATGCCTGCTGAAGTCTAAGAGGTCCTTTCCAATGAATGGCTAACATGCCTGCAGCGCCGAAGTTCCACATTAAAAATGCAGCAGTTATATAATCCATAGGTATGTTATAGGCTCGAAGAACCTCCCTAAGTAACATTAAAAATAATTCAATAAACCATCTGTAGTAAGTAATATGGTTAATAATTAATTATAATTGAATTTAAGTATTTATTTAGTAGTCATCAATGGCGGACGGAAGTTTTCTCCCGAATTAATTTATATTATAAACTCGAGATTAAATTGTAGAATGTTGAAACAGATAGAGGTGGTACACTTTTACATATGACTACATATTCAACTCAAATTTTAATTTTTCGGAGATATGATTTATGAATCCATATATATGTTAGGCGTTGACGTCATATAAGCTGTCAACAATGTAGGAGATCGTTGATATTCGAAGGCACATAAAATAGGACGGTATGGAGGATAATAAATTCCAATAATATACTTACTCTAGATAAAGATATGCAAATATAAATAAAAGCATTAAAGATGACAAGATGAGCCATCCGTGTATAACACGATAGCAGCGATGTTTATACAGCAAAATTAGAACAACTGTCATTACAACTATAACTGCCATCAGAATTAGTGAGTTTGCAACAGCGTTCCATATCTTGGTGCCTGTTTCTGGACTGCTTTCGTGGAATGGAGTATAAAGCCTATAAATTTAGATTTATGTTACTGTACAATAAAAGGAATTATTTATAGAAGTATAATCTGTAAAAACTGCTTACAAATATACATCCTTCGTTGTATAAAAGTTGACTGAGCTTATGGTTGCCACAACCACTAACATGCACAGTGAGACTGGAACAAATAATTTAATGACATGCTTTGCTCCATATTTCAATTCTTCTTCCTCATCCCAGGTATCACCGTGCGGCCCTGGAGTATGATGTGACGCTTCAGGAGGTGCTTGTTGTCCTGATTGTCGAGGGTTTCTAATAGATACCTCTGGAGTTCTATCTACAGCCTGCTATATGTATAATAAATTGGAAGAATGTAGAATACCAATACGTAACTTTGTGAATACACTTTCTATATGGTAAATCTATTTAAAGGCTAACAACAAACATAACCTAACTTTTATAATGTAATAGAAAATATATAACATAAATAAACAATCCGTACACCATAAGTTGCATTATTTGACTCCGATGATTTTGGTCGCCGCTTCCTAGTGGACCTTTCAGTTAAATCTCGATCCGGTCGAGACCCGCCAACGTGAGCGTCCATGAGTCCTGTGTCTTCTGTTGCAGACTCAAACTCAGTATCGGTACTCGATGCACTCATTAACTAAAGTTCAACAAATATTATAAAATTCATGAAGTAATTTTAACATTCTAGTACATAAGTCATTTCCGTGACATATTTGATTCACTGACAGATAAAAATACTTTGTTAGAATATATGTCGGTAAGTAGTTTTCTATAAAAACATGCAATAAAAGATAACTTATAAATGTCATAGATGACGCGGCTGCGTCTTATAATATAGTCAGAATTAATTAAATTTAAAAAATGTCGGAAATAGGCTGACGCTAATAATAACAAAAGAACAGTATGTTAAATGTATAAGTAAAGAAATAAAAAAGCTTGTAGATTTAAAATAAAAAAAAATGTATTATTTTAAATTATGTTGCTGTTCTTTATTTTTAAAAAAACCTCAAAAACCATTTTTATAATGGACATATTTAATATTTTATATATCTCTCAAAATTATGTAATATATACATATATTAATATCTAGACAGAGTTCCTTCTTTACTTCCGTTTCTATCTTAAGTTTTAATCAACTTTACTTATATACTTTTTTGTTAGATTTTTCTTAATTTTTTACAAACTTTTTCAACCAAACAATGGGCAGTCTTAAGTCCCCACCTAAATAAAAATAAAACTTACGTTTACTTTATTAATTCAAATATTTTGACACTAATAAATATGGAATATATGTTATTCCTATAAATATATCAATAATTTACTATTACTGTACATTAAAAGATATTTCATTTAATATTTTCTATTACAAACTAAACCACAAAACACATCCCTTTACATAATTCAAATTAAAACTGGTACAAATAATATTACGGCTACATATATATTTATAAACATAAAATTCATAGTACTAGAAGAAGATTGGCTAATATATATACATAATTTTATAAACAACACCAAAAGTAAGAGACGCGTCTCAGCAGTCGGAAAACACGATCTTTCAAAAAGCAGTAAAACAGGTCACAAAACGTTGTATATTATATAACAATGTTTATGTAACAGGTAAACTTTTGTTGTTAGATAAACGTCAAACATTCATAACTGTGTTTAGCACACAATGTCATCGATGACGTTTATTTTCTTCTTTAATAACATAACAAAAAAAGAAAACATTGTATATTATTACATAAAACTCTTTTATTTAGGTAAAATATTTTCTGTAAAATTACCATTTCATCCGTAAACATTTTTACTTAATTTTTTTTACATAGATGTATGTAAAATATTATTTATTTTTACTTAAACTTTATTAATTACTTTAAGTGTTTTTTTCGTATTGTAGGAGTATAAAGCTGGAATATTTATAGAAATGAATTAAGACAGTAATCACTTGGACCGCACAAGAATAATAATATATACGCCGTGTCAACTGCGCTGTATATAGATAAAGTTGCCTATCAAAACCTCAAATATCCAATTATTTTTATTCAATTCGTCAAGTAGTTATTAACGATTGAAATAGTCATTCTTTTCTCTTTAACGATTTAAGGGGTAAAAAATTACAAAAAATGAATTCAGTTCATGACGTCATTACTTCCTCACCTACTTCCCCACTACCATTTCAAACCCTTTACAATCACTGTTAAACAAGATAAGTGCAATAGAGATGCTGTATTAGTCGTTAAAGCTATAGCAGCTGTTGAATCGACCCATAATGTTTCAATATAATGTCGTGATATAAAACAGAAATTAAATGACATTACATATATTTTTTTCAGTTCGTGACGTCATCAACTACTAGGATAGCAATTAAATATTACGCAGTACAACAGACTTTAAACTTCAAATATATATCCGTCAATTTTTGGATATTTAATAAATTAAAAACGACAATATACGTTTATTAACCAATATTTCAATAAAGAATTAAAAAATCGATCCCAAAAAAATGAGTTCACAACAAAGGAATAAATATTGTATATCATTTTAACTTTTTCGATATATAAAATAAAAGCTAGCTTTCATGATAAAATGTACTAATACGAAACAATTCCAATGCACCCTTTTGATAATAGTGGCTTTGTTTCAATGTAACATAATAATGTAACTTATTTAGTCAAAGTGATTTTGTCTTAAAAATAAAGAAAAATTAAAATTGTAAAAGTGAATTTATGTAAGATCTATAATAGCCTTCTACTTAAAATTGAGCAAAGTACAAAAGTAAAATTATTTAAAAATTGTGCTGAACTTTATCAGTTAAACTTCGTTGGAATTTGATTAGAATAATATTTAACGGGTTTTTAAGGAATCGAATTCTTTCAACAAAAATCGGTGTCAAAACTCATAGCAATATAAAATGTAAAAATATAAATGCTATCACTCAATAAGTTCGTAGGATGACGTATAGATGGCGCTACTTTTGACATATCCATATGTTTTAGAGATAATACCAACCTTTAATTAATCGCGTCCGAATAACACTTGTCAAGCCATTACTTTACTTAAGATCAAGAAATTTTGACTCATATCGTTTGTAGGTTAGAACTACCTAAAAGTCTTATAGATTTGTCAATAGTGACGCCATCTATATGTCATTTTACGAACTTATTGGGTGATGTGTTAGATTCTATATTTTTAGAGCTAATAATATGAAAACTTTAAATTATGACACCGATGACACTTGACTTGAATCATTGAAGACCCCCATAAGGAACCGTATATAAATTTAAAATAATTTCGTTTTACCAGATTAGTCCCACTAAACATAGTTACATATATTCAAACCTTTATTTAACATAACAAAGTTTACCTTTTATATACAATTGGTTAAGTTAATATATTGTCAGGTTACGTAAGAATAGTTATATTTTGATACAAGTTTACGTTTTCTGACGTTAATAAAACATTTTATGCAAGATAATATAATATTACATATTAAACAAATAAAAGAGAGATTTTTAAGAGATATCTTTTGCATTTATTTAATAACAATGTAGCAAAATTATGTCAAACTTCAGTAAATGTTACTTGAAATGATACATTATTTTACGTTTTGTATTTAGCGGGATGTGTAAATTGCTTAATTTGAAGTAGTGACGATTTTTCAATAGTCAATTAAGCTAAAAATATAACTTAAATTTAACCTAAAAACCAGCTTTTCAATTCTAGCCGTGTTAAAGACCGAACACAACTAACTAACGAAAAATATAAGTCAGGTATTTTGCTTGGTAATCTTCGATTCGATTAGATACTGTTAACGACCATAAGTGTAGCCAGGTGTAATCAATAACGTTAATTCTGTAAATTATTAAGAAGTCTTACATCTGGCAATACTATCGTTAAAGTTTTTTTTTGTTTTAAAGTAACAAATAAAATTTAAAATAAGCCACAATTAACTAACTATTGATAAATCGGCATATATTATTACTACTATTTCAAGATTTTCAAATCATTAAATAATATTCCACAAAATATCAGTTTGACACAACGCTGGTAGTTTTAAGGTTAGGATGTACTCACATTAATAGTTCATTCATAAATAGATTAGTTAATAGTAATTTAATAGATTTTTATCCGATTTAAAATTTAGTGCCAATTGTTTCAAATATTTTTTTTATGTTTATATATATTCACAATAATAATAACTTAGAATATAAATAAAATAATAATTTTATTGAAAATAATTTGTTATATATTTTGAAATTAGCCTACACGTCTAGCTTGTCTAACAACATTTAATATTAATTCTTAAATATTTCTCGTCATACTTCTTTTTGGGGTTATGTACATCTTTAAGGATTGTCATTTTGAGTAAATTGGGATACATATTTTATTTGTTTATTTATTTTTATAACTATTATTATAGTTTGGCATATCAAGATTTTTTAAAATATTATTTATCATTCTTTTTAAATATAGCATTATGTTATTCTGTTATCTTAACATTATACTTTACTTTATTTTAATAATATTATTATTTTGATGATTTATAAAATCATTTTTAATATATTTTAGAAAAAGAAAAACGAATTCAATCGCTAATTTATTATTTTACGTATTTTTAAATAGTGGAAGTCATATAGCTTTATGTGAAAGATAACTTTTCACACATGCAGATTTAAATCAGTGGAAAATCATAAAACTATGTTAAAGAAAAATGCCATTTCCGAATTTTTTATGCAAAAACTGTGATAGGTGAAGTACCGTTCGGCTACTGTTTTAATTTAAACTTATTCAGAATTTACTGCATATGTTTTAGTATTAATTATAATTTCAGTTTTATGTTTTAGTTTTTAGTTGTAAGAATATATGAGTAATAAATCCTACATAAGTTTTAGTTTTATGTTTTAGAAGTATGCCTCCATTCTTATTAACACTAAAATATAAAACTTGACCCGGTAAATAAAATTACGTGTATTTAGGGTTTATTTAAAATACAGAGTTGCCTGCTACGTAAATGATTTTACCTATTACATAACGTTTTTAGTGATCGACTTTTCAGCGTTTCGAAAAATGGATTTACTCGAGCATGTTTTTAAAACTTTTAGGATTCTTAAGAAGTCCTTTTGAAGGAATAAAGGCTTTTAAAATAGACTGTTTTAGATTTAATAATATTTAGGTTGCGCTTAAGTAAAATATTACATGAATGTAAGGTAACATTCATATTTTGTGTTTAGCGGGAGCAGTTGTTGACAGTACAGTGCTCTTTCTTATCTACCGAGTATACAATATCTACAAACTGCGATAAGTAAAATGAAGCTGCTATCTCTTTTATACAACAGAGCGTAAAAGAGAGAGAGCATATTCAACACAGAAGCCTTATTCATAGAAAAAATAACTGACGTACCACTAACAGCACATACATGTTACGTCATTAATATGGCCGACGTATGTAGCGCTAAAACTACAATTCAAACTTCTAATTGCTATATCTCCGTCAACATTTAGATATTTTTTAAAATAAAAACTCCAATAAACATTTGCTAACATCAATTTCAATCAACAATTGAAAAATCGACCACTAAAATACGAGTAAAAATAAAGGAACAAAAATAATTATATTAAATTTAATAATGTATATTAAATAAAGTATATTACAGACGCACGACGAATGCGCTCTAAGTACATACAAAATAAAAACTAAAACACTGCAAGAAACGCTGTTTTTGTTCTCTGATTAAACATAAAATTAAAACAGTAGGTACAAATAATGAGCCTTTCAACAAATTTGATACTTCCTTTACTAAAAAACCGTTATAATTTGCAACAGATACGTTTACAAACATTTAAGTGACCGACATATTTCATATTTACTGAAAACTTAGAGTTTAGTTCTGAAGGTAGAAAATGAAACTTGTAATTAGCTTGTGGCAAGCAAACAAGTTTAAAGCTGCACTACAAAACAATTTCTACCTGGGGTATACAATAATACTTAAGGTATTTGTTGTGCTCAACGGTAGAATGTTATACATTTTCTTGCAATTATTATCTAATGGTCGCTTCAGGGTAGAGATAAGTGTAACCAAAGTTCGAAGCATTTGCACGGGAAGCAATGAAGGATCTTTTATATTTATAATAAAACAAATCGGTTTATTTCATAATTAAAATAGTGATATTTCTTGCGTGTCTATAAAGAAAAACGAAAATGATAAATCGAATCGTCACTTAAATTATAAAACGCAAAATTCGCGTAACAATAAGCACGGAACATTGAACGGCATATTGAACATTGATAGTATTTCTAAGGTCTGTTCTCTAGTTTATTAGATTATCATGCACAAAACGAATATACGACTTCCACTACATAAATGGAACTTGGTACTGACATCCCACAAGTATTCATATTTTTATTTATGTAATTTTAGTTATTTTTATTATTATCAATTCCTAAACAAATGATATGTTTCTAATACTAAGAATCTAGAATATATATTTAATTTATGGAACAATAACAAAATGGTAAGTTTTATTCTACTTGAGGTAGTGGTAATTTTTTACATACATATATTACTTATAAACAAAAATTAGTTAGTTGTTAGATTTAAAAAACACAATGATTCATTATAGCGTATTAAAACCCACGTTAAAAGAAGACCAACTTTGTAATTTAGGTAGGCAGCAATTTTCTAAAAGGATCTAAAAGAAAGTTGCGTGGTTGCTTTACTCGGCAGACATCTTGACAATAGGAGTGTAATCATATTCTTTTGTGTATCTTGAAAATTGCAACTCCTATAAAAATTGTATATACTGCTTTTTTGTAGATAATGTAGATATATGCAACTTTTAATAACAACTTTTTCTTGTAACTTTACTTAAATGGTGTTAAAAACAATTTTGTAATACCGAAATTTGTTGTTCACTACAACACTGAATTTAAGATGTATTTTTGCTTATAACTTTTTTGTTATAAAAGTTACAACAAAAATGTATTAATAAATGTTGTAGATAATGATATTTTCTACAAAAAAGTAATTAACAAAATTTTTGTGAGAGTTATAGTTTTCAAGATAATCGAAAGAAACTAATTATAATTTCTTATTTCCAAGATAGCGACCTAATAGTGCGCGTCTCACTCCGAAGACTCCCGTTTGACACCTTTACCTAAGAAAATAAAAAATTGCTGCCTACGTACATTGAACGGTTTCATGCAGAATTTACTGCGCTAATAATTTTCACATTTAGATTAGATTTCTATTAAAAAGCAGTAGCTATCAGTTTTAGTAATATAACAAAATATTAAACTAGAGTAAATTAAGAGATGAAATAGTTTCAATAGCTATGCTCAAGTTTATTTTTAAATTAATTTAAGGGGATCGTCTCATAGACGACTAACTAAAAATCAACACAGGTCTCAGAAATGTCGTGCGGACAGACGTATGTGTAGGCGTGGTAACATACAACATGTTTTATCTGAAGGATAATAACAGTTTGTAAGCGGAAAGTGATTTCTACACATGGCTTTGTATTCCTTAATTTGTACTCTCATTTTTAAGCAAAAATAAGTAAAGATTTGAAAGTATTAAAGTGTAAGGTTAAACCTAAGACTCTATAAGTTCAAAATTTTGATATTCGAATTTTAACAGCACGAAAGAGCATTCTAGTTATTGCAAAAATTAACAGTCTTTTTAGGAATTAATTTATGCTTGCATATATATATATATTTTTAAATTCTTATATTACAGATACCTGCAAAGTAAATGAAAAGCTTTCTATAGAGAAATTTTGATCTAAAATCAGGAATACGAAGGCACGATTTTTATTGAAAATCATCTAAGAGACGATCGCCTTTTTTTAAATATCTTTAAAATGCCAAATTTATGATGAAGACAGGTATATACTAATTAACTAAATAATCGATAACGAGAAAGATTCAGGTAAACCATATAAATATTTGCATAACTCAGAAAAAATAGATATTTATCGATCATATTTTATTGAATTCGTTTATTTTAATATTGCAGGTAATGCAGGCGTAGAAGTTAGTACCAAGATCCACTTTTGAAATTTTTATTTATTTAAGAGCGATTTTTCAGTGCTTTTTGATGTAATTTATATACAAGTACAACTATTTTCCAATAATAATATTAAACATTTTGTTGAATACGATTTAATAGTTGAGCAATATTGTGTAGGTAGAAAAAATTAAAATTGTGACAAATAGGTTTTAAAAATAGTTCAATTTGTATCGTGCAAACCGTTAAATTTGGGTAGTCATCAATTTTATTGTTATACCATGTAGAAATGTCAAACCTGGATTTTAATTTGAATTTTCGAGGTGGAAGGCGTTCTTATACGGTCGCCATTTTGAAAATTAGAAAGCAAACAGTTTCCTTTGTTTATCTTGAAAAGTATAACTTCCACAAATATTTTGTAAAGAACTTTCTTGTAGATAATGTTATTATTTTCAACTTTTATAAATAACGTTTCGTTTTCACTTTTATAATAAAGAAGTTGTAAGTAAAAAGTGCTATGAACGAATGTCTACTGTGTACATATGCATTCATAACATATGTAAAATGTATTTTGGTTTACAACTTTTTTAATATAAAAGTTACAGCAAAAAAGTATTAATAAAAGTTGTACATAATATTATTATCTACAAAAGCGCTTTTATCAATTTTTTTTAAGTGCTATAGTTTTCAAGATAAATAAAAAAAACTCATAGCACTTTTATTATTAAGATGGTGGCCGAATACAGGCGCTATTCAAGTCGAAAATGCAAATTTTTAATCCAGATTTGTACTTTTCACATGATGGAAAAAGAAAATTGCTGCACACTCGAAATGTACGGTTCGTAGGCGGATTTTCAAACTATTTGTTTTTAAACAATTAAATAAAAGTTTAATTTTTTTGGTAATAATCTTTTTTATATGAACGTGTTTTTGTTAATATTAAATAAATATAATTATGAAAGTATGTTGATTTTGTGAATCATGGATGATCACAACCTACAATTATACGAGAGTACAAGAGCAGACTAATCAGCATCAGTGTATCACAAAAATGTTTAACATTATATATCAGTTATAAAATTATTTATATTTATTTATTTTACATTAATATTTAATATTTTTGAATGAAAAACGACAAATATTATATAGGTACACGCAGTATTTAAGAATAAGAATTTTTCTTCCATATTTTCAGTTAAATCTAATGTAAATAGTTTTACAATTGTTAATTATAATTATTACTTTAATATCATTAATTTATTTAAGTTTTTTTCTTATTAATAAAGTAGATTTTTTTTAAATCACAACACAGAGTATGGCAAAGTTATGGACTTGTCAAAAATCATATTAATAAATATATATATATATATGTATAACATTAATTATTAACAAAAAAAAACGTAACAATTTCGAGAAGTATCAATAGTTGCAATGTAGTGGCAGTTTAGGCTCATGTTTAGAACTCTTTATAAATTTAACAAGCATATGGATATTACTTGGTGATAGATTCAAAATTGTTCGTTTTTATGTTAAATATAACAAATAAATTTAAAAACTAACCAACTAAATATAATTATATAACAATGTCCATGTAAATCAACCAATGTAAATGACTGTTGTCACATTATATGCGTACTAATCATCAATTTACATTGTAAAAATAAAAATCAATTGAATCAACACACTGAGAAGAAATCAAATCTTTATAGCCTTCGTTATGAAAGATGCATTAATTTTTTATGACATTTGTGTAGTAAAAAAATAATATAAATTCCAAAAAGCTTATTGATCACATTTTTATATAAATATTTTGAATAATTTATTCGTTTATTTCTTTACCTATTATTTACTGTCACAATTTTTTAAATGCGCAACACATAAATGAATATTTCAATTTAGCTAGATTGCGTAAATAATTCCGTAATCATTTTAGTTAAATTTGCAAGCTCCCGCTTAATTCTTTTAAATAATTAAAGGACTTAATTGAATAAAACAGAACAAAATAATAATCTATTTTTAATAATAGTTATATATAATCTATTAAAACAATAACAATTTAAATACATCTAGAGTCAAACAAAAAACAATTACTTTATATATATTTATATATTATTATCAGTTATTTGATTTTTATTGATTTGTCAAACACATTTTTTTATTTTGCGTTTCGCATATTCGAGTATTACTAAGGAATATCTCCTATCTACTCATAGTCATTGCTGTGGATACTTTTAACATATTTTTTCAATTATTGTACAGTTTTCATATTTTGTGATGCAAAATCAATTACAAAGTGGCTATGTGCTACGTCCACACATGCATGTTTGCTTGAAGTGAGTTATTTACACCTACTAGAGGGAAAATGTTCGTTTTCGTGTGCGGAGACATTATTCTTTGCTCTGTGAACACGAACATTCGTACTCGAACACATATCTGGTGTCCCAAAAGTAACCTGCCTCAGAAGCATCGAATAAGCCTAACAACCTTAATTAAAGTCGTAAGGTTTTCGAGATATCGTCAGTTTAAAGTTAAAGTTTTGTAGCGAATTTATAAGCCTGTGTGAAACAACGAGTACAGCAACAACCATATAAAAAGAGAGAATTATGATGTACTTGTAGAAAATCGTATAGAAATATAAAAATTAGTTTTATTATTTTTATTTAACACTTAACTTAACTAATATTTGAGGCAATTGTGCCTCTGTTGGCAAAGTGCATGCTCGAGTCACACCCGAACTAACACATTTTATGTATTGGGCCTTTTAGATTGAAAAAAAATATACTTATGCTGCAAAATATATGATGACATCTTAATTGTCTTAATAGTTTTTCCTCTAATCAGGGGCCCTATTCCTCAGTCTTGCGAGCAATGATCATGATCGACCAGATCTGATTTATATGAGTGAAACATTTTACGAATCACTTTTAAAAGAGTATTCCTTTACTATTCTTGAATTTTATTATTAATTATTATTATACTTCACAAATGCTCTTTTAAAAGTGATTCATAAAATGTTTCACTCTAATAAATCAGATCTGCTCGATCACGATCATTGCTCACAAGTCATTTTGTCTCTTTAATTATTAAAGGGATTCAACGTTGTACACATTCCAAGTGCATGTGACATCACAATCCTTGTGTAAGGTTACCAACGTTACAGATCATAAATCTCTGCTATATGTATTTATATATCAAAATATCAAATATTATTTTCAGCTATTTCAAGGAACAATCAAATTTCAATATTATGTCTGCCTTAGCAGGGTTAAATAAAATAAAAACTTATTATTCTTTGACTTGATTTGATTATTTGACTACCAACAGCTACAAAACATTACCAGAGCACTGACCTACTCAATAAATAACTGACGATAAAATGCATTTCACATCATACAAATATGGCCGACCATATCTAGCGCTAAAACTACAATTCAAACTTTTAATTGCTATATCTCTGTCAATATTTAGATATTTAATAAAATAGACACGCCTTACACATTTATTCACATCAATATCAATCAACAATTGAAAAATCGACCACTAAAAAATGAGGACACAAGCCCATTAAAAATTTGGTAATTTACTTAGCTCCATTGTGTGTTTAAAAAAATTGAAAATTTAGTTTGGTTATTATATAATTATTATTTTATATTACAAGTTCAAGTAGTATAGTAACTGAAATAAAAATATTGTAAACCGAATCAGTTGCATTGTTATTTTATAAATTATTTTCACTTTTCGTTGCCAAATGCATGCGAATATTCGTTACATCCCTAATGTATCACTTTTCGAATGTTTGTACAACTGAAAAGAATTGTTCGTTGTGTAAAATAACTCCTAAAGTCACTTTATACTTTTTAACATACACAAAATATGAAATTGTACCTAAAATAACAAACCAGGACAAAAACACCTCAAGACAAATATCATAATGAGTAAAACAAATTCACTTTGAAAACACAACCCAGCAGACACTCTAATCGTAACTCTGTACTAAGTAATGAATGTCCTTTTGTGACAAGTATCGTATTTTGTACGGACATTTTTTCATTAAAAGTTTTATAATTTCTTTTATAGAATCTAAGAATAGTTTAAATAAATTTACTGTAAGAAACTTATTACTAATAATTTTCTTAATTATTTACTAGATACAATAATTACAATTACACCAATTAACAATTAATAATTAAGGTACAACCATCATTTTAATTTATATATATTTTATATACGCATATATATATATATATATATATATATATATATATATATATATATATATATATATATATTTATATATTTATATTTAGGTTTTGAAATTGTCTATTATTAATACTGCATAGTTGGCATTGTGCGCGCAAGGTGCCATTTTATTATTTATATATTTTTTAAAAATTTAGTTTCCATTTTTATGAATAAATATACTTTATTATATATATATATTATATAATATACTAAGTTTCTTTGAGAATTATATCAGCATTAATCTGTATATGCTTCAAAACATAAACATTGTCTGAATATACAAGACTATTTATTAAATGTCATTTTCTTTTTTATTTTTTAGGTTAAGATTTAAAAAAAAACGATATGTGATTATATTGCTTCGATAGTCGAAATATTTATTCGATTTTGATTGAATTTTTTTAACTTTATTTATTTTGAGAGTAAGATAAATGAACACAATATAAATAATTTGTGTAACTTATTAAGTATATGTTTTTAATATTATGTTATTATAAATTGTTATCTCTTAATTAAAATGAGTTAGAAAACATTTTAAGTAATTAAAGATTTCTTCATCCAAGTTAATTTTGTTAAATTGCCATGTGTTAGATAATTTAGTATTTGTGTTCACCGCTAGTTATGTCAGTTAACATATAGTCAGTAGAGCCACCTATGCTGGCTACATTACGGATTGTTCTTCCCTACAAACAATTTTGATCGGAATCCAATTAGATGCGAATCGTATCACTCTGAATCCTATTAGACATTAGTGTGACATTACATGAAGCTTTGGACAACATGTCTGAACCGGCCGGAACGCTCCGTACCCACTCTGACTGCCTTCCAAATACTTTCCAAACGAGGTTTGCCGAGGTGCAAGTCGTGGTACTACCACTTCTACTCAGATTTCAACATAACCACACCTTCAAACGACCGTACACGAGTAGAACACGAGCAATAACGACTTATATGCATATGCCTTTACATGCGGACAGAGATCTTTACAGCAAAAATAAGTTGCAGAATCTTCGTAAATGTTCGGCTAACACGAAACTAATATTGTCGAAATTGTATAAATAATCACACCCCTTTTATTGTTTGTTTGTGTGGATTATAATACATATACATAGTCAAGTAGTGATAATATAGGTATAGATAATATACCCTCCCGAACACTGTCTAACCGCCATCTGGTACGAAATTACTAAGATACGACAAATTGTTTGTAGGGTTGCTAATAATAATTATCAAAACACACGATAAAAGAGGATATAACATTGTGGACTTGTATATCCGTTAGAAATATTGCATACATATCTTATATAAATAATCTATGCTATGGGATGGTAATAGAAAACTGTCTTTCCGTTGTTTAATTTCTAGTTTCAGCTTTAGATGATCAAGATGCCACATATCGTTTTCCGGATAATATTACGTCATTTCACAACAGTGTTGCCAGTCTATTAAAACGAAACTATGAATGCTATGGGAGTGGAACCCCTGTTGGTGAAGTTGATTCAGCTGCAACTCTGCGAAGTTCCGTATCCGCAGGTCGGTGAGATTTCATGTGAGCACTGCGACTTTTTACTTTGATGAATATCCTGAGAAATCATTATACCATTAACAAATACATATACTAAACAAGTAAACCGTCCAACTCATTAACTTTGATGAGTTTTGTTTTGTTACAGAAAAGCAAACTTTTTTAATGGTAAAAATTAACAATCACATTTATCTTAGTAATATTGTTAGGTCTAATTCCAAATTAAAATAGAGGAGTAGATAGAAGAAACTTTGTGTAAATATACATCCCGTTAAACACTGTTATATAATTCAAGGTTTGTTCAACATAAAAAAGATTACCTGGTGTTACATAAGTTTTACTTTGATTAAAAGGTTATGACACAAATTTATGTTTGTTTGACGTTAATAAAGTGTATTGAGCAAGGTTATACAATGTTATATATTAATCAAATATTTTTAATGTGTCTTGCATTTATTTAATGACAATGTAACCGATTTACGTTAAGCTTCGGTAACATTATGTAATATTAAATAAAAAATATTACATTAAATAATATACATATAAGTTTACATTTTCAGTGAGTGTGTACGTGTATTAAGTTTAATGATGTCATCTAATGTATAACGTTTATTAGGTCTATTTTATTATTTTTGGAAAAATAAATCAACCTTTTAGAGCATTAGCATACTCAGAAAATTTCTTAAGGACAAGTCCTTCTTAAGGATTAAATTTTAGAATAACTATAAAATAATAAAATTGGATCTATTTATATTAAATAATACTAGGTTTTGTTTAATTAATATATAATTTGAGAATATAATTTTTCAGGAAAAAGATAAATTCGGCGTGGGTATTTTATAAACAACAATTGCCAGTACCAGGTGTTTCTTATAAAAATCGTAAGTCAAGAATATATTAATTCAAGATTATACAGCCGCAATCCAGACTCTCAGGTTCAATTGGACGAAAATATCTGTTATGAAACGGTAGCCAGAGCCTAAGTTTTGCGAAATTTTCAAAAACTTTTCTTCTAGTTTAGAGACACTCAGATAACATCATTTTTATATTTTATAATTTCTTAATGTTTGTATTTTAGTAATCAATAACTGTTTATTCTTTGCTATTTTATAACAGCGTTAAAAAAAACTTTCTTCTGGACACTCTGTATAATGTATGATACAGACTGGTGTGACATAAATATGCAACATCCAACATTTGTTGCAAGAAGTTGTACAACACGTCCACACTAGTGCGACATGCAACTTAATACGTCGGAAGCTTTCATATTTCGAACGAATTCCTTCAACCTGTTTTAGAAAAGAAATATTTAAATGAAAATATATAAATGTTGGATGTCGCATATTTATGTCGCACCAGTCTACGTGAAATATCTAGTAACGTATTCCCAGTTAAAAAATTATCAAGTTTCAAGATTGTTAGCTTACTACAGGGTAATTTCAACCGTTCATTTTAACCTGTCATATAGAAAATTGTTACGCAGTGCACGCTAATTTCAAGTTTGATTTTCTACCTGTGTTGTTACTGTTCTTCTTTCAATATCATTACTCCCCTATAGCTCAAATACATAAATTTTTATCTGGAATCAGACCTAACCAATTGAAAAACTATTAAGGACTGAGTACATTGTTACTAGGTGACAGTTCAGTATTTCTTCATACTGTTTTTCTGTCTATTATTGTCTATTTAATTTACTATTTTTATTTATCTTTATAAAGAGACTCATATGTTTATAAATGCTCGATCCATTAAGGAGGTACAGGATGTTAACGTAAATGATGAAAACGTCGTGAAATTTGGAGGGTCGATACAAATAGTTAAAATATATGCTGTCTCAAAATTTTAGAGACCTAGGGTTCCTAGTTTTCTTTTTATACATGATTAAAAATAGTCATTTTTCATACAAATCATAATTTTTAGCTCAATTTCACCACATAATATAACTTTTAACTACGAAAAAATGGTGACACGGCTTTCAAAAACTAGGTGTATATAAAAGAATCTTTTCTGTAACTATTGCAAAAACAAAATTATCAAAAGGATACCTATATACGAAAATATTTAAATAAAACCAGTAAGAAACAGTAAGTGTATAGGTTATAAGCCGGCGACGTTGCAAATCCCAATTTGAGCGGGAAATTCAAAATCGGAATAAACATTTTATAAAATATAACAATTTATTTGTCAAAGAACCAAAATCATGCATGCGTCGTATTTTTCATTTCGTATAACCGAGAGATAAACTTTTTGCATTGACGGTAAGTCCTGTATCTCCTTAAACGCAATTATTCTGCATTTACATATCTGCTATATTAATGTTACGTTTGTGTTTACAAGGAAATCAATCCCCGAACAGTCGCTGTGAATTATTCAAAGAGGTTGTAAAACATTATCGTAAAGAATTGTCAAATATAGTTCAAATTACGAGAGATTGCGGCTACTCATGCATAGATAACCATAGATAGAAATGTGAATGATTTAAACATGTATTTTACGTTCTAAAGTGTATTTTGCGGAAGTTACGGCACACGCGATTGGTCTGACAATAGTAAATGTTGGTTTTTAACAATATAGTAAAACATATATAAAAACTAATCATCATATTTACACGTAGGTAACCTGTAAAAGGGCTCCGCTTTCAAACTAGCAAGTACGCATACGTTCTACTACACTATTCTTAAAATTTTAGCTTTTCTAAAACGACCCTATGTGTTTACTCACGTACTGAACCTGTTCCTGTGCATACGATATACATATTCGAAAAAGTATTTCGTTATTCATAACATAAGTAAACATAGAAGTAGAGGTCACAATTTAATTCAAGCATTGAATATTTATTTTGTTGGATGTCACAATTTTGTCAATTTAAATCCACTCTCAAACTGTACTAAAGTGGCCAAGAAGATTAATGACAATGCAGTGGCGGCCTTAGCGATTGCGAGGCCCCAAGCAGCAGATCTTTGCAAGGCCCTGGGCGGCAGAACTTTGAGAGGCTCAGAGGCGGGAGATCTTTGCGAGGCACTTGTTCTTTGTATAATTTGTAAATTGTAAGTAAGTATTTTGGATGATAATTGACGAGAAATAAAATTTTATATTGGAAGATATATAAAAGTTTACAAGCACAAAGACGACAAGACTTGGATTGTTGCACAAGAATGCGAAGATTCTACAAGAGCGAGGCCCTGGGCAGTTGCTCTGCTTGCCACCGCCTGAGGCCGCATCTGTGACAATAACCCCAAGCCGAAGAATGAATCATATTGGAGCTCCGAAACATCTAGCAAGAAACAAATTCATTACCTATATTAAATACGAATGACGTGAAAAGGAGGCAGATCCTGACCACATTTTGTCGCAATGTAGAAATAAAGCAATAGCAAGAAATGGACTTCGCAGACGCTCCTGTTAACACCGCCCTTTTGATTGCGAAACCGAAATTTATAACAGCAGTGGGCATGAATAGATCATTCTTGTTGTCTGGATATAAAGTTTAGTTAAAGTAACGTTAAAGTAAAAGCAGAACATTATTAGGAGCGATAAAAAGCTACGTGCCTAGGGAGCTCAAGAAATTATAAATAAACTAGCTGTCCCGGCCACGCGTTGATGTGCCTAACGTTTTTGTCATATTACATAGCGCCATCTATTGAATATTTACTCAATCTAGTCAACAGAATATTTACTCAATCTAGTCAACAGATGTCGCCATCATCGTCGCCAGATGTCATATGTCATATACAGATAATTAATTTGCAATAAGATAATATTGCAATTATAAATTGAGATGTAAGCTATCCTATCTTTCAAGTTAGATCAAACTGCACACGGTGTACAAATTTCATTAAAATCGGTTAAGTAGTTTAGGAGTCCATCGCGGACAAACTCGGACAAACATGTGACACGTAATAATTTATATATATTAAGATTAAAAAAACTGCACGAAAGCAAGAAAATGTTTTAATTAAGAATTATGAAAATGTTTTAATTAAAAATTAGTAAATATTTAACAATATTACGATTTAATAAAAAGTAATTGTAATTTGATATTTTATGAAATGTCATTTATGTTAATGTTATAATCTGGTCACGTGACCATTACGTAGGCAATGAAAATATTTGTAAATGTATAAATAAAGTATTTATGTAGTGTAAAATGTGTAATTGTGTTAATTCCATATTACAACCTCTTTGACACATTTTTACATAAAGAAAATACAGTAAAAGAAAAACAGACATTAACATCGAAACATCAAGTAGGTGGCATTCGCGTTGTCCCATTGAAAATGGAAGATCTCAAAAGTATATGTCAGCATAGTAACTCTTTTTGAAAACTTCCATTTGAGCGAATGTAGTCTTATAAATATGAGAAAACGAAGAGAATTTTCTAACAAGAAAATATTAGTGCAAAAATAAATTAGTGCATATAAAGAAAGGTTCGTCACGTTTCTTCTTGTTAATAAACTCTCTTTAATGGAAAGATAGAATTACATTGAAAACAGAAAAGAACAGATTTTATTATGTGATTATTAAAGGTAAAAGTAGTTTCCTTTATTAAGAGGTTTCTAGGTATGTTTGTATTTTGTTTTGTCATTAACCAGATAATGGTAGAACATATAAAAAAGTATTTCAAAACAGAATTACCTGTAAAATTTTAACTGTCGAAAAAACGCAATTCGTCGAAATTACTGGAGAAAATTATGATATAAATATAAAAATAAATGTTATATTATCTTAATTAAGTTTGTGGAAAAATCCAAATAAATAGTTATCAATATTCTTGTACATTTAATAAATGCGAGATCATTTACTTTGGATTTTTCGTGATGATTGCTATTTTACTTACTTTCCACAAATTTTGCAAGGGTATTCATCCGAGGCATCGTTGCCATTGGAACCCCCATGTACGGGTGGGCTAGCTGTGGTAGTTCGCCCACTGCAATGGATGCGGGTGTGGCCATGCAATGCAGCTCTGGAGCTAAAACTCTGTGAGAAATACAATAGAGAACATTTCAAAACATTCAAGTTAAATCTTATCCTTTGATAACGTCCAAGCAAAGTCTGAGCCACTCTCTTTGCTTTGTTTACTTACCGCAGAACAATCTGGCACTTCACATGCATGCGTCCTGTTGTCAGGTCCTGAAGATAACACTTCTTCGTTGTTTAAAGAGGCTGCTAAAATATCTGTTCTACCAAGATAAAGAGTTTTATAATCATTGCATAATTGTTTCCAAAGATAATAAAACGCGACACACTGATGTGATGATTTTGTACCAATCTGAAAAAGAAAACAAACATTACTATTGATTCCCTTAGTTAAGAACCCATCTACTAATACTTAATAATCATTGTTTACCTCCTTTGCAATGGAATAAAAGTCCTTATCATACTTGGAAAGTCCTTTGAGAAATTGTTCAATTTCTTCTGCTGACCATCTTTCTGATCTACGATCTTTGTAGTTTAGGATTTTTGGATTTTTTTGAAGAAGTTGTAAACTAGCTGCTTGAATATCCCCATTCCATTCCAATAGTACTTTTAAAGCTTCTTCTTGTGTGTAACCTCCTGCAGGAGTTGCTGCACATGTGGCAAACTCGAGATACCTTTGCATTGCAGCTGTTGAGTACAAAGCAACAGTTGAAAGCAGAATTTCTATTTGGAAGGATGTTACTCAAAAATAACGACTATTGTGGGAAAGGAAGTTGGGAAAGTGGGAGAAACGAGGTGTCAGAGAGGATGGAAGAAATATTATGAGTGAAGAAGAATGGCAATAGAGGTTTTCATAAAGAGAAGGATGGAAGGGAAAAGGAGTACAGGATAAATAATGACAAAAAGAAACACAAAGAAGAAGTAAAGTACAATAAAAAGTATACACGGAAATAAGCAAGACGTACTTGGGCAAACAAGGAAGCAGGGATATTAAAACAATCGTGTGGTTTAGACTGGGTAACAAAAAGTGAGGAAGTAGTATTTGGAAGGAGAAGGTGGAAGGAGCATTCAGGCTATGTGGGGAGGTGTGTGGAATCTTACAACATGAAGAGTAAGAGTAGCGGGAAAGAGCGTGGAAGAAGCTAAACTAGGAAAGACTGAAATAAGGAATAGGCGTAGATAAATGTAGAGAGATAATGGTGAAGAGTAGAATCAGGCATCCAGGCAATCCGGAAGAATGATAGTGAATAAGGAATTAGAAGTATTAGTCATAGATTAATCATATTGTGTAAATTATGTAAAGTTTAGTTCTGAACGTTTAGTAAACATCCGAGCTAATATCTAAGATACTAAATTCCCCTCCCCTTTAGAATTTGGAAACAAGGCAGTGTTCTGGGAACACGCGAGTCCTCAACCGTGCGTTCGGCCCGTCGCCGTGCAACGGGAGTCCACGCGGGCTACAAGAACCTAGGGATGTGAGATGAATGGAAAAGAATCGATTTAATAAAAATCGATTTTATTTTATTAAATATTAATCGATTTGTCAATAATCGATTTTAATGAAAATAAATAATCGATTTTTTCGAAAAAATCGATTTTTTTTCTATTATTTAAAATCCTCCATGCTTTTCATATTCCAATAATAAACCTAAGAGATTCATTTTAACAATTAATCAGATTAAAAATGAAATAAAATAATATGAATAAAAAAATAAACAACTTGTCACATGATGCTAAAAAATGATACATTTAATTAGAATAATATTATTCCCATAATTTTTCCGGTAAGCAGTTTAAAAACAATAATTTTGATAATCTCTTTCCTAAAATACGGTTTCGTGTTTTCCTGACCATATTTCCCGCTTTGGAAAATAATCTTTCGGATGGAGTAGAAGTGACAGAGAGATGCTTCAGCGCCAATTCGGTTAACTTAGGAGTAGTCCCTTCGGAGTTAAGTAGTTTCAGTTTAGTGAGTGAATCTGACTCAGAAGATCTCACTCACTAAACTGAAACTACTTAACTCGCCGACATAACTACAGATGGCACCGTTTTTTATTTACTAACTTGCAAATAATAATGCTTCGAGTTTTTTCATTCGGCGCATAGATGGTGCTATTTATGAAAATCGATTTAATCGCGTAATTTATTAATCGATTAATTAAAAATCGATTAATATGGCTTTGAAAATCGATTATAAAAAATCGATTATACGAAAATAATAATCGATTAAAAGAAAAATCGATTATTTTTTAACATCCCTACAAGAACCCACCGGGTGTGACGGAAGCCACTGAGCAGATCTGCCTAACTACAAACGTTATTTAAAGCGATCAATGTCCAGTTAGTGCCATCACAATTCGAAGACACACACCTCATGTAAAGTTTAGTTTAAATGTTATTAAATTAAATATAACGAAGATTGTAAAACCTTAAGACTAAACAGTTTTAAGAAAGACATACGTACAAATATAACTACAATAAAACAGATTTAGAAATATTACTAGGAATTTTCATATTTCAATACCAAATTCTAATCACGTTATTTAATAGTACTTGATTTGTAAGATATTACCTTAAAGGCATTGATGAATTTACTAAAATAATTATAAAGCAATTGACGCATACCTTCTTTCTGTGAACTCCTGATGATTATGCCTGGATCCCAGAGCAAGTGTTCATATACTGGATCCCTATCTTCATTGCATTGCTCTCTCGTGGGATGTTCTGGTATTGACAACTGGAATTCGTCACCAATATTTATTCTCGGTGCTTGTTGTCCTCCTGCTATGTTAAAGGTTTCATTTTGTACGGAATTCGTCACATTAGAAGGATTATTGTCATTAAACACAGTTGCGTCATTTCGAGACATTATTGTTGAGAACAATCCTGGTGCTATCCTAGAGGGATTCAGTATTGGTGACGGGGTGTAATAATTCGTCGACGATCTTAGGCGCGACTTAAAATCCGATTTTGATGGAGCAGTCACATCAGAACGTAATCGTTTGCGAGATCGATTTGGACTAGCGGATACACTATTAGGACTTAAAAATACATCACTTGGTGTATTGTTTTCATTTTTTGTATTATCTACAGATATATTTAATGGAGCTGGATTCTGTAACACATCTAATTTCCTTTTATCCTGCAAGGTATATACTACAGGATATGAACAGAAATCAAACTTTTTCCGACTTGCAAAATCTTTTGGGCTACTTGAAAGTAAAGGATCCTCTGAATTTGGCATCATTTGAGATTGAAGGATTGCCGGTAAATAAGGCAGCTGTAATTGTGTGATGATTGGACTTTGAGGATAAATATCTAGTTCGTCATGAATGTTTTCTCCAGGAAGAACTGTTTCTAATGCTTCTTCAACTTCTTCTGCACTAGACATAGTTGTGGTATAGAATGCTGCTGATAACGGGGAACTAGTTTGACGGGCATCATCGAGACTGTAAGTCTGCGCGTTTCCGTTTTGGTTTGTATCGAAAAATGTACCCGATAAAGAAGAACTAAAACAATGTAAAGTTATATTTAGTGATGAGATCACCAAGGTCTGTTTTAGTAAATAATGTTGCTAACTTACTTTGATTCTCTGTTACCATCGCCAAGATCGACGAAACCCTGGTTTCCCGTTGAATCTGCACTTTGAGTATTCAATGTTACTCCACTGTTAACATGTTGGTGATGAACTCCTGATGAACTTGTGGAAAGAAAAAATGTTGTAGATAGCGGTGAATCAGCGTCCTGTCGATCACAATCCATACTAAATCCTTTATCGTCCATGAAATTGTTATGGGAGTTGGTAGATGGACTATGTTGGCTAGATTGAGTTTCGTGGCTTGCTGGAGGTGTCGGATATCCCAGCCCTGGAGAGTCGTGATAACGTAATGGAGATGGCAGTGGAGATGGTGCCGTTATTGCGGAATGGGGGGAGTTTGTGTACATAACATACCTACAAAAAATAATATTATTTACATCCATTTAAAGTAGTTTTATAATCGCATTAGTGGTTCGTTAGAAACGTACTCTTTTTGAAATCCCAAAACATCTTTAGGAGATGGTGAATGGTATGCCCCAAACTCTACTAAACTTTCAGGCAATGGTGAGTCCAGCACAGCTTGTAACTCTTGGTTAACAGGAGTACCATTAAACACAGTTGTGCTACCCACAGTACTGGAAACATCTTGGCTGGTTGTAACAGTGTAAACAGCTGTTGGAGTCCCCACATTACTATTTATTGTAGGTTGTTGCTCTTGTTGTAGAGAGGCTGTAACTGTCGCGTAATCTTCCAAGGAAGCTATATCATCTAATTGTTCAGCTGCAGAAGTATCATGAAGTAATTGAATGGAGTCTACAGCTTGAAGGAGCATAGCTGTATCTTGTACATGGTAGATTTCTTCCTGCGAATAGTATCCTGAAGCAGAAACCCCCCCTTGATAGGCAAGGGTAAACATATCTCCGCCAGGTCCACTAAGCGATAGTTGAACATGACCTTGTCCCGGATCAGATACAGCTCGTTTCACAGACACCTGTAAAAAAATGTAGTAAATTACTAAGAAATATTACAATACGGTACGGAAATGGGTAAAGTATTTATTTACCTTTGTACCCCTTCTTAACAGCTCGATAAGAGTAGCGTCTTTAGCAGAAACAACTGTGTTATTACTATCTGTCAAAATCGCTTTAGGCGAAAGAAACGGATCTGATTCGGAATTGCGTCTAGAGAGCACTGGCGGCGTTGCCGGCACAGCAAAACCTTTTGTAATATTAGTAGTACTGCTGACTGTCGCGGATGTCGCAGATATTGACGATGAGATCGAATTGGTCGTGCTGGTCACTGTGTCTGGTGGGAGACCTCCAGCTCCTCGCTTGATTAGTATTTTCTCTTCAATCATTGAGCGTACGTTTGCACTAGCCGTTGTTAGAGGAGGCATGTTAGCTTCCTTCTTTTCACATTTTTTATTTTCGTTATCCTAAATACACAATTTATTATTATTTCTTATCTTTAAAATATTTAAAATTGATTTATGCAAAGTACCTTTTTAAAGTACCCGCCATGCAGTCTCATGTGACCATTTAAAGCGGGAATATTTTTAAATTTTCGATGACATAAATTACACTCTACTGGTTTTTGTTCAATTTGCTTCGCGACTCCATTTTGTATAGTAGATACTGATGTTCCATTTACAGTTACTCCTGGAGAAGACTGAGACACTGGAGATTTTGCTGCAGTTGCTGGTTTATTTTGATTCTGCTGAAGTTGCGTCTGCAAAGGCAGAGGCACAATTAAAACTAATTCATTCATGAGACATATAGCAGATAAACGAGAGACTGCGGAAACCCCTATCAGATGTTTTATTTGAATTTCAATAGACACCATATAATACTCTCACCTGCATGTTCCATGTTCTTGGCGGCTTACTCTTTGATCCCCGCACATTCATTGGCCTATTAGTTGTTGAGGTTGCTGTCGCAGTAGCAATCTCGGCCGATTGTTGTTGTTTTGTTTGTTGCATGATTTGACTAATTAGTTCAAGCTGTTGCCGTGTAAGGCCATCATTATTTTTACTATTGTCTGCTGTAGTTGTTGGTGTTGATTTTGTGTGGGCATTTCCAGACGTAGTTTTACCACCAGCTGAAGAAGTCGTACTACCTATTGCTCCGGTCGAAGCGTATTGTATACAGGTTGCACCATGAGGAGATGATGCATCACCTGAAGTTCATTTTTAATTTGGTCATTGAACATCATTTATGAAAAACGGTAGTATACAAAATATGAAAAGGTTTTCAGTTAACATAGGGTTTTGATAATATACGAAGGTCGTTCCAAAAGTACACAGGTGAAGACGAACATCGCAGCGTTTGATCAAATGAAGTTAAAACGCCAGAAATGTTTAAGAAATTCATACAATGGTATCGGATGACCGTCATCTCACACTTAGGTCCAAAGAACAATCAAAACAAAGAATCAGACCATAGAAGGTGAGGACAGTTTCATCAGCAGGGAGGGTCACGGACTTAGTTTTTCTTAGTTTTCTTAGATGCGCTGAGCGTAATATTGTTTGAGATAACTTGAAGGTATTTTTTTTTGGAAACAATGCAGAAATTAAGATGCGACGCTGTAATTGGAGGTTATGTTGAGAACCTAAACAACTTTAGGAAAGGTTTCGATACTCTGAGCAACGTTAAGAAAACATTTTTTGCGTGTTTCCTGTTAGATTTCCTCGTAGTTGTGACTTAACCAAGGAAAGCCATTTTAACCATGTTTTGGTAAGATATATATTATGCTAAATACTTTTGTGAATTTATAATTATAAGATTAAAGTAAGATGCCCGAATATAATTCAACATGAAGTTGGCCTAGGTTCATTGATGCCTTAATTTGATATTTTATATACTGTATGAAGAATCACTGTGCCAAAATTTGAGGAGCAGTGGTAAGGTAGTAGTTCTTAGTTCGTTCTACTAATGTCAATTTACTGGTAACAATACAAGCATTACTTTACCTGATGCAGTGGCGGGTGAAAGCGTCACGGCGCTACTGGTTGGATGATTCTCCGCTCTATTTGAATGTCCGGAATGTGTCGAGTCCCTGGAATGCCCCGTACTGTGATGATTTTCAGTGTGACGCCGCAGAGATCTTGCATCGCAGTACGATTTACCGCAGCCATCAGCTTTACATTCGTAAGGTTTTTTATTTCTATGTGTCAACATGTGTCCATTTCTGAAAATATGTAACAAAAAAGGGTAATGTTCTGTAGTCAAATAATCAAGTCAAGTCAAAGAATAATAAGTTTTTATTTTATTTAACCCTGCTAAGGCAGACATAATATTGGAATTTTATTGTCCCTTGAAATAGCTGTAAATAATATTTGATATTTTGATATATAAATACATATAGCAGAGATTTATGAGCTGTAAGGTTGGTAACCTTACACAAGGATTGTGCTGTCACATGCACTTATAATGTGTACAACCTTGATACTACAACGTTTAATAATTAAAGAGACAAAATGACTTTTTTAATTGTTAATATCTCACAACATATAATGAGTTATTAAAAGATAATTGAACATTTGTTCAGTTCTAGTAACCCACGTTATCAATATATAGTACACTTTTATAGAAATTAAGACATAGGACACAAGCCCATTCTGATTTACAAAAGAGAGAAATTACTTTATTAATTTAATTCTTTCAAGCCTCAGTTTCATTTACGACAATGCAAATGCAAGTACGAGGTTCCTTTTAGTACACAAGGATAGTATATTTATCTTAAAGCATATGTATATGGACAGTGAATAGCCTATATTTCCTATAGGTTAAAAGTATGTCCAAAACGTGTGCGAAGGAGAAAGGTATATGTTCCTATTTGTTCTCTATGCGCATGCGTCGAAAGTGACAGCTGTCACAACTTATGAATGAAAATATATAGAAGTTGGATGTTGGAAGTTGGCATATTGGTATCACACTGGTGTCGCCAACGCTTAATATTACTCATTGAAAATGAACTTGTTCATTGAATGAATCAATAAATTTGGCGACAGCAGCATGATTAAATTATTTTTATATTTGATGTGTTGGTCGGTTGGACAAAGCGATTTTCGAATTTTGGGATAAAGGGTATAATCGTTGGTATAATCGTTGGTATTCCACATTTATTCCATAAAGTCAATGCGAACAGTGCGAATTTGGGAACGTTTAACTTAAGATCGCCTTTCCAGTTAGTACATGTTTTCAGAAGTTATTAGTTACAAGTTCGGGGTAAATCGTTTAAGAACAACTGGTATAGGCAGAGTGATGTACGTATGTTTAGAATTGTGAAATGCTTACGGACAATTATACTTACAGGTGATCTTGCCGCTTAAATGCCTTCGCACACATCGTACATACATATTTGCGTTCATCACTGTGAGTCAGCTTATGTTTTGCAAGAGCTGAAGCATTACCAAAGATTTTGCTGCACACCTGAAATTATTTATGAAGTATTTGACATATTTATGAAACTAAATTATAATTAAGCAATGAATTAAAATAGTTAGATTTTCTCGTGTTTCGTCGCCATTTTGGTTTGCCAATTATCTGTCATTTCATATTTGAGAGTCGTGGAGAGCGGAAGGTTACAACTTATTATGGAACGTTTAAGGAGGTACAGGACGTACCGTCAATACTAAAAGTTTATGTCTCGGTAATACGAAATGCAAAATACGAAGTACATGAGGGACGAGAAAATATTGGGACTGTATCTTTGAAAATGAATTTTTCAATTCCCTATTAAACTGCTTTTTGCTTGTAAAAATGATGTTATTAATGAAAATTATTATGCATATAATAGTTTAATAAATGAGAAATTACCTATAATTAATATCAAATTAATATTAATTCAATTTAAATTCAAATTAAATATTTTGAAAAAGGAATAATGAATTTGGCAACGCTGTAAATTTACGTGTGTTGACGCATGCTTGATTTGGATTTTTGACAAATAAATTGTTATATTTTATATAATATTTATTCCGATTTTGAATTTCCCGCTCAAATTGGCATTTGCAACGTTGCCGGTTTATAACCCACATTTACTGTTTCTTACTGGTTTTATTTAAATATTTTCGTATATAGGTATCCTTTTGATAATTTTCTTTTTGCAATAGTTACAGAAAAGATTTTTTTATATACACCTAGTTTTTGAAAACCGTGTCACCATTTTTTAATAGTTAAAAGTTATATTATGTGGTGAAATTGAGCTAAAAATTATGATTTGTATGGAAAATGTCTATTTTTAATCATGTATAAAAAGAAAACTAATTTTGAGACAGCATGTATTTTAACTATTTGTACCAACCCTCTCAATTTCACAACGTATTCATCATTTACGTTAACGTCCTATACCTCCTTAACGCGCAACAACGTGTTTAATTTTGAGCACAAAATCATCAGGAGCGACAAAGCGCACTTCGACTTTATTGGGGCACTGAAAATCCTCAATTGATACACCAACCAACGACCATTACACCCACGAAAAGTGACTTCACGGTGTGCAATTTGGGTCAGCGGTGCCGGCTTTATTCTTTGAGGATGCTAGAGGCAATGGTGAAACAGTTACTTGTCATCAATATTGTAACACTTGAACCAGACATGAGTGTTCCTATTGGAATGGTAAAAATGGCAAATATTCGTAGGTCTAGTAGCAGTAAATAAAACACATCAAAACGTACCAATCTGACAACCATCAAATAATATGAATAAGCGGATCTCGAGTGACATGTTGCTATACTTCCTTATCCCCAAATTGGAAAATTTTGGCTTACGAAACATGTGAATAGCCCCACAGAGCACACACACCGTTTTTGGCCGACTAATGTCAAACGTTTTTTTATATTTTACCTGACACTGTTGCGGCCCTTGACGTGTTGGGGATGCTGCCTTAGGACGTGGTTTCTTTCCGGTCTGGAGTCTTGTTGTATCACTAGGAGGCGTAGTTGGTGTAGTTTGAGAATCGGAACTACATGCTGTTGTTTATAATTGGTAATTGTTAATAGCTATAATACTAATTTCTTGTGGAAACAATTGTTTTGTTTTAAGTATACTAGCCTTCAGCTTCTTCAGGACTTCTAGATCCTCCTAATAGTGGCGCTGGCAACTCCTGATCTGTGCAGTTTTCCAATAACTCAAATGATGTTGAACCTTCTGTTTCTGATTCGCCTGTTCCTGAGGATTGTAATAAGTAATAGCTAAAATTTGCTCTAAGTTGAAGCTAAAACATGGCAGCCATTTAAAGCCGACAGTAAGAGTTTACCGAAAAATCAAACAAGACGAATACAATCAGAGTCGCAAGACGAAATGGGAAAGGACACAGCAGCGTATTTAATGGAACGGATTAATAGTGATACTAAAAGAATCTTTAGATTTAGAATGGCTAGCAGTGATCTAGCTCTACCACCGTATCTGCTGTATCAATGATACGGGGCCCCCCAGGCCACAGGGGCACCAAACGTATGTAAGCAAAAATTCGTACGTTATCCACAATCTCACTCTTAGGCCGCACTTAGCTTAGTTCCTAGGACTATTAATTGTAAGTAATAAGGTATAATCAATATATAATTATTTCAATTCAATGCGAGCGTTTTTGTTCCATTTGTAAAAAATCTTTACGCATCACTAAAGCTCCCTAACAAATTTTGATACAGTGCCCGTCTAAGGCGCGCTACGTTACTGATGAAAAACCAGTGAGGAAAAGGGAACAGATATTGTAAAGATGAGAATCGAAGATTCTACAGGGTGTCTAAAAGAACAGAGGACACACTGAAGCATATAAAAAAAAAACGTGAAGTGAAGGTAAACAGCGAAAAGAATAGAAGATAGATAACAGAAATACAGATACGAAAGATGGGGGCAGGGATAGAACGGGAGTAAAACAAGAATCCAACAAGAATAAAAGATCAAGTGTTCTGTTTTGTGAGGTTTCTATCACTATTGCATTACAATTCTAGTTCGTATCAACTTTATCTTCATTTGTATTCTAACAGGTCGAGTGGTTTCGTCATTTGTAGCCGATAAAATATACATTTCATATGAGCGACTGTGAGAAACTGAAGTGTAAATGAATTCTTCCATGACAAAAAAACATATACATCTTCAATATGATGACAAAGTGACTCCAAAATGTTTACTGAGATGGGTGGAATACAAGCTAATATAATCACACAGAAGATTACACAGAGAAGAGATAAAGAAAAGCCTAAATAATTCAAAATATTAGATATACAATACATACCTACTGCATTTTAAATATATTCTACAAGTTTTTTTAAGGTAATTTTGAAATATATCAGAGTAAGTTTAGATGAATTGTAATAGAAATTGTAACGCCGAAAGGCAAAATTCATACATTATCTATCATAACATTATTTATACAAGATGTGTACGGAGAACGAGATATTAAAGTTCACATTCTGAATAAAAAACGCTTACAAATAAATGCTATGATTATGATTGCTATATTGGAAGCTGTTAACTCTAGTAGAAATTGTTTTTCAGTACAAGGTTCGCAGCTTCTAGCTTGCTACACGTTAATTTCAAGATTCATTTTCTACTTCTCATATACAAATTGTATTACAAATCTAGTTTCACATACAGTTACTGTAAGCTTGCTATAAGCTAATTGCAATATTCATTTGTGCTTATTTGTGTTAAAATTACTAATTTTACATTTAGATAAAGTAGAATTATCCAGGAAAATGAATACAGTGGCAGACATAATCTCAAATGTGAATTAAATACGTTAACCAAAAGTCATTCTGGACTCACCCGCTGTATGGAATTTTCCCAATATGCCGGACAACATTTCAGTGTCTGGATAGCCGATGGCTATAGAACCATCATCATGCGTATATCGTGCTAAGAATCCTGCAGCAGTGTTATCAGGAATGTTTTCACCCTCACGTATTTGTAAGGTGACTTCTCCTTTTGCACCCATCGCTGCAGACATTAGAAGTTGACACGTATTAGGGAGATACTCGGTCAGGGGAAGAAATCCTGGCACCTGTAACAAATTAAATATGATATAAAACTGTTCATCTATATTAAATTCTACTTCTATTTATATTAATAAATTATATAAGGTTTTCCCGAGAAGAACCCTATCAGGTATGAAGTGATGATTGCCTGACATAGACCTCATCAGGATCCATGTAACATGTAGGATAACCTTGTAGTTTCAAACAATATCGAAATAACGAAATAGGTTAATATGGATATGGAAATATTTCGCTTATTATTTTTAAGACTTCGGTTACTGATATCAATTTTATCCGCCTATTAAACAATTCGTAAGAATCGCCAACAAGAAGGAAATTAGGCAACCTTTAGAAATTCATTTTAACAAGTATCTATTGATTTACAAAAGCATTATAAATAGAAAAGACTCATTAATAATCTACATTATACTTAAAGTAGACAGACGACACAGTGGGCGAGAGCATTGATGCTTGACGCCGACTGCTGTGTCTTCGGGTTCGATCCCTGGACCAGATATATATTTTCTGGGTTTGGTTATTATGAACTTATATTGATTATGGTCATACATAATCGTACAGTTATTAGGCAGTGGTGTAGCCCACATATATGAGGCCACGACACCATAAATACTGCCAACATTGAAGAAGGTCGTCGGTGATAGGACTCAGCATCGGAAATAGGCCGACGTTAAATAAAAAAAAAAAAAAAAAAATTAAAGTAGACAAACAAATTTATAAGTTTCTGTTAAAGTGTTAATGCGCATGTATTATGTGTAGTACATATAGTACAGTAGTTTTTTTTAAACCAATATTTGTTTTTACTGTTTTTTTTTTATTATGAAATAAATACATGTATGTAAACCTCTTAGTAACTTGTTTAATGAAATTGGGTCAGATAATACACACATTAAATGGATAAGTACCAACTGTGAATGCTAAATTATGCTTGTTTGTATAAATTCGATCTTAACGAATTGCACTTGTTTTGTAAAGATGTAATTTAAACACTTATTTATTTGGTGGACTGTAGATTTGTTTGTATAGGAAGAAATAATACTAAAACACGATTTAAAACCATAGTGAATTTATTTGACGATAATTACGAACACACGTGTACAATTGTTTACATGCTTGTTGCTAAATTGCATTACAATAAATGTTGTTGTTGCACGTTCGAATGATGAAGTGGACTGTATTTTGATGGACTGATTTGTGATCACTGTACAAGAAAATTGGTTCTACTTTACATCGATAGTGTGAAAACCAGCATTGGTGTTGTTCTGATTCTAGTTTTTGATATCAGATACTTTGACTTACACAACCTAGATGGAGTTGCTTAACTATTTGTAGTATTTGAAATATTATTCAATAATTCGCAAACAATACTATATACCCTATATGTTTTTTAATAATGTTATATCGTATTTAAATGATACTGTATTGCACAGCTCATTTTTAAAGTTTGTCACGATGATCGCTAAGCTTAGGCTGACGTATAAAGAGAGAGGAAGTATTTATTGGTGGGTTGAAGCAGAAGATATACAAGATATATAGGGAAAAGAAACAAAAACTGAGAAACAGGAGAAAGAGGAGAGTGAAAGAAACGTGAAGGAATTGTTGCTAGGAGGTATAAAGGAAGATGATGGTTGGCTGAAATAGGAAGGACATGAAGAGAAAAGAAGAAACATAAGAATGAGGAACACAGCAAAGCAAAGAATAATTATTTAGGAGGTCGATTCCTATTTCTTTATTGGAATAAAGGTTAATTAACGTATGTTTAACTCTTTATTTTAGTAAATATAAAAAATAATTACAGAGACATATTTATTTAAAGTTTGAATTTCGTTTTATCGCTTAATTGTTAGATATATTTTAGAAGACACTAAATCTGTAGAATATAATATCTAATCGAATTTATTTCTCGTTGTATACCAATTTTATATCAATACTTTAAGTGTTCCGCAACAGCGCTTTGACGTTTGATTCTGCATCTCTTTTACACATCTCTTGATTAACTGCGATGGTAGACAAATGGTAGTGGGGAAGAAGGTAAATGACGTCAACTAGTTATCACATTTTAATTTTTTTTTGGTCTTAAATTATTAAAGAGACTAAAAATTACTATTTCAATCGTTAATAATTTTTATAAAATTGCGAATTGAATAAAAATAATAGAATATTTGTGGTTCAGATAGCCAACTTTATAATACAGCGCAGGTTTATATAAATTCAGTTATGGTTCTTAACCCAGTTATCATAGAGTTCTATGAAGGAATGGAATGACGGCAGAAGAGGCAGAGAGGAAGTGTAGAGGAGGAGTTAAGAAGCAAGGGCAGGGAGATACAACAACAAGATAGGATGACGGAAATTGAAAAAAGCAAATATTGTGAGAGATACAAGAGGCTATTGGAGAAGGTAATACCTTATGTAGTAGATAAAAAGGATAAAAGAGGCAAAGAAGATAAGGATAATCGCCAGGTTCAAAATGAGAAATGAAGAGAAAGGCAGTAGATATTGGAAAAGAAGAGAGGCAAAGTTATGCAGAATGTACAAGAGAGAAACAGAGACTTTGGAGTACATAAAAGAGACAGGTGATGGTAAAATGAACTGTAAAATGAAGATACAGGAAGTGGTGAGAGGATTCAACAAAGTGGAGATATGGATGGCGTCAGTACATAGAAGAAGGAAGGAAGTAGTGGAAAAGGGTGATAAGCAATTTAAAGAACGATTAGAATACAGCAATAGTTTAAGTTGAATTTAATTGGACAATGAAATGTAATTATAAGAAGTACAGCCTAGCGGCAGATACATTAAATAAATAAATTAGTATAATTAGGAAATGAGATCTAATTAGAATAATGTAAGCCACGACGGAAATAAACATTATATAACTACAATACAATACAACTGGTTTAGTACTTAAAAAAGGGCGATAAATATGATACAATATAATGGGAACCATCCTCAATAAACTAGAGACGGACGCAGATATGGTGACTCCGGCACCGGCTCGGGCTCGGGCTCTGGATGATGAATGGTTGTTTTGATCATTTTATTTCAAAATATGAAATGAATTACATGAGTTGAGCTCCACTTATCTCTATTTGAAGCTGAAAAATACATGATTTATATTTTGTTCCAAATGAAAATGTTTTTGAAATGGAGTCGTATGATATAAATAATAAATGTCCTGAATTATGTCACACTCGCCATTAGATACAACTGTCATAATAAATACATTGTGTGCCTATGCTACACTGGTTCTCAAAGTGTTTGTCAATATATGTATAGCCATATTTTACGTTAGGAATGGCACGGCTGGTAGAGTGGAATGTGTAAGGGGATTAATGAATACAGGCGTTATGTGATATAATTGATGTTTTGAGATAAACACGTTTAAACTTTCTTGGCCTGTATTATTTATGCATGTTTCATTTGAACCATGCGTACGTGAACATTTTACTTCTATTAACTCTATATTATTTTGATAAAGCAATTACTCAGTTGCACCATTATTTATGATTATGCTTGTGAACCATGTCTTAATTTCTATACAACTGTACAATATATTGATAAAGTTTGCTGTGAGTAACTCAAATATTTAATTACTTTTTTGTTTTTTATTAATTAAATGTGTGTGTCGTTAGACTTTATATTCTTTCAATATTAAATCACGTAATTACATCTCATTTTCAACCTAATCCTAAAACTATTCTAACATTTTTAATAATTCCAACAGCAATGTTTGATTTTTATACTCTTGTTCATATATTTTCTTGCTCCCTACTCCTCGTTGTTTCTGTCCCTTTTTTTTATTATTTTCACTTCCTTTACTTCTTCCTTTCTTCTTGGCTCTATCTCCCGCCATCTATCTCTTGTCTTCCTTATCTCCTCTTCGCAAATTCTCTATTTTCAGAACTGAAGTTTAACTGTTTCGACTCTACCTTCCTTCTCTTTTCTCGTTCCTTCTCTTTATCTCCGCTATTCACCGGTGCCTCCTTTTAATAGCTATCCAACCTTTTTTCACTTTATTATCTTTTCTCACATGAATACTTAATGTGCTCCAGCGTTTACATCTCTTTCCCGCACACCCTAAACGGTGTGTCACCCTTTTCTATTTTCTCAGTATTATAGAATATATTAACAATTTATTATTTTTATTTTTTTAATCACTATCTATCCACTAAAAATAATCTTGATTACTTATTCCCTCTGTGATGTCATACGCAGAGCTAAAACTAGCCTCATCTTAAATAGTCGAATGTAGTAAGCAATCGGTTCCATTTCCATAGTGCCCTAAAATCATTTACAACACGGGCAACTGTTATTTTGTTCTTGTTAATTTGAGAAAAATGAAAAGAAAATTGCTAATCTTTCTTTTCCTTTATTTGTTGTTTTTTATTAATAATTTACCGGGTTTCCTAAGACCACGGTCCTTCTTTTGCACTTATTATTACATTTCATAAACTACATATCTACTTTTATATTAATTATTACATTCATACTACACATTTAGTCCCGCTATAGTCTACATCCTGTCTATCACCAAACACACCGGCCACTTTGGTATTTCAGTGGTTCCTGCATATTTGTTGACAACATCAATTCATTTTCTACCATAACTCTATATAAATTATTTCAGAAGGCCTTCGTTTTTCTGCATTAGACAATCCTCCATATACATTGTCTGCGAATCTTCTTTATTATCTATACTTGTGTGAATGAATTTTGAAGAGAATCCGAATATAACTCAAATGTTTGATTAGTCCCAGAAGTTTCGAAATGGTTCTGATAAAGTAGAAAATCAAAGTCATAATCGACTTTTGGTGACCAGCGTCAATGAAGACAATATTCAACCGATTTCTGAGAATTTTAACTGCACGACAATGCGTACCCGAATATAGCAGCTCTAACTCGTGATAAACTCACTAAATTACACTGCCAACCTCTTGAATACCTATCTTACAATCTAACTTTATCCCCGTGTGAGTACCACATGTTTGGACCACTAGAAGCATTAGATGAAACGACGATGCAGTGGTAATTTTCGTTTTCCCATGAAGACTATTTATTTTTGTTGAACGAAACTAAGTAGAAAAATAAGACAATCCATTTGTATTTGTTATAAATCTCTCTTATATATATATATGAATATTATTCGTAGGCATGTTAATAAACTATAACGTTTTAATGAACAACCCTTTCTCTGATACTTAATTCCATTTTATGTCGCAGCGATTTATTCACCCTAACCTAACTTTCTCGTCGGTTTAGCTTTAGCTATAAATTTAACAGAAATAAAACACATTTGTCAAATATCAGCAGTTCCGTCAGTCATTCCACCAATCTAGCAGTTCTCCACCTCCCCCATCATACCATCATCACCACCCCCACTCCCAGTACCAGTACCAACTCATTCCGTATTCCACAAAGCGGTGCACCATCCTACCTCGTTCCTCGTTCCTCGTTCTCCATTCACCAAGAAGAGGCCTTAACCCAGTTGGTTTGGTCTTAAAACTTTGTTTTACAATTGGTATATTAAGACATCTCCCTATTCTCATACCATAGCCCTCTACTGAATTACTCTGAGTCCAACTCTGCGCACTTGTTCTACGCATATATTGATCCCTTGGATCTCGCCCTTGGAAGAATAGTTACACATTTATACCAAGTCTAGAAATACTATATTTTTGAAACTTTTTTGTCAATTTCTTAGGTTTTCTTTTCTTCACGGCAGAGTTACATTAGCAATGAACTGCAAACAAAGACATTGCTCCGTCAATGAAATAAAAACTACAAATATTATTAAATCTGTCATATATCAATATTCTTATAGAGCTAAATTGACAAATTCGATAACAAAATAGCAAATATCACCGGGCAAGAAATCTAGCTAGAATTAACGCAACAGCTGTTGATGTGAAAGATCAAAAGAGTTCAATGATATGTAATTTAATGATTTAAGGCTGAAGGATGTGGTGCCTAATGGCAAACACATTAAAATAAATACAAATATAGAAGAAACCACTTGGTGCAGGAAGATGCGTGTAATTGTGGACAAGGGCTAGCCGTTATATGTAAACATTACATAACTTTTTTAGTTAGCTTATTACAACTATTTGTATACAAAATATATATCATATAATATCCTGTATTTCAACTCTAATTTCTCCATCATTTCCCATTGCGCAAAGCGATTATTCCATCCTATAATAAAAGGTTTGTATCAACAACAAAAAAACCTATACACAACAAATGTGTTTTAAAATTTAATACAAACCCCTTTTTATTCCACTACATATTTTAAACAACAAATTTCCGTTCAAAAGAAAAACTATATTCATAAAAGTTTAACGATACCCATTTTCATGCCCCAAGTGAATTGTTTGGAATAAACTCCTATCAAAAGTACAAAGGACGGTGAAAGAGAGACAGAGAGGGAGTGAGTAAAAGGGAAAGGGTGAAGAAACACAACGCGTGATGGGTATTATGGTGAAGGGCGCAACTTGATAGCGGATAACTCTCTTCGAGAAATGTTAATAAAGCTTTAAATCTTATCTGTGCAGTGTTATTTCAATTGTTATATTAACACAACATTAACAAGAGATTAAAGTATCATCCCCTAACACAGGTTTAGTTTTAACATTAAGTTTCAGTTTGTGAAATCATGCGCCGGGCTGTGTGTCAGTAATATACTTTATTTAATAATATTTACTTTCTACATTTACTTTCTTGGCCTATTTCCGATGCTGAGATCAGATGTACAGATCAATGGTCTTGCCCACTTTACTATTACACTATACTATTAATAAGGAAGATTATGCACAATTTTGCTGCTACATCTATCACTAGTTCAGTGACGGTGGTGAATGGGGAGTAAGTGATTGGGTTAACTGAAGGGAGAGTGTTCAAAGAGAGACGGGTGACCATAAATTCAAAACTCATCTTTATTAAAAATAGAAACTTAGGCAATAAAAGTAAGTTTAGAAATAATAATCAATCGATTCAAAGATGTTATGTATACGTTGATGGGCCGAAATGCTAGTCCAGAGATGTAATCAGATCAATGAAGAAATTTTGGTTAATAAAAAAAGGTAAATAACGCGTAGGTGTTGATATTTTCAGTTGTGAAGAAGTTCTTAACAATCTCAATGTCATTACATTAGTTGGCTTCTAATGTCAAGATCGTTTGCGTGAATATATTTTGCAACCAGTATACCTATAAACTATAATCCACTGTCGTGTACACGTCATCGCTTTAACTAATCACGTCTGCATGTCTGCTGTTGTAGAAATAGTTTAGTAGTTAGTAGAAGTAGAGCGGTATACAGCGAAATTAAAATACAATTTGAATCATTCAATACAAAAATCTTTACGCAGCTCTACTTTGGTTTACGTTAGTCTGATAAGGTATATACAATTTATGATTTACTGTTCGACTCTGTCTAAGCGTTTTCAGTATCCTAAGTTCTGGTGCAGGCGCATCGTTAGCATCCCAATTTATCAGATTGCGTAAGTATGTTATCAGGCAGCATACGAAAAGTAAAATGTTATGAACTAATACATTTGACATTGTGAACTGCTAACTAAGGATGATTTTTCTAAAACATTTATATTTTCCAAATTAAGTTACTTAAGTTTTTTCATAACTGTCCGAACTGAAATAAAGTGGCTGGATCTTTGGCTCTTTAGAACCTCTTCGCTCCCATATGGCACAGCTTTTCATAAGGAACCAATCAATCCAAATCCCAATTCGTGAATTTCGTGAAGAAAATCATCGGTCGCTCATTGGCCTTCGCACAGTAACGAGTCGTGTATATTAAAACACTGCAAAATTTATTCTTAAAAGAATTCGAAGAAACTTAATTATTTTTTAATTATTGTTTTAAAAAATGTGTTTTAATTACAATATGACAGAGTCTTGCGGCGTGTACAATATTGGTATAGTACATTTTTTGTTTCACTCACACTTGTTGCAACAAAATCAGTATGAGTGAAATATAAAATGTAAGAATATGTAGAATAAATTAGTTAAAATGATAACCTATTTTATGAAAATGTATATTTTGTACACTTCTATTACATAGAGTTCTACACAAAATATTTATTTTATTTATTTCAAATGCATAAAATAATTAATGCACTGAAAAAAGAAAAATAATTATTATATAATTGAATAATAAGAGCGCGAATAATAAAAAAATATTTAGATTATAACAACATAATATTAAAACATGTTTTTAATTCAATACAACACTATTATAATTACGAGTATTTTAAACAATTTATTAATTACAAAAAAGACTTAATTTAATTCTATAATTGAGATATTTTAAATATTAGATTCTATTATAAATACAGAAATTATAGAGTGTAATTCATAATAAAACAGAAACATAATTCTTCTATAAAATTACACTTTTCAAATGTATCTAAAATTAAATAAACAACTCTATAAAATTTAATAAAAGGAAAAGAAAATCCTAAAATTTCCTAAGGGAAAAGAAGAAACACTTTTTTATAAAATGTGTATGCAAGGGCTAGTCTATATATCATACGTCATTTATCAATATACCCTTGAAGATATAAAAGTACAAACATAGATAAAAGTACCGCCATACGGTCTGTACCCTATCTTATATACGACTCCATACAGAATGCACGACGATCCCTTGTTTAGGTTTGTTCCGCATATAGATATATATTATATAGATCACTTAATAAGTTACGTTTCGTATTGACATAAAAATGGCGACACTATTTACAAAATAATATGATTTTTAGATAGTACAAACATTCTAACTATATGATTCAAAATTTCATGACATTTCAAGCATTAGCCTCGTACTAGTGTTTCTTTAGTGACGCTACTTTTGTAATTTTAAAAACAATGGAAGGATATGAAATCGTCTATTAATAAGTTCTTGACAAGTGTTATTCGGACTAGATATTTATGGCGTTATTTAAATGTCATCCTACTTATTAAGTGATATGTTAATACGAAACAATTGCAATAGTCGGCGAACGGACACATTCTGTTCCAGTGTGAGAGAATCATAAGACATAAAACCACCCTTAAAACAAAAATTTAGGTAAAAATGTATTTAATATAAAAATCGCAGATTGAGCAAATTTATGTCACTAATGGATTTCTTTATAAATAGGTTTCTATTCGATTGTATCCTCGTTCAAGCGAATGGAACTTTAACCATATTAACAACCACCTCTCCCATTCCCTTTCCCCTTCCCCTTCCACCCGTATCTATTACAAAATCCATGTATACTTCCTTTAATTTGTATAACATATCTCATATGACAAAAACATACACATGTTATTAATGTACTTATATTTTGTCTTCTTCCCTCTATTTTATATTTTATGTATTTTATCTCTGTCTAACACATTACACAGGCTACATTTACATAGACCATCCATTCCCTTACAAAACACGCTATAATACATGCTAATAACATTTTTTTTCTCATACATTTTGTATAGGAGCTTTTTCTGTTAAGGCACGGGATCTATAGAACCCAAGCTTGAGCTTTTTCATATTATTGCATTTACATATTTACGTATTTACATATAAACATGAAAAATATATCTAAAGCTTTTAAAAGCTCTCTATTCTTCCAGAGGTGGACTAGTAAGCGATTAAATTGTTGTATTTGTTGAAATTTACAAACTTGTGAAGGAAAAAATTAGTTATAAAATTTTTTAATATTTAGTTAAAATAGAGGAGAATTTTTGTAAAGCATGAAAAACGCTGAAGTTTTATCAATTAGGAATCTTTCTGTTTATCATTATCACTGTATTGATTTTAATTTATATCACTCCAGTGTGACAGCCCCTTTATAATAAATGTTTGCCCCGTCACAAAACGACGCTTGTTTGATGTATTTTATTTAAGGTGAAATGATACTTGGTCATACTTGAATCGCAAAATATAGATGGCGATACTATACAGCAGGTCAAATATTATCAAAAGAAACAATGTTTTTTATATTTAAATCGTTTTATTTAAGTAAATAAAATAAAAATAAACGCGAATCAAAATCTAAAGCTGCAATTAGTTAGATGAATAACGTATCTATATTTTAAGCTTTCTTCCACTGACTTTCAATGAATTGGAACCGCAAAAATAAATTTTGAAAATGAATAGTGCTGTATTTTCTAGTTAAATTCCAATTTTTATATGACTGGTAATATTTCTAAGGGTGTGTCATAAATTTTATAACCTTTATTATGGTTCCCAAACTTACGCTTAAGACCTTAAGATTGGAATGCACGAAAAGCAGATTTTTCCATTGTTTTAAAAATTATAAAAGTAGCATAAGCGAAAGTACTCTATAAAAGTATTTCAGCGAAGAATAGAATTTGTTACCTCACGAAATTATAGACTCTATGTAGTCTAGACACCATCACCGACCCGACCCTAAACCCAGGCCAGTTATAGGTAAAGTTTTCTTGGAAAACTTTCCTACTACCTCCAGCGAGCTTCCGATGAAACTCGAGAACTATCCAACGATGGCTTCTTCAGCACAAAATTGGGAAAGAAACGGAAGGAACAATTTTGTGATCGCAGCAACCAGATCGATTTTAAGTAATAATTTCAATATTCTAAGGTCTTTTAATTCAAAATTGTTCTAGTATTCTGTTTGGTTTTATTTTATATATCTAGATATCTTATCATAGTATTGTTTAAGCAAAATAATAAAACAGGTCTATCGTATGATCGAGTAAGGTCGAATTGCTAATATTGGATAAATGTGCATTGGAACTCATAAATTGTCTAAAGTGTTTTTATTATATTTTATGACTTTGTCAATATTTATCCTCGCTATCTAGTACATACAATTATAATTTAAAGTAGGAGGAAGTGGATCACTAGATGCACTACGTACAAACCAGTAGTTGACAACCTGTGACACAACATTTATTTAATATCATTAGGTTGATAGCGTGTAAATTCTCATAGTTATTTAAAAAAAACAACTAAAACTATTATAGCTGATAAACTAATGGTTGGAACACAAGAGAAGGACAACAAGGTTTAGATTGGGAAATGAGGAAAAAGGAAACAGATACTGGGAAAGTAGTGAGGAAAGAAAGTGTAGAGTGTGCGGAACGGAGGACGAAACACTGGAGCACATTAAGTTTGAGTGTAAGGAAAAAGTAGTGAGCGAAAGGAATATTGGCCAGCTATTAAAGAGAGGCAGTGAAGGAAAGAGGTGAATGGCGGAAATAGTAAAAAAGAAAGGAAAAACAGGACAATAAATAAGCTTGTGGCTCGATTGCATAAGGAACATGAAGAGAGAGGAAGATACAGGCAATAAGGAAGGAGAAGCAGGAAACGGTTTGCCGAGAGGAGACAAAGAAGACAAGAGGTGAGGAAACGGTGAGAATGAAGGAAGACTAGGGAAAATGAAGGAAGAGGGTCAAGAGAAGAAGAAGCAGAAAGTACTTTTGGAAATAAAAAGGTCTAGAATAGTTTAAGTTTAATTTCAAGTTGAAGTTCTATGAAATGTATTAAGAATGTAGATTGTAAAGCCGAAAGGCGAACAATTAATAATAATTAATAACTAATGGTTGGAATGTTACAACATTTTGAGATATATCGTTTGAAAGTTGGTACCATCTTCATAAAAAATCAAATGGATTTATTAATAGCCATCTATGATATGTCACCAACTCACCAACTCACCAACTTATTGAGTGATGTGTTATATAAATATGCATATAAAAATAGAAGAAATGCTTAAAAAGCTACGAAATGGCTCCAATAAATAAATAGAATAATACATAAAACCAATAATATTCTCAAATTATGAATATGATTGCAAAGAAAAACATAATAAGGAACAAAAATAGAATAATTATAAAATCATTATATCACATATTTGTAAGATTTTGGCAGGAGTATGAACTGACTTAGTATTTAATTAACGATGACGATTAGACTGTGTTTAAATCGTTGAAGTTTTCATTCATAATATATTGAACGTATTCGTCACTCCAGCCACACGATCCACGACCACGATCCCAATGTAACGACTCAAGTAGTTTTCAACAGAAACTTTATTAAATAAAGTTGAAACCACTTAAGACGTTTCTCTGTGCTTAGGAGGTAATCAATATTTAAAAGCTTAATGTACTACCCATGTGGGAACCCTTATTAAGTGAGGCAAGGCAGCCTAGCCTATCTGAAGAGTTGAAATAATGTTCCTGAACATTGAAACTAGTAAGGGGGGTAGCACCACCACAGCAGGCACTCCCACTCGATCACCCACATCCCTAGCCGCCACAATATGGTAACGTCGCATCGTTTAAGATCGTAATCTTGTCGCCAGCAGCACGAGTACGTTGCGACAAATGTATGACTCTATTAATTATTCAATTAAACTTAGGGGCATTAATATTGAAACAATTGAACTTGTACATTCATAATCGATCTACACCATAAACACAAAACGTTATGTATTATTTAACGTAATATTTTATACCTAACGTTACGCTTTAGTAATTAAGCAAGTTTAATATAATTCGATTTTATTTTCTAAATTTCATTAATTTAACGTCGCCCTATTTCCGATGCTGAGTCCTATCACCAACGACCATCTCGTGCTACGTTTGCATAGCCTCATTTATGTGAACTACACCACTGCCTAATAAGTTTATGATTATGTTTATACATAACCAATTTAATTTGATAACAACCAAATCCAGAAAATATAATTCTGGTTCAGGGATCAAACTATAATGTTCCAGCCAATTGTGTCGTCTATAACATTATCATTAAATAAATTAAAGACATTAAATATTAATTAATATGCAACATTATATAATTTTGTTTAAAAAGCAATTCAAGGTACTTGTCGCACAGACAAGGCTGTATTGGCTGTAAGGCTGTAGCATTGAAAGTGTAATATGCCTGAGAAATATAAGCAGATATTTGAAAGCAAGGAAAGCCTGAAAAACCTTATTGACTTGATCAATAAAACTAATTTAATGTCTCTATTTTGAGTACCCATACTCGTATCTATAAGTTTTAAGTTATGTATTGTAAATGTTTATAAATTTTATAAACTACTAATGTATAAATGTAATAAGTGTTAATAACTTTTGAATGTTGATGCAGTCAAATAAATATTAAAAAAAGCTTCATTAACGTCAAAAAACTTAAATTTAAGTCGAAAGATAACTTTTGTTATGCAACCAGGTAAACGTTTTTATGTTAAATATATGGAAATGTGTTTAACGAGGTATATGGGGTTTTATGAGCATTTACATTAGCTGTTAGATAAGATGTTATGTGTTGAAAAAATATTTTGGCTTTGATAATTATAACTCGATATAGTTTACAATGTTTCTTTATTATAAACTATAGCAAGAATGATTATAGTGAAGACCGTTTCGGCTTGTTTCGCAGCTAAGTACCAAAGGACTGGTCCCGCTGTTAAGTAGAGAAGGGCCTGTTGTTCCTGGAATGACTGACATGTTCTCTGACTATCTCTTCCGCGACATCAAGTTTCTAAGGCCTTCCACACACGAGTCAACTGATTGCAAACTAGTCGAGCCGTGTTTCGTGACTCTATAGAATTTTTAACAATAGCATAACAGGGGATTTTATTGTGTGTGGTATTTGAATGTATGTATGTATTTAAATACTTTTAAAAAATATATGTGCACATCTCTGCTCATGATGTCACCATAAAAAGCATGCCCTGCGACCGAGAAACACAGTCGCTGAAAATGTACTCAAAATCAGATTATTTTCGATCGTGCCGTCAGTTTTCTCTTACTCGTATACACGTTCGTTATCTCACTAATAACACAGTTGCATTCTCATTTGAGATCCGTAAATTTAGAAACTCGGGTTACGAACACCTCTAGTTACGAATAAATCGGGTTACGTATACAATTTTTGAAATCTGTTTGACTCTACTTGCATACAATGTCTCGGCTTACGAACGCCAAATGCGCTTGATACAATTTCTTTCATATACTTAGAATATATATAATATACAGCACGTAAATAATACGTATGTTTTGTATTACTATAGTATATATCCAGAGAAAGTCAAAAGGGTTAGTGACAGTGGTATAACGAAACCTAAGCGACAGTAGAAACATGAGAATGGTATTTGTGTTTTTCAACTTTTGAACGTGTACGACATGGTTAAATCTACAATCAGAACTGTGTTAACTATGAAAAAAGATGCGCTAGAGAAGGTTGATGAGGCTAAAGGAGTGACTATATAATCGAAGTAACGATCTCAAGTATTAGAAGAAGTAAAAAAAATATTGTTAGTTTGAATTAAGAAAAAGTAGCTTCCTATATATTATTAATACAGAACCACAGATGGAATTGTTATTTAAATTACTGTGTTACTATTACTTTTATTACTCAATACAAAAGCTATTTTACAAACTTCAAATTACATTGTATTGGGGAAGCTACTACTATAGACTACAGGCAGACAATCGGTAAATAATATTTATTTACACTCACAACTCAACTCTGTATGAACAGTTAAAATTGATTGCTATTTGAAAACACAATACCTCTGAAACAATTAATCATATTGAAATAACTTCCATTACTCTTGCACCATCACATCACAGTACAGTACAGTACATAGCACGCTAACGCTAGACCTACGTTCCATGGCTACGGCATTGAATGCAGCCTTCAAACTACAGTAGACACTAACTCCATCTCTTGTTCGTTGAATGAATGATCGCAAGAAGTCCCAATACTGATTACTAGGACGTGGGAGGACGCAAGGAGAGGGAGAGAGTAATTAAATGTTCGTTCGTTGTTTCAGAACATTTGTTGTAAATATTTCAACGTTTCAGATCATATCTTAGACTAACTGTTGGATTTTTGTATAGCGTCTAACGTCGGCGTCGGCGTCGACAAACAAATGTGTTAAAATAACCTCCAAGGTCAATAACGCGTCATTTCACAACCGCCTTCACTATGACGTTGTATGGGATTCGAGGTAACAAAAATCAAATATTTCGTTTTATGAACTTTGTATAGTACTTCGATGATAGAAGAGCATCTTTGATTGTGACATATGCAGATGTAAATGAGGTTAAAATCAATGAAATGTGTTGTCATTAAAAAGGATTAAGATTGTGGTTTAATTAAAATGACGCTAATTATTCGATATAGATACACCTTTTGTTTTGAAACTTATAAAAAAACTATTTCACTTTCGTATATTTTATGATGCTTTTATTATAGTGAAAACATGTACAAATCACACGTAATATACCTTATACAATTTTTTTTATTAAAAAATAGACAGAATTTATGCTTAAAGTTGACTAATAAATGTGAAATATGTCGCCATTTTGACTTATATATGGAACATTGTCATTTTATTTCTAACCTCAAATTAGAAAATTTAACTTTAACCATTAATATTGTCTTTTCCTAAATAAAAATTGGTATAAGGGGGCGTCCATAAATTACGTGAGATGTTTAAGGGGGGGAGGGGGTCGAGTCAAATCTCATCTAATCTTCCGTTGGAGAGTCTTCCGGTCTCGGCAAATATCACGCAATTTTTTTTCTGATTGAAACAAAAAAAAATTATACTATTTTGGTCCATTTAATCTAGATTGTACATGCTTAAGGCCTGTCTCAGTATGGGACCGTATTTAAGCGAATTTCTGCCGGACGTATACGGGCTACTACGCTTTACCTATCCGAACCATGTAAATGTAATGAGATCGCTCTGGAGCTCTCAGACTGCACGCTACAAAGCCGTCCGAATACGGGCGGCACTACCTCGCACAGTAGAACCGAACAAAGGCGAATTTTATCCAAGCGTTACCACTACTACAACGATACCCTATCCGAACCTTTGTAAATGCAAAAAGCCGCCTCAGACTGGAGGGGATACCTAAGATCGCTTGTTGTTACGGTGCAATACGAGTCAAATGAAATCTATCGGCGACATGGGTATGTTCTGCATGCAGTTTATGTTTGTATTTCAGTGAATCATGGACACGGATGCCGATACCAATACGATAGAACTAAATTTAAATTCACGCCCACCAGAACTCAGATATATAATAAATGCTAAAGTCCCTTTAATACCAGTAGTGTATCGATAAAAATTAAAGTTAAAGTTTGCTCTCATAATAAATTATATTAATGCTAAAGAACTCCAATACACCCCCTAATACACGACTACACAAAATTTAAAAAAACACCTCACGTAATGTATATTACGTAAGATGTGTACATGTTTTTAGTATACAACAAATCCCATAAAACATACAAAAATGCAGTAGTTTTTAAATGAGATTTAAAACAAAAGGTGTAGCTATATCGAATAATTAACAAAATTAAATATTTCGTTTTATGAACTTTTGTATAGTAGGGCCCTCCACACACGACGCGACTGGTTGCAAACCTTAGTCCCGAATCTACCCGAAGCGAATGTGATTACAACTGTTGTTAGTGAGAGATCGAAATATGAGATAAAACACGAAAAAGGCACACGAGTTGGCGGATTGCAAACTAAACGCGAAACGAAGTTTTCAACGAAAACTAGCACGAGCCGTGTATCGTGACTCTATAGAAATTTTAACAATAGCAAAACAGGGGATTCTATTGTATTTTATTTGATTGCATGTATGTATTTAAATACTTTTCGTGAACATCTCTGTTGATGATGTCATCATAAACCACCAGTACCCTGCGACCGAGAAATCTAGTCGCTGAATATATGCTCAAAACCAGTTTAAAATCAGTTTAGTTACGTTTGTTCCGTGTGTTTTATCTCACTCGTAAACACTTTCGTTCTTTTATTAACAACACAGTTGTAATGAAATTCGGTTCGGGCATATTCGGGGCTAAGGTTTGCAACCAGTCGCATCGTGTGCTGAGTGCCTTAAACGGATTAAGTTTGTGGTTTAATTCAAATAACATTTTTAATGCGGAATTTCGATTAATGTAAAGTACAAGTCTGAAAACACTGGTTCTGTCTCTGATTCCTGGTCAGCTTTGTAATTATTAAATGAAATTAGCTCATCACAGTTATTTACGTTCAGGTTGACACATTTCTTGAATCTTGAAACAGCACTGCTCGTACTTTAATTACACTAGTAATAAAATGATTGTTTCAGTTTATTTATGTAACATTTATTTAATAAAATTAAATGCACAAACAAGAAGTTCAACGAAAATATTTGACACATTTAGATAAAGGTTAACGTAACACGGTGGATGTAAAGTTGTTAACCGAATTCTAGAAGTTTTTATGAACGCGATTATAATCGAAATAAAATCATTAGCAGCAGGATTCATAATTTTGAAAACCATCGTAAGAAAATTTGGCTACTAGGACCTCAAATGTCTAGTTCTTTTTTATTAACTCCTTATATTTTAGGAGATATGAACAATGAAAATAATAATTTTGTCACTTTAATTGCTAAATGGATCGTTATAGAGAATTCCAATACATGTGACGTAATTATGCCTGTAATAGACATAAGTGGAGAAGTGAAAACGAAGAGAGAAGGCAGGAAGGATAGTGAAAAGATAATAGAGGGTTTGTCGAGAGGAGACAAGGAAGGCAAGAGATGATAGATGAAGATACAGCCAATAAGGAAGGAGAAGCAGGAAATGGTGTGAATAAAGGAGGAGTAGGGGACATGATCAGAGAGGATCAAGAAAAGAAGAAACAGAAAGTACTATTCGAAGTAGCAATAGTCTAGAATAGTTTAAGTTTAGGTTTAACTTTGAATTTATATGAAATGCATTAAGAAATATAATAATGTAGATTGTAAAGCCGAAAGGCCGAAAAAAATACATGTGACAGAACATGTCTCTCTATTAAGGTATTATTTGTACGGTTAAGATCCAGTTATTTGTTATGCATGGTATAAGAGTTTTGTGTTAAGTATGCTTAACAACAAAGCGTAAAAGAGTTAATATACTCAGTAAACAATTTGGTGAACTAGTGTAGGGTTCGTATGTTAAAAATGCAAATTTTAACAGTCAAAATTTAAAAAATTTAGTATCGTAAGACGTATTCAAACTGTTTCTACGTACAATGGACAGTAATAAATATAAATATATTGCTGAATTTTTAAGATGATTGTAATTTATAAATAATTTATAGACAAAATTGATTTTTGTAAAACAGAAATTGGACTGGACTAGCGCTTGCCACAAAAGAATGGGACTATTTATAAAGGATATATAAGGAAGCAATTTTAGCACTTTTGTATACGAGTATAAGACAAATTAAAACTGACATTACTTAGTACTTTCGTACTTTATAATCACCCTGTACATATTTACGAGTATACTACGAGTATATACATTACAGACTTCAGACATGTGCTTTTGCCAATCTCAGTGTAAAGAATTTCGTATTTAAATGTAACTCAACACATGCAAAATATTTATCTATATGTACAAGGCAAGAAGTACATAGTGTACATAGGAATGCTGGGACGCGACGGTAATGTTTGTGACGTCATCGCGGCCATTTCGCAGTGATGTCACCTGAATACAGGAGATGCATTGAGGACCTGTACTAAGGCTGATTCTACAAATTGTTAGCTAAATTAAATATTATATGTATCCATTAATGAAGTATATAAATCTGCAGTGGGCTTGTGAATTCACTTTTTAGGGGTTGTTTTTTAAAATTTTTGATTGTATATTGGCGTTTTTTTTTAAATATCAAAATGTTAACGGAGTTTTGTTTTACAAGAAATAAGTAGCAATAAGTAATCGAGATTATTTTTCTTTTTTGGCAACTTTCGTAATACAATACTTCATGAGATGTACAACCCCAGTTGTTAGTAATAAACGAAAAGAGATGTCATATTTGCTACATGTGACGTACTACGTGTAAATAAAATTTGTAAATAAATAAATTAAATTTGGACTTTCTCCAAAATTCCTTTCCGTTTTCGTTTCCGTGCACAATTTTCTCAACGCTCCTTTTATTAATTTTTGAATTTCTACATTCTACATGCAAAATTTCAACTTTCTATCTTTTACGAATTAAAAGTTATACAGGAAATAGTGTTTACTTTTTTTCTAGGTTTTCCAAAATTACGAATTTCAGGAAATTCAGGGAAAAATCCGAGAACACCAAAAACATTAATCGAGCCGTTTCCTTTTTACCATACGAATATCAGCAACATACACTTGGAACATTATAATATATATACGATGATAGCACTGCATGAAACGGTAGGCAAATTGGGTAACTGGTCAGTTACCTTTTCCAAAATCTAATTAGTGAGTAAAAGTATATGTAACTATGAAAGTGAGCTATAAATCGAAATATGAAATTTTAAATTTTTCGCGCCAAGATCATTTCAATAAAGCTTTTTAGCAAACCATGAATTTAAATTACTAAATAAAGTAAAATTCACCATTAACCATAAAATTCTTATAAAAAGTGTGAAGGTAATTTTAATAATTACATGTTGTTTTTAAGAAAATGAAAATGATAAAGAGAACTTGCCAAAAATTCGTTTCATGTATACATATATACTATATTATAGAAATTGACAAAGTATTACACATGTTTTTTAAATTAGACAACAATGTTTGATACGAGTATTTACTCCAATTTAAACTTTAAATTTAGTGAATTACAAACTAGCAATTTTGTTCGTACTCAATTGTAATTAATTTCAACACTTACTTATTTTTATCTCTATTTTAAATTTCATTATTCGCCATTGATAAATCTCGTCTCTCAACATCGGTTCGTTTTCCATTGCTGTCACTCGTTTTCCACACCTGTCAATCCTCATTAACTCAAATTCCTCATACATTTTACAACGTACAAGTCTTTCTTAAGCTTATTCAGTTTCAATTTCATCTGTTTCATACAGAATTACTGTTCTGTTCTGTTCTGCTACTCGACCTAATCGACGAAAGCTCTGCGCATGCGTGACAATTTAGTTGAAGCTTGTTTTTGACGATCTCGGATGTGATTTATTGTACAAGAATTCAATGTTTAAATATATGTTTTAAAGTAAACATCTAGGTTTATACATTACAATATACTCGTAGTTTATAAATGAATGTTGGAAAACATATACTTTTTAATTTTTATTGAGTTATTAAAATCTACTGAATTGTTTACGTTAGCTTGTTAATGGATAATAGGATTTTCTTACAAAAAATTTGTATACTTACACAATGTCGACACCGTTTAGTTTACATTATTTGATTTCTGTGTAAACTATAATTCTAAATAGTTAACTACTCTTCCTACATTCGAGAATTTACAGCAACTGTATTATAAATAGTAGACGCTGTTTCTTTCTTACGTCAACCCGCAAAAAACATCTACGGCCAGAGCAGTATACGAGTACGTTAGTTCATTCAATGAAATTGTTTATATTAGAAATATGTAAAACTGTATTTTATTTGAAAATGGTTTATGCCGCTGCAAAGTCATGCCATTCGGATTTACAAAAGTTCTACTTTCAACAGGATTCTCCAAAATCTATAGAGTGATAGTGAATACCACATATTGATCAAATTTTTAATTTGAATTCTTTTTGACTTAAATTTTAAACTTTTTTATTTATAATATGAATTAATTTTACACTATAGAAAATAATAAAAAGTGAAAATATGTTGCTTCACTGCTAGTGGAATGGGCTTGTGTCCTCATTTTTTAGTGATCGATTTTTCAATTGCTGATTGAAATTGATGTTAATAAATGTGTATTGGCGTGTCTATTTTATTAAATATCTAAATATTGACAGAGATATAGCAATTAAAAGTTTGAATTGTAGTGAAATGCATTTTAACGTCAGTTATTTGTTGAGTGGGTCAGTGCTGAGGTTGTGTTTCGTAGCTTTTGGTAGTCAAATAATCAAGTCAAATCAAAGAATAATAAGTTTTTATTTTATTTAACCCTGCTAAGGCAGACATAATATTGAAATTTGATTGTTCCTTGAAATAGCTGTAAATAATATTTGATATTTTGATATATAGATACATAAAGCAGAGATTTATAAGCTGTAAGGTTGGTAACCTTACACAAGGATTGTGATGTCACATGCACTTGGAATGTGTACAACGTTGAATTCCTTTAATAATTAAAGAGACAAAATGACTTTTTTAATTGTTAATATCTCTTAACATATAAGGAGTTATTAAAAAGTAATTGAACATTTGAGGTTCTAGTAACTCACTTTATCAATATGTAGTACACTTTTATAGAAATTAAGACATAGGACACAAGCCCATTGTAGCTTAACGAAGTAAAATACTTAGGTTTCAATGTCCGATAGTTAATAGCGGTCGGCCTTTGACAAAATAATATATGTTAAGCTTTAGGTATACCATAAATATGCCTTAATAATAATAATGCTTTAGACTTATTAATATAACTTACTATTAAAAAATCGGCGGTTAGTCTACTAGATAATAATAACTTACAGTCGAAATTGATTTGGTACCGAAGAAAATGTTCTGTAGTTTTGATGTCTCCTACCAGAAAATGGCTGTGACATCGTGTCAACTATATGAAATATTCAAAATGACTGCACCATGGTATATTGTAAACGAAAGTTTGCACGAAGATCTTGCTATCCCTACATTGAGACAAGAAATTAAAACTCGAATAGTGAAATACAAAGGCCAAGTTGTGAACCTTCCAAATACATAAGTGATCAACCTAACCAACCCAAGATGAGAACGAATCAGGACTTAATGGGCTTGTGTCCTCATTTTTTAGTGGTCGATTTTTCAATTGTTCATTGAAATTGATGTTAATAAATGTGTATTGGCGTGTCTATTTTATTAAATATCTAAATATTAGCGGAGATATAGCAATTAAAAGTTTGAATTGTAGTTTTAGCGCTAGAATAATAAATAGATAAATAGGTTTGAATAAGAAAAAACAAATGTCATTAAAATGCTCATATTATTTTGAAATAGTCTTGCTTAGTATTAATATGTTCCTAATATAATTACACATAACAAGTTTTGATTCAAAATATATTTTATTATGAATGGATGGATCTTTGATAAATGTACAACCATGTGACGTGATTTTAAAACTGTTCCTTCCTATACCATTGCTTTTCCCATTACTGTCTCTGAAACTGGCACTTTAGGGTACTTAACAGTATAATGTACATTCGAGATAAGCCATGTGCCTGTAGAAACAATAAAATGACGAAAAAAGGCCTACAGCATATATCTAAATAATTATGAGAAGTTGACTTGACATATTTTCTCCACATATTACATTTTACATTTGCATATTCCCGAACAAATGTATAAAATTGTGAGGTTTGTGGCAATGGTAAAGGTAAAGTAACCGGTAACCCACGTCGGTCGACCGTCTCTTGTTGTAAAACCTTGCGCCTCTAATATAATATAATGCATGGTGTTATATATGACAGGCCAGGCTTTCTTGTTTTACATTTTATATTATTTTTCGGTTATTATGGTCCCTATGGGATCTACCGTATAAATGATAATACTGAAGTAAACATGATTAAAGTATTATATTTGAGTTTACGTGGTCGATGTTACGGCTTGCCTTGTGAAAGCTAAACTTTCTAAATAACGCCATTTATAATTACAATGTTATTAAATAAATTTATCTATGATAAAAGTTTAAGTTTATCTATGATAAAAAATGTTATTTATTATATAAAACTAGTTATATACCTAATATACTATATTTTGTTAACTATTTCTATGTCGTCATAATCGCAAAATGACCTAAATTGATTTAAACACGTAAACTTCTAAATATTTGGGGGACTTGAAAGACCATGTTTAAACAGAAATATATTCCAATAATGGGCTTGCGTCCTATGTCTTAATTTCTACAAAAGTGGTACATTTATTGGTAAAGTGGGTTACTAGAACCTCAAATGTGAAATTATTTTTTAATAACTTTATTATTTTTAATAACCTTATATGTTAAGAGATATTAACAATTAAAAAAGTAATTTTGTCTCTTTAATTAATAAAGGGATTGAGGTCAGAAAATGAGGACATTGCGATAGGCCTCATACACACTCGAATACTTGTATATTGGATTGGTAAATAATACATCACTCAATTAGTTCGTAGGATGATATATAGATGGCGCCACTATAGACTAATCCATACGATTTCTAGAATATTATCAACTTCAAACAATATGTGTAGAAACTTCATGATATTCCGAACATTAGTTTATGAGCTGCAGTGGTTTTAGTGACGCTTCTTTTGTAATAATCAAAACAATACAAAAATCTGAATTTCGTGTGCTATCAGCATTACTGTTTAATGGGAAACTCTGAATAACACTCGCAAAGCCATTACTTATCCTTACCGTTTGTGCGTAATACATACAAACATTTTTGTAAATCATCAAAATAAAATGAATATTATAAATACAAAATACGTATTATTTTGTTACTGGCTAAAAATAAAATGGTCGGTTTTAGTCTAGTCAAGTAATTCATGACTTTTATGATCAAAAACTTCAAAGAAAATTGGATAACCGACATTATATATACAATTTGATAATTATTAAAAACAAAGAATGAAAATAGAACACACAGTGTTTTAAAAATGTACAAAACAAAAACCACTGAATGTTCCTTGGCTTGCTTGGCTTGGCAGAGACGTAATTTGTTCTCGCATAAACATTTATTCAATGACTCAATAAAAATGAAAGTGGTTATTACAATCTACAGTGCATAACGTACAGTAGTCTCCAGTTAATAAATTACATTATTTATTTTATAAATCGCAGACCAATAACAATGAAAATACTCTACTACTGTCTTCTGTCATGTAGACAGAAATAGTTCAGATATAGATATGTCGTACTAAAATCTATATCAGTGACCTATGTTTTTTTTAAACAGTTTTTTCTTAGGGGTTATATAATTGTAAATATTGAATATCTGTAATTATTTAAATTAGCCACACCTTTTTTGTGAAGGTTACAGAAAACTGTTACACTTCTCTCTGTTTTATGGCTCCTTTAATATATTCAAAGAATGTACAAATCATTACTTAATATTTATTATACCATTTTTATTAAAGAATAGACAATTTTTATGGTTAAAGTTGACCAATTAATGTGAAATTTATTGCCATTTATATATGAAACAATGTCGTATCATCCCTAACCTCAAATTGGAAATATCATCTTTAACCATGAATAAGGACTGTTACTAAATACAGAGTGATATAATAAATATTACGTAATAATTTTTACATATTTTTAGAATATAACAAGCGTCATAAAACATACAAAAATGCAGTAGTTCTTTTACAATATTCAAAACAAAAGGTATGGCTAATCTAAATAATTAACTTACTAATTTTGTAACAAACCTATGATTGTCAATTTATTATTAAATAGAGTAAACAGCATTCCCAATTATTTATTGTTCATTATCAATATTATTCATTTTCTACTTGTCATATAGAAATTGTTTTGCAGTACAAGGTTCACACTTACTGGCTTACTACTAGCTAATTAAAGTGTTACGTTATGTTACATTTTCTACAGTGGTATTAAAATAAAATATTCGCTTATTTTTTATTTATTTTATTTTTATTTATAACTATTGCAATTTAATTATAGTTCATCAACATCAACTTTATCTTTGTATTCCGACAGGTGGAGTGATTCCGCCATTTGTAGCCAATAAAATAGACATTTTATATGAATGACTGTGAGAAACTGAACTGTAAATGAAGTCTTTCATGACAAAGAAATCGTACGCATCTTCAATATGATGGCAAAGTGACTCCAAAATGATTACATTATCTCTTTATTTAATGTAAAAAAAATTATATTATGAGGAGAAATGTGCACTAATTGTTAAGTGATAATGTAAAAATGCACAGTAACGTTCAAGGTTGATGACGGATAAATATATTCGGATTCGATCCCCGGATCAGAGCTATATTTTCTGGGTTTGGTTGTTATCAAAGATTAATTGATGATATGAGAGCTCACAAATATCATAAACTTATTAGGCAGTGGTGTAGTTCACATATACGAGGCTACGACATGATGATATGATTCAGCATCGGAAATGGGCCGTCGTTAAATTGATTTTACAAAATTAGACAGCAGCGCTGTGTCTAGAGAGATTGCATTGAATTTTTTCAAGTAAAAAAAATTACTTTATTATGTATATGAGTATATCAGTGATCTGTAGTGGAATTTACTAAATTTAATAATAAATATGAGCATCACATAACCTTTCTGGTTTTTTATCGGATTCCTATAGGATTGAATCATTCTCGAAGATTCATAAAGTAAAGTGTTGCTTTTCAGTATTTTAGGGGTTGATATTTCTAGTTGAGACAGATGCGTAGTTTCTAACCGGAACGTAAAACTCCACTATACACTGTAGGTGTACTATATGGTACAGCCCTGATTTGTATTCATGTCAGTAAACCACATTCTAGCTGGAAATACGATCTCTCGTTTTCCATGTAAAAACATTGGAATGATGGTGAGGCGGCAATGCAAGGCACACGTCAGGGTGGCGTTCGGAACGTTCAGACTCAGGCTCACATAACCCAAATACGTGACATTTTGAAATGTTACATGCGTGGAAATTGTAAATACTTTTATGTATTCCAGTATATATCTATATATACACGAGGACGTGAGACCGACGAGGACATGAGATCTGGAAATAAGATCATTATGGCTGACGAATTATTACCGCCGCGAAAGGTGCTGGGTTACTGGAGAATTGGGAACTAATGATTTATTTTTATTCACTTACGTAATTACAACTGGTTTAACGACGAACCAGAAATTTTTCATAACCAATACATAACATATACATAACGTACGATATTAAGAATCGTCCATTGACATTTTCTTAATTTTCACTATTCATAGTTTTGTTTTCAGACTACTTTTATAATTGGCATTAATTGTAGTTCGACAGGTTTCTTCTTTTTAAGTCTTCTAGTTAACGCTTGGTTGTCCAACAGTTGGAGTACCTCGTCATTCGGATGACAGTGCAGATACACTATTGGTATTAAAAGGACTTCAGCATTTATTATATATCTGAGTTCTGGTTGGCTCTCTTTCTTGAATTCAAAGAATTAATTTTTCGGTGTCCATGATTCACTGAAATACAAACATAAACTGAAGCATGCTGAACATACTCGTACAAGCGATGTCGCCGATAGATCCTAAAAGATCCGTATTGCAGCGTAATAACAAGCGATCTTAGGTATCCCCTCCAGTCTGAGGCGGCTGTTTGCATTTACAAAGGTTCGGATAGGATATCGTTGTAGTAGTGGTAACGCTTGGATAAAATTCGCCTTTATACGGTTCTAATGTGCGAGGTAGTGCCGCTCGTATTCGGACGGCTTTGTAGCGTGCAGTCTGAGAGGTCCAGAGAGTTCTCATTACATTTACAGGGTTCGGATAGGTAAAGCGTAGTAGCCCGTATACGTCCGGCAGAAATTCGCTTAAATACGGTGCCATACTGAGACAGGCCTAAGAATACATCTTCAGCGATGGTGTCTATTTGGATATCGCAATGGAGGTCGCTATTTTGAATGTACCAAGCAGTGTTAGAACTAAAGTGATTATATTAAGTCAAACAAAATTTCATAAATATAATCCAATATGGAAATCCATATTCCACTTTATATAACTAAATGTTCAATCATTTTTGTTTCTTTATACAAAGCAAAGAATATATCTTTATTCTCAGTTAATCTACTGATTTGATTTTCTATTTAAAATTAAAAAACTGGTGTAACTACACGACAAATATGCATATTTGCATTTCATTCACTCACTTCTAAATGCGTCACTTCATAATGCTTTTCCGGGTAATTAGAGAATGATTATCTTTATAAATGTACTCGTACTATTTTATAAGTAATGTATTTATTTTTGATAACGTTTGTAGCGCAATAACTTCTTCAAGTTAAATTCTTAGATAAATTATAGCTTACCTTTTTAGCTTGATTTCTTGTTGATTCAACTTCTATTCCGTAAATATGTGACTACTTTTAATAAAAGTTGCTCCAGTGTAGATGAGCTACTTAATGTTTATCTGATAAACTGGTCGATCTGTACACATATTCAATGTATGTGTATGATTTTCCTTTGTACGTGAGATACGACATTTCACGAAATAAAACGACACTTAACGAGAGTAGCCATGCTTTTATATAAAATTTTTATATATGATACTTTGATATAAATGTTTTGCTGTGAAAATTCTGAGCACGTGACAACTTTATTAAAAGACAAGCGAATACATTGTTGAATAATTAATCTGCGCCTACGGGGACTACAAAAGCACCCCAAACACCACAGGGGCATGACAAATTGAATTACCACCTAATCAGTACCATCACCGTGTTTTATTTTTATTTACCGAGTAAAATATGTTGGCCAAAATTTTAATTTTAATAGTGATAAGATGTAATAATAATAATTAAATAATTAAGAATGATTTAATTATTAAAATTACCAAAGATTAGTTATTTGTTTAGGGCCGAGAGTGTAGACATAAGAAATAGTTCTTTAAATCAAAGACTAAAATTAGTATTCAAATAACAATAGGTACATAGGATAGGAAATTTTGCTATGGAAGAAACTGAAAAGCAAAACAAATAAATATAGATTTCGTAAATTCTGGTTAACGGTTTTTTGAACTGTTAGTTATAAAAATTGGCAGTCGATGGTATGGATTTTAATTATAGAAATCAAAACCGGCAATTTTTTGAAAATTTTGGATAAATTTCAGACAAGTTCAAGTTACATAGGAAATATCGCAATATTAAAATACAATATTGAAAACTTTACTATATACGAGGGTTATTCAAATATAAACCAGAATATTTTAATACAGATTTATTGACGATCTATAAAAATGCAAATTTCTACATAGTTTCCTTTAACAGAAATACATATTTTCCATCGGATAGGAAGGATTTAGACCAGTTTATAGGAAAAGCAAAATTGTTGCTCCAGTAGTTAGTCAATTGTACACAAAATCGTTCCCATTCTAATGTTTCCTTCATTGAACCAAATCTATTGTAGTGACATGGGGATAAGCCTGAACGTTGAGGTAGGTGTTCAAGAGGACTTCATTTTAATTTAGTGAGTTTGTCACTATAGTTAGAGTTGCTATAGGCTATCGCGCGTTGTCATGCAGAAGAAGTTCAGTCTTGGTAACAGGAATGCGACGATACCCTTTCACAATAGGCCTGAATATATTTTTCATTGACGCTGGTCGCCGGACGCCGTTGTGGTTTAGATTTACTACTTCATAACGACCATTTCGAAACTTCTTAGCCCAATTAAATACTTGAGTTTTAGTCAGAATAGTATCACCGCATTGAAGTGATTGAAGTCTATTCAAGATTTACTCGATTTCACATTAATCTTCGTAGGCGTCTAAATGATTAATAACGTGTTGAGCAACATACAGTGGTACTTTCTGTCGCTCATAGCGATTCACAAATGGCGGACGTGAGTGTTAGGCCTGTCTCAGTATGGAACACGGCGTATTCGGACGTAAATCGGCGGATTGGATGAGCTACAAAGCAAACCGCCTATGTGTGTCACAGATGTCTGTAGTCGTGTATTAGGGGGTGTATTGGAGTTCTTTAGCACTTATATAATTTATCATGAGAGCACACTTTATCTTTAATTTTTATCGATACACTACTGGTATTAAAGGGACTTTAGCATTTATTATATATCTGAGTTCTGGTGGGCGTGAATTTAAATTTAGTTCTATCGTTTCGGTTTCGGTATCGGTGTCCATGATTCACTGAAATACAAACATAAACTGCATGCAGAACATAGCGATGTCGCCGAAAGATTTCATTTGTACCGTATTGCAGCGTAACAACAAGCGATCTTAGGTATCTCCTCCAGTCTGAGGCGGCTGTTTGCATTTACAAAGGTTCGGTTAGGATATCGTTGTAGTAGTGGTAACGCTTGGATACAATTCGCCTTTATACGGTTCTAATGTGCGAGGTAGTGCCGCCCGTATTCGGACGGCTTTGTAGCGTGCAGTCTGAGAGCTTCAGAGAGATCTCATTACATTTACATGGTTCGGATAGGTAAAGCGTAGTAGCCCGTATACGTCCGGCAGAAATTCGCTTAAATACGGTGCCATACTGAGACAGGCCTTAATGTCGTGTGTATTCTCTTTCCATTCACCTGCCACCGACTCCCCAGCGCGCTACTCGTGTCAATACTTGAGTCAAATGAACCACATTCCAGTTTATATTGGAATATCCGTCGTATAATTGTGCCTTTCCAATTTCTATAATTGACCATATTCTTTACCCATCAATATAAAGTCCAAAATCTGTCTCAAAATAATGGTTTAATAGTTTAAAGGCGTTGAACATTACCTTGATTGATAGTCGGGTAGATACAACTCTACAATATATTTTACATTAACGATCAATCGGTAACCTTAACAATACATAACGACCCCATAAAACGTTCTATATACATACCCCTATATACAAGAATAGTACTTTTTAATGTTTCAATGATGCAATAAATTTTATTTAAATGAAAATCCAAACAGCCATACAATGCCATTGTTTTATGTTCAATAGAGAATTATTCCTCTTCAACAGCCATTTTAGGCGGATCCGGTAAAACCCACTGTATGGAATCCATTACACAGAACATGAGATCGCTGGACCATCAGATGCTGTTCGCTTTATTGTATGGAAATATATATAACATACACACACACACGTCCAGCCAGACATTGCTATTGACTAATAACCACCCTCTGTTTAACGCTCGGTGGAATGTGATACTTTAATGCCATCAAGTTTTAATAATATTCTACTACGAGATTTTCAAAAACAACTGATATCATAATTACCAGAGAATTTGAAGCGAAGAAGCAGAGAATATTAACTCTGGAATGTATATTGCACGAATGCTTTAGTGATTTATTTAGACAGTGGCGGCCTTAGGGGGTGGCAAGCAGGGCAATCGCCCGGGGCGTTGCTCTTGTAGACCTAAGTAGAAAAAGTATTTACTATATATGTATTTGAATCTCACGCCTTGCGCTTTTGAAAACTCACTAGAATCACTAGTTTATCATCAAGAATATTTGTCGTCTTTCTTAACTTTTATAAATCTTTCAATACAAAATTTTAAAACTCATTTATTTACTTATAACTTTTGCATTTCTCGTCAATCATTAGAAAAAATACTTACTTGTATTTACATAAATTACACAAAGAACAAGGGCCTCGCAAAGATCTACCGTCTCGAAATGGATAAAACCCCACTGCATGTAGAATAGGCCCGTGCACAAATTTTTCGGGGTCGATTTTTCAATTGTTGATTGAAATTGATGTTAATAAATATATATTGCCGTTATTATTTTAATAAATATCTAAATGTTACAGATGTCGGCCATATTTATGACGTAATATGTTTGTACTGTTAAGGGTAGGTCAGCTATTTTTTCTATGGATAAGAGTTCTGTGTTGAATATGCTATCTCTTTTACACTCTGTTGTATAAAAGAGATAGCAACTTAGCAGACGTGATGTCTCATTTTTTTGGAATGTTCTATAACGTTAAATACCTTTAATAATTAAAGAGATAAAATACCTTTTTTAATTGTTAATATCTCCTAACATATAAAGAGTTATTAAAAAATAATTGAACATTTGAGGTTATAGTAACCAACTTTATCAATATATAGTACACTTTTATAGAAAATAAGACATAGGACACAAGCCCATTGGGTTATGGACCATAACTGAATTTATATAAAACTGCACTGTATATTTATAAAGTTGGTTATCAGAACCTCAAATGTCTAATTATTTTGCAATAATTCGCAATATTATAGAAGTTATTTATAGAAGTTATTAACGATTGAAAGTAATTTTTGACGCTATAATAATTAAAGGAGTAAACAATTACAAGAAATAATCGACTAATTGACATCATTTCGTTGCTTAACACCTTCTACCCTCCACTATTGCCGTCACTCTTAATCGAGAAAACTATTAAACATCAAAGCGCTAGCAACTGTTACCAACCCAAAAAGTTTTCATATAATGACGCATACAACGATACATAAATTCAATTAATTATATTATATTCTACTAACTTCGTGAAGTCAATAAAAAATTAAGCGGTAAAATGAAATTCAAATATCATAATGATATTGAGTGATATATTATATATAAAATGTTTTTTGTATCCCAAGAAAGTAAGAAGTGTCAGTGACAGAAGTGTAAAGAAGCTTAAGCGTGTTACAGTAGAAACGAAGTAAGAAATAGTAACTAAACATGAGAATGGTATTACTGTTAAATTTACGGTCTGTACTATGTTAAAACTTAAAAGATGCGCTAAGGATAAGGAATGATGTGGTTAAAAGAGTTCAAAGCAAAGATATCAAGTGTTGGAAGAAGAAAAATTATTGTTAGTTTGGATTAATGAAAAGTAGCTTGCTGGAGATATTGAAAGCACCGAATAAAACTGATGCTAGTGGAGTGACGACACGGATTAATTAGATTTACATTAATTTCAGTGGGAAAAATTGTTTCGGTTCGCGAACGTAGTCAAAGAACGAATTAATTTCGTATCTCGAGGTACCACTGCCATCTGACTTCTGAATCTTCAAACAAATTGATGTATCGCATCATTTTATTACATTAACAAATACATTACAAACATCAACATAATGACAAGTAATATGCCTCAGTGAAATGTAATTAGTAAAACTGGAGCTATCAATATTCGAACTGTGTAATTAAATAAATTATAATGAGTTTGAAATGAAATTATGACGTAGAGGCATCCACAGTTCACATTAATGTGACAGATACATGTGTTGTATCATCAGGTATACGTGGATAATTATTTTGAATATTTAATGAACAGTGAAGTGGAAGGGTAGAACCGAGAAAGAGAGACAGGGGGAGGGAGTGGAGCAGAGTAGTAGAGCATCCGAACATCCGTTACCCTTCACCTACCCTTATATCCCTTGAGGTCTTTATGTGATGGCAATGACTGCTGATTTGACGCTCTCTGTTGTTTGTTATTCCTATAATCCATTCGTTATTATCGGCTGTACATAATTTGGTTGTGCTGCTACGCCTAAGGGATAAGGGTTAGGGGGGGGGGGGGGAGATCCTCCTACAACCTCCCACTCATCCATTGGGGTTTCGTGTCAAGACTCATTACTGTACCACATGTTGTACCGTAATAAAGGCAGGCCTGGCGTAACGAAATACCGAATCAAAAATATTAAAATAACGAAACTCTAGTAATTGAAAAACATTGTCGTTAACGAATTGTACAAATAGAAACAGTGGTGCTAAATTGGCTGGAAGGGGATAGGGGAACCGTAATTAACATATGATATTGTATTAGATGACTCTTTATTCTATTATGGCCAAACTAAATGTATCCTTTGTTTATTATCGAAACATAAGTATTAGAGAGCGCACGTGTATTTTATTATGTGGGACGGCTCCATACAGCTAGAGGGTAGTTTGTTCGATAAGAAGTACTTTTGCAAATTATCGAACTCTTTCAATAATGATTTCTCTTATTTTCTCTTCTACATCTTTCTTTGTTTCTTCATAGTAACTTTCTTTATCGTAACGGGCTCGCCATAGACTATCAACTTGGTTGACAACAAGGACTGTGGATGTTGTTCGTCTGTGACCAGAGTGGTACTTGAGTATAATGTTTTAACAACGGTTGGAGTGAGATCAAAAACTTTTCATATTTGGTATTAACCTTTTTGATATGAAATAGTATTTAATAGATTGACATTTAAAGAAAATAAGAAACAGCATTGAGAGTAAATTACTCTGCAAATAATGCCACAGGAACTTGGTTGACAACTTGGTTGGTAAACAGGTTGCATTTTTTATGCCAGCAACAACCAACATGGTTCATAACCTTGTTGTCAACCATATTGATTATCTATGAGGCCTATGCGGCCTATGAAGCTATCTATTTGCAATTAAAGACTCGTACGTCGATTTAGTTGTATGGCTAGAACTCCCTAAATGGAGCACACTTGTCGGAATCGTTTGTGCTCTACAGGTATTTGCTGTCGTAAACCAAGCGGAGAAAGTCTAAAAAATTTGTTGACTTTATCAATGAAACAAATTTAATCTTTACTATTATCTTATTTTAAATACCCTTACACGTGTTTATAAGTTGAAATGTAGATATTGTTTCAAGTGTTAATAACTGTCAAAAGTTGATACACTCAAGTAAATATTTAAAAAAAAGAAGCTATCTTCTATATAAGTTATAAAAAAGGTTATCTATATTAAGTTTCATTCTTAAGTTTACGTTTTGTATTTACCAAGTTAGATTTATAATATCTTAAAAAGTCCTTTTCAGGAATAAAAGGTTGTTACAATAGCTTTAAAATCATAAAATATTTACGGTTTTGGTAGTGAAAAGTTATCGAATTTTATTAATAAATACATAATTTTATAATTAAGCCCTCTGGCCTGTCAAGTTATTCATTAAAAGGGTTTTGTATGTGGTACTACTGACTTTAAATTGAACTTTAGAACAGAGATGGGCTTACATACAATGATAGAGTCACTGAGAAATTTTAGTTCACGGAAGAACACATTATTGTAGGAGCGGTAAGAAGTGATATGGCATAATACGAAAGATTGGGCATTGAATTTACCTAAATAACAAATTATTGTCTGAATAAGCTTGTGGAAAGCTAGCAATATTCCCTGAAAGATGAACTAAACCGCAATAGATTTTATGCTACTCCAATGTGAAGGGGAAAACAGTTTAGCACTAAGTACTATAATTGTTTGCCTCAAATGGAGCACATTATTAAATAATAGCGATACTAGCTACACAAGCACATTAAAAACAACTTTAACGTAATATTCCGCTCCTCTCTATTTCACATTTCTCTCCTTGCCTCTTCATGTTTAAGTATATTGCTAGCGTAATATTAGCAAGCACTAATCTTAACCTGTAGTCCCCATTCCTCCCACACCCACACTCCACCCTATATTTCACATAACGTAGACTTTACTTTCTACAGCATAGCTTTAATAATACCATACACAATTTCTCCACACGTCTTTGATAAGTTCATATTAATATCACCATATACACATAATTATTTTGTTTTCTCTCTTACTCCCATTACTAATTCCATAAGTCTATCTCAGTCTATCATGGAATACCCGTTAATATCATATAATCCGTTGTAATTGAACATTTCTATTTCATATCCGCTATCGTTCGAGCTCCGAGGGATCAAAACATCACTAGTGGTATTACCGCGGCTACGAGTTTATGATATAAACTATTTCTCACTCCCCTCACTTACAAAACACCCGCCACCCACCACCTATCACCCACTTTACTCCACTTCATATTGCCTTTCAATTCATGTAGGTCACATGTCATGTGATATCAAAGTCAGGGGCCAAAATAGTGACACCAAAGGTTTTGCTAGATGGACATATTTCTCCCTTGAACATTGACTTGTGCGAGAGTAGACCTTTGTTAATGAAGTGGCATGCTCTCTATTTCCACTCCATTAAATTCAATTAGTGATAGTTTACTAATAAAATGATACATTCAATAACTATATTAATACCCGGCCCTGATTAATTATCAGCTATTTGAAATGGACGTTTTAATTTGAAAAATTACCAAATACCGAACAACACTTGTCAAGTCTATTATTTTACTTGAACGGTATTTCTTCCAATTTAAAAACAATACTTTATCAACACCAGAAATTCATATTCTTCACATAGTAATGTCATATAGTAAAATTCTCCTATCATTAGCTTTATTAACAGACGGAAAACAGAAAACTAAAATTATCTCCATGTGACCTTTGCCAATTGTTTATAGCCTACACTATGTCACCTTAAATTAAACAAGCAACGTGTTTTGCAGAGTTCTCCCACAATATTTATAATAGTTCAACATTTAGTCACCAGAGTAAAACATCTTTTGAAAATTAAACCATTTGAAACGTTTCTTTTTGTTAGACTCTGTCAAAAGTAATGTTGGGAGTTTGGGACCGCGTGTACTAATATTTGTGACTCACTTGGCAAAATGCCCATGAATTTCGGGCCAACTGAAATATTTATCGCTTGGTTGTTTTAAGTTATAACATTATCCAAGAGCAACTAGCGCGGAAACAGAACGGTAACGGTAACGGTGCTGGTGCTGGTGCTGCCATAACTCGTATACATATTACAATGATATTAAAAAGTAGTTTGTTGTTTTGCCATTGATTTTGTTAATAGTGTTATTGTTTTGTGACGATGTAGTGAACGACAGCATTAATGCTTGACGCTAGTCCGCTGCGCATTAGGGTTCGATCACTGGACAAGAGTTATATTTTTTGGGATTAGTTATTACCAAATTATATTAATTATATGTACATACATAATCGTACACATGTTAGGCTGCGGTATAGTTTACACTTATACGGTCATGACAGCGCAAATAATGCCAACATAGTAAGAGGTCATTGGTGATAGGACTTAGCAACGGAAAGAGGCCGACGTTAAATAAATTAAAAGTTATTGTTATATAATATATCAAACATAAGTTGTTTAATGAAAAAAATAACATGGTACTAAACACAGTTTCATAAATTTAAGGTTTATATAAGATATCAAAGTTTACTATTTACATAAAATTGTTTATGATAATAAAAACTATATATTATAGGATTAATATAAACTAGACTACGAGTATCTAACTATAGCCGTGGTATATTTTATAATATAGGAATTTTTATTATAAAACCATTGTAGCACCCAGGTACTATTCTCACATAGTAATTTTTACTGTGTTCTTCTCACAGTGTAGTAGAAATCATCATAAAATATAGAGAGAAAGAAGGGAGTGGAAAAATAATAATAGAAGTATAATTATTATAAACTGTATTATTTTTAAGAATAATTTTGTAATGTATAACTTTTTTATTATTTAATCCAACTCTGGATTATTCAGCAGTCTTGCCAATACTTAAACTAATAATAAAACAGTTTAGCCAACAATTAAATATAAAAAAGTGCATGTTTTTATGTTCTATTCTCAGTCGAAAAGAATGCAAAAAGAGTTAACGACTGTGAAACAGTAGATGTCAAAATGTTGAGTGACAGTGTCACATATTCAGAGAGCAGCAACAGAAAAATGTCTAGATGGAAAACGCTATAAGATTCATAAATTACATCTAGCTTGTCCTATTAGCTTGTATCTTACTTCTCCAAATTAAGATATGTATTTACACTTTGGTTATAAGTTACGAGTATGTACATTGTTTCTTACTTTAATAAAAGAATCAGAAAATAAAATTCTTTTTAAGAGAAAATCGCTGTGATGTTATTTCTAAAAAATAAATAAAAATAATGTATGTTCTTTAATAAGAAAAATGAGTGGAGTAAGTTAAAGGTCCCATACACACTCATGCCGACAGTTCACTCTGGCCGAGACAGGCGAGATCAAGTGTGTACTGCAAATCAATTAGCAACTCAACGTATTCGAGTGCGCAGTGGCCTTTACATTTGAAAAGTCTCATTAATATCATTAGTCCGTTGTGCGTTATAAAATGTTTGTTATTAAAACCAACTGTACAATTTTCAGTCTGAAATGTAATATAAATAAATAAACAAATGCATTAAGTTTATGAGTTCATCCTCTGGCAACCCAAGAGGTAAAGCCGTGGGAGTGCAGCTAACTGCAGCCAAAATTAACATTAATCCTTCATAATAACGAAAACATCATTTTTAATAATGTTATTATTTTAATATATTTATAAAATAATACAATTTCATAATTTAGTCATTAAAAGACACATTAATTTAAAAGCCTGGACATTTTACACCACGATTTATTTATTTTAAAACGTAACATGTGTACAAGTTTAATATAATTTATCTTACTACACCACGGGCCGTGTCTCAATTATTCGTTAAACTTCAGTTAAGGTTTAACCTAAAAAATGGGTTTTTCTATATTAGTTTAATCAAAGTAAACCACAGTTAATGAACGAAAAATGTAGCTCAGGTATTCGATACAGTTATGTTTAACTCGAACTAAAATCAGATGAGAATCTAAATTATCAATCAAGGTTTGTAATAACCTATACTGAGTAATGAAAATTTGACTCTAAGGGCCTTATTCTGTAAAGTATTTCCACCGGTGAAAAAATTTCATCGCTGTAAAATGACGTCACAAAAGCGATGATTTTTTATTTGGTATTCTGTAAGAAATTTTCATCGATTTTATTTTAGTCGCTGGAAAAAGGTCGACCAAATTATTAGGTCGCCTTTAGCGGTGACTTTAAAATTTTCTATCGCTGTATTTTTTAGGACTGTCAAACAATTAGAATTATAATTTAAATTTCAGTACAAATTTTTCAGTCATATGAATATACAAATATAAATATATTAGAAAGTGGGGTTATGTTGCTTGTCAATTGACTTGAATAATTGACATGTATTCGTACTTGTCAAGTGTTTGAATTTTTAAATATTCTGAATGCCGTGATTGGTCAAATATTTTTAAAATTGATGACGTCTTAAAATACGTCATCAATACCAGTTTATACTTTTTCACCGCTGTATATTATAAGGGCGATGGAAAATTTTGCATACAGAATACCACTTTAGATATTTTAAATAAAGCGACTTTATTCGAGCGGTGAAAAAATTAAATATTTCCACCGCTGAAAAAAAAGGTCGATTTTTTTGAAAGTTACAGAATACGACCCTTAAGGTAATTACTACTTAAGGCTCACTAGATGCATTTTACTTTTAATAAAATTTTGCTCAATTATTCTTTGATTAAATACAAATCATATGAATTGCCTGTTTTAAAATTGACAACGTCGTTTATAAGAAAACAAAAACCAAATGTTGTATTTTTAAACATTTAATTATTACTATCGATGCGTGTGTACAAATACGTATTGATGGTTGTTTGGTCGCGTGTGAGAGCAGGGGCGCTATTCCTGAGTTCAATCGAATCGTAAACTCTTTTTCTTTCCGTAAAAATCACTCGATTTACTCAAAAGTGCTATTCCTGAAAATTTTACGAAAATTTACAAGCAGAGAAATCGAGCAAAAAGGTGAACATTTGCACGTCGACTATTTAGCTTGCGAATGTACGATAAAACAGTAAATTTTAGTGACTTTTATTAGTTATCACTGTTTTAGGCAAGAGTATTTAGTAAAATTTGTGTTGCTTGTTTAATTTTTCTAGAAATGTCAAAAAAATAAATATTTGTTGAAGTTAACGTAAAATTTTTCTATTACTTTTTAATTATATGGAAACTGAAATACAGTTAAGAAAATACAACCATTAGAATCAGAAACTAGACGTAGCCAAAACACTTAATTAATAAATCATCTTATTTATAATAGAATATACTGTTTATTTATCAATAAAATTAGAAACAGTATATTGTGTTTATTCTTAAATATTCTTATTAAGATAAGTGCTGTTTTTTTAATCTATCATAATTTAACAAATATAATGTATTCTAATATTCAATTAATGCATGTAATTTTTAAAATTCAATTGTGAAATGATTAATAGTTCTATAAAATTAATAAATAGGAGAATATATAAATTATTATGCAAACTCTGTATTCAATATTAAATTTGTACTATACTAAGATAAATGCTTCTTTTAAAATCCAGAAAAACAGTAGAAATAATAGTTTAACCAGATAATCATATCCAACTTACAAAAAATATTTAAATTAATTTAAATTTCCCGCATTTTGCTGGTCTACAAAACGTTCTATACAATATATTCAATCGAATGAAGAATGTTAGTTTCGATTGTATTCAGGAATAGTGTTTACAATTGTGATCGAATCTTACTTCACTCGTTTCGATCGAATCTGTTCGATTGCGAACATTGCTCGCAAAATTCAGGAATAGTGCCCCAGATTGTTCTTCTACAAAAGTTTTCAATTGGGACTAACCGCTTCGACTCTCTTATATTCGTAGAGCAGTGAGCTATATTTTGAATCAGACTGTCAGTAAACAACTATTATTGCACTTAATGTAATGCACTACGGAACCTTTTTTAAATTCTCAGTTAACTTTTAGTTATGGCGTGAGGGTTAATCTAAAAAATGAATTTTTCAGTTCTAGTTAATAGAAAAATGTAACCGGGGTATTTTGCTTGGTTAAGATATAGTTATGTTCTACTCGAAGAGAAATGAGAGCTTAAAACAAAAGTATCAACCAAGGCTTATATAAACCATAGACTTAAAAATACGACCCAACTCGCAGTTCAGTTTGTTTATATACGAGGACGAAATTATATAGAAAACTCTTTCACAAATGCATACCATAAATACACAAATGCACAAGAGTATAATGGAGCGCAGCGAAAAATAAATGTAATACTTATATAATTAATTAGAAAAGAAATTATAAAATAAATAATTTTTATAAAAAGAAACGGAAAATACAAATAAGCATGTAGCATACCATGGTAAAGTAATTAATAACATAAAGTAAAAAAAATCATATTCTTTTCAAGATTGTTCAATTGGAATTAAATTGAATGAGGTTATATACCTATAGCTGTGACAATGAGAACGGAGGGTTAAATTCAATGAAATTTATGTGACGTAATTTATGAATGGTCACTAACTACACGTCAAATGTATGTATCTCTCATTGCTCCCATTGAAAATGATTCAAGTTTTGAAAAAATATATTTATCGAGTCCGAAACGGTCAATCAGTTTAAAGTTTTTAGGATAATTAGAATAATATCCTTTATAATTGTACAAAACTTTATAATATTCAACCGAAGAAGTTTATAGTACGTCAATTGTCATTAAAACTCAAAAAGAACCGCACTAATATTTTTGTTCAACATGACATTTTGTGTATGTAACGCCGTACAAACGTGGGGCTGGTTAATACCATAATTTATAAACAAAAACTCGTTGATGAATTTTTAATTAATTTGGCATGGCTCATTTACCGTCTTTTGAGGTTTAATCTATCACCCGTTGGCAGTGTACTTCATGTTCTACCCCCATCCATGTTCCATCAGCTATCAAGTTGTAGCCAGAGGGTAGTTTAACTTAGTGCTAAGGGGTTGTTTTGTATAAAGGTTGTAGGTGGTGTGGAGGGTGAAATGTGGAAGGTTTAGGGTGGTAAGCTTCTACTAGGGATGATTTTGACTCCCCTACATTTGCTGTGAACTAACTCTTAAATTCACCGTCTCACCGTCTTTCTTGAGAAGGAAGTATCAATTTAAATCTTACTTGTGGCTTGTTTTATTTTTAGACGCTTATATTTTTACCTTTTGTATTTATTTACTTTATATTTAGGATTTGCTACTATTATTATCCGTATATCGCATTAAAGTGACAGGGTTTCTTCATTCGTAATAACGTTGGAAAACGAGTCTATGAACATCACATATAGCTAACTTTGTTAATTAACGTAGGTATTATTATTGTTCAGAATATTTATTAGTTGAATATTGGAAAAACAATTATTCTCTTATATCTAAACTTATTTTTATTTTTATAATTTTTCAGTGCCGTGAAGAAACTAAATACGTTAGTCTTCAGTCAGGTGAACTGATCAAAATAGAGAAGTATAGTTATTGTAATTTAGAGGTCTATACTTAATGACTGCTAGATGAAAGAGTTCATTTACAGTTCAGTTTCTCATAGTCGTTCATATGAAATGTCTATTTTATCGGCTACAAAAGTGCGAAACCACTCCACCTGTCGGAACACAAATGAAGATAAAGTTGATGCGAACTATAATTGAAGTGAAATAGTGATAGAAACGCCACAAAACAGGACACTTCACCAAATTGTTTACTGGGGTATAAGTCGTCTATGAACTAAAATTAATCGGTGAATCTATAAGCGTATGCATTCCCATCCCTATTATAGAGTTCAAATATGATCTAAACTCCAGTTCACTGACGCCGTTTTTGCACTTTATCACGATCATTTCGGAACTTCTGTACACTTGTGTGTTATGCAGGGTAGCATCACCGAACTGTACTTGGAGTCTCTTCAAAATTTCACTCAATTTTACACCTTTGTTGGCTATATCAGTAAGTGAGTAATGCTTCATCAGAATCCTTGCAACATCTATGGTAAAATTATACTCGAATATAAAATATTTTTTAATATTCATTATATGCGCAGGTAGAAAATTGTCTTGCCACAAGCTAATTCCAATATTCATTTTTTACTTTTCACATAGAAATTGTCTTGCAGTGCAAGGTACACAATATTAATTATAGGCACAGATAAATTGTCTTGCATGTGCACGTTTAAGATTGGCGACTTACCACAAGCTAATTCCAAGGTACATTTTCTACTTTCTTTATAAATTATCAATAGTAGATTACACTAGATATAAAACACCAAATTCCAAATTGTCTTGCAATCCAAATTTCACATATGCTAGCTTTTTTTAAGCTAATTCCAAGATTAAATTTCTGTTCTTGATATAGAAATTCTTGGAGTGCAAGGTTCACAGATGGCAGTTTGTCTCAAGCTACTTCCAAGATAAATTTTTTACCTGGGATATTCGAATCGTTAATTGACATTTTTGTATTCGTTTTTCTGTGAGTTGTAACATAATAATATTTCCGTTTCATTTAGTTGGTTATTAGAGAAGACAAATTGAAGGAAAATGCATTATAAAGAACGAGTGTCTATACTTAAACAATTGCAGAGCTTATATCTCTTCTTTTAGAAAACTAAAACATAGCAGCAGTTCGCTTGACGCTCGCAATTAAATTGTAGATCTATAATACATACACAAAGAACCATTGTCAATTAATTTATGTTCGTACTACACGTCTAATTACGCTCGTTATCCGTTATTCGTTATCCGTAGAACGTATCCAACGTTGGATGCTGTTCTAGTTTCAGCTGTAGCGTCGGAGATTATCGGAAAATAACGGAAAATGCCGATGTTCGAGTCTTTAGGGTATGCTTCCATTTCATACATGTATGAGTACAACTAAATAGATTGAATATTCTCTTGTGGTTTGGAAGCATTATCCAATGGGAATACTCATTGCATTACAAAACATGGAATATTCGAGTTTATCCGTTGCAGCATCATTTGTGGGAAATAGCAAAAGAACTACAAAAAATTAAGGGGTGTATTAGCATTTCCACCTCAGAAACCCAGCAGTCACGAGAGAACAGTGCGAATGCAAATTGTGTTTAATTTGACAGACCTGGTAATTGGGTCATATCTTTAGTCTACTTCTATTAAATTCTATTTAATTGCAATATATCTCACGACGTTTTAGTTTATATTGTAAATGTTATTTAATAAAAAATTTCATTTAGTAAAATTCTGCAAGGAATAGTTATACATAGAGACCTGAAGATTAACACAGTCGGAGAAGAAATCAAGACTGTAGCAGCAAAGCACGAATTGAGACTTCGTAACAACGAAAACATCGCCGTGACGCAAATGTTGCTTGATAGTAATGATGTTCGAATACTACGCAGGACTAAACCCTCGGACCTAATAATGTAATCATGTAGAATTGTTCATTGGCGCAATCTCTACCACACCGTGTAATTATTGAAATGTAAGCCACTAGATAAGTATATCAGTTAAAATTGCAAGAAAGATTTAACCACAGACGCACAAGGCGCTCACAATATACAATAAATTTCTCCGAAATGAAACTGTGACAATAGGTACTACTGATTTCGCCGAGAGTCAATTGTGACCAGATACAATTAATTTCGCAGAAGAGCAACCGTAACTAGATATAATATAGCTTCGCTAAAATGCAATTGTGACTATATAGCTACACTTCATTTTACCAAAACACAATTGAATGTGTATTTCTATTGTTCCTTTAATTTTTTTACTGGTCAGGCGGGTGCCAAAACTTTTTCCTCCGCTTCAGGCGCCCACCGACCAAAATTCTCAGTTGAGAAATAGTATAGAACAAATATGTTTATATGTATATGTAAAAGGTGGTCAAAAAAATGCTTTAAACGCCTCTTTCTTAGACTAAGCCTGCACTGCGAAAAGAATAGCAAGCACAAAAATCTGTAGTTTGATACAAATTTGCAGTACGAATATTTTCCACATGAATTTCTTTCGCAATGCAGCGTAGGCCCAGGTGGTTTTTACTGTGTATATATGTGTATTACCAGCACGCGTAGATGTTGGTTCACGACGAAGTTATAAATGGTAATAGTTGATGATTATTCAAAAGTTTGGTGTGGTGATTTTTAGGTGTTAACTCTACGACTATCAGCTTGCAAATAATTATCTCTTTCCTGAACTAATTCTGAATTTGACTGTCATAAGTAAAGGTCATTCCTAAAATGAAGTAGAACGCGTTAGAGCGAGAAGCTGTAAAAAAGAATTAGTTGAAAAAAAAAAATTTAAACGTTATTTTCTTGGGCTATGTTAAAAATATGCAGAAAAAATCGCGCGGGAACCAACCATAACAATTATTGAACCTCGGAATAAACAAAAATTTCATAGCATCACATGGTAAATGAATCCATTGCTTACTATCTTAATATTCAACATTTTTCCCCTGTTTATATTTGTATGATGATAATACCGAAAAAAAAATTTTATAATTAAAATCGCGTTACATTCATAATTAGAGATAAAATAGAAATATGCTCTCATCACGCATGACCCTTGACTTCCATAATTTTTCATCTTTCACTAAGCAACCATATTCAGATATAAAGAATAATTAAATAAAGATTAATTCTATTAAATGAGTGAGAGAGAAATATCTATCTTTTCCACTCATGCAAAATGTAATTAAATTGAAATTTACAATTCTTTGTTCGATGGTAGCGCCATCATAGAGCAATACTAAAAGGACAATAAGTGTATTACAAAGAGCTATCTGGCTTTGTAATTGCAGATAGAAAATTACACGAAGTTACGAATAAATGGAAGAAAATTACACGGTCGAAGGGATGAAAACTATTATAGAAGAACATATTCGTACTATACCGATGTATGGTACGTTCGCAAGCAACGAATATTTGATTAAAGTATTGCGTTTCATGCACGATATGAGCAGTGTGCAGTTTAATGAAATATGGAGCCATCTTTAATATCGTTAGTACTTTATGAAGTTAATGGATCATACACTCGTATAGCTTCAAATGTGAAATTGTATCGGTATAAAAAATAGCGGCTTTAAATTCTTCTAGTGGTAGTGGTCTTGTTTACGATATGTAGACCTCAATGTTAAACCTGAGGTACAATGAAAAGAATGAAAAATCATTAGGGTATTCATCTTGATTTCTAGGATAGAAGTTAACCTTGGAATTAGCTCGTGGCAAGCTACCAAGTATGAACCCTGCACTGCAAGATAATTTTCTCTCTAGGTTATATAATTTTTACGAGTAACTATATGAGATATGACTAGAAGTTGAGATTCGTAAGTTCCCGAATTTGCATTTCTCTTTGTTGGCAAGTGTATCCAATTGTTTAAAATACACAAAACAAATGAGTAAAAACAATTAATACAAAATCGTTGCCCAAGTTGAGAAGAAAACTTTGGATTTAGCTTGTAGCTAGCTAACTGGCACTGTATCACATTATTCTACCTGAGTACTGCTCAACAATCCGAGCTTCTAACTGAAAATGTGGAAGATAAAGTAAACCGCGTTTACACTAAATTGAACAAAATTTTGGTTAGATTTATATTCAATTTAATATCCCCAAGTAAAAGCTGCATGGCAATAAGACTTTAATTACGTCGGAGAAGTACGCAGCCAATTCGATAGCAGTCGATTCGGACTAGTGGTGGTACATGGTTTCACTGAATTGTAATTTTTGAAGAAAATACGAATTAGTTACGGCTGAAATTTTGTAATTACCTAAGAGACATATTAGTTAACCTATTTATAAAAAAATAATTTCATTAAATAATGAGTTTTTAGATGTTTTAAAACAGCAATATAAGACACTAATTGGTTAATTTATATATTATATAATAATATTTAATTTACTTAATACTTCAACAGTCTATTATCACTTAAATATTTGCTTAAATGTTCCGATTAGCCATGTAATTTAAAGTTCGATTTAACACCGAATTAATTTTGATTTACCCCACTAGTCCGAATCGACTGCTATCGAATCGGCTGCGTACTTCACCGACGTCTTTAATTAGCTTGTAGTAAGCTATCAAGAATAAAACTGCACTACAAGACAATTTCTATATGAGAATGAAGCGTACAGTTTAAAACTGCACTGGGATACATTTTCTATATAAGAAATAGAAAAAGAACCTTCGCATTAGCTTGTGATAAACTAGCAACTGTGAAACTGCATTTCAAGGTAATTTTTATGTGGGAAGAAGAAAATGAAGTTTGGAATTAGCTTGTGCATGCCAGCAAGTGTGAAACTGCGCTTCAAGGTAATTTTTATATGGGAAGAAGAAAATGAACCTTGCAAATAACTTGTGGCAAGCCAGCTAGCAACTCACTGAGATACATTTTGAATAAAGGATGAAGAAAATAAACCTTAGCAGTAGCTTGTGGTAAGCCAGCACGAACATTCTATACCTCTGTTATTATCTCCCAAACCGAATTTGATTCGTATCTGACTGTCCTTCTATTTTCCCAATCATGTCTTCATTAAATTGTATCGTGCAATTAGTCAAGAATTATTTTTATCGCATAAATACTAATCCATCTACTTTAAATGATACATGCCTTTAATGCATGCATGTGTGTGTGTACATTACGTGAGAGAAATTTTTATTGAAAATATTTATAAAACTAACATTTATATGAAATTTAATTGTAATTGAATGGGTGGAGTTATAAATAGTTATGTAGTAGTTAAATATAAAAGGGAGGGGTTAAAAGTGCAGTAACATGAAATGTGATTGGATGATAGTAATCATTCCCCCCACTCTTACATCCCTTAAATGTAGATAGAAGGGGTAACATAGTAATGGCAGGAGGGATAATGTTAAATCCATACCCCAATATATTTCCGCTACATTAACAATAATCTATTAGAGAAACTAAATATCTTTCTTTTTCTATCGCATTATCGATATACTGCGTGAAAGAGACATGTAGAGATATATATTCTAGAAAGTTCTATAAATAGAATTTATGTACAAGTTTTACAGGATCAAAAAAGATATATAATCTATTAATAACATTCTTCAAAGAAAATAGATGATAACAAATTGAAAATTATTATTATACTTGAAAAATGCTGGGGGGCGTACATTTTTGTTTAGTTACATTCCATGTTGCTAGTAGCATGGAGGAAAACCGTTCTTGGATTTTAATTTTTAAATAACATGTTCTTGAGCTTCCAGTTCCAATATAAATTCCAAGATCTCGATCTTGACTCGCCCTGACTTATGTTATTTAAAATATGTCCTTATAAGGGCGTAGGGACAGTAGCGTAGCTACGATGCAGCATGCAAAAGTAAACTAGGAAACCGTACATAATTTCGCGGTTATACAGTACATTATTAACACGGTTTTAAAAGATAATATTGCATCAACAAAACCCGACTGGAAACATTACCAAATATAAGCATGAGTCCTCAATCAGGCACTGACAAGGTAGTGCCCGACAAGGCCATTGTCAGAGCCTGATAGATTCCTAGTCAGGGGCTCGTAAACCTGTCTCGGTCAGGTAGTCATAAGGAAATATCACATAAAGCCTGACCGGGACATGTCTCTAAAACAAGTATTACTATTTCAGACATGATATTACATGTGGTGATATTAAATTTTGCCTTGAATTATATGAATAAATTATACAAGGTTTGTTCGACCATATAAGTCGCGTTACATTCGCTACCAGCACCGTATCAGGAATTGAGCAAGGCTGACATGGCCTACATCAGGCTGTTTGCAACATCTAGTGTTCCATTTTACTCTGAAACTTGCAGAACGTAAGTCTTGAAAGCTAGTGTCGACAGATCAATCAGTAAATTGATAATAATTAATGATTATAAAAGAAATACTAAGAACCTACATGTTATTACATGAATTTCGCATTATAGTTATTAAATAATTTAATATAAAACATTATATAATTTTATGTAAAAGTTTTATAAATTATATATAACTTTCTGATGTAATTTTACATTATGTTATGTAAAAGGTAAACGTTTTTATGTTAAATAAATCTTACAAATATGTAACTGTGTTATAAGTCATTTTGTCAATAATTACGGGGACTGATATCTATCGTACACTTTACACAACGTTCCTTTTATTGTTATTTATTTAAATAATTAGTTAAATTATGTAAGACATACGTAACGTAACGTAACGTAAAGTTCCTCAGGGCTATGCGTGCTACACTATTTATTTAAAGTTAAATAGTGATCAGACTTACAGAGTTCACAGCGGCCATGTCGTACGGACAGCTAGTCTGTTACTCTGAAATATAAAAACTTCAGTTAATATGAAATAGTATATGTTAAAAATAATAGGCCCATAGATGGCTATTAGATAACATACTAGGTGGATGATAAGGTAGATATTAGGTTCCCATTACATATGGATGTTTTGTATAACATGTTGTTTAATGGCATTTCAACATCGGGCTCATATCTCTCATGCTAACAAGCAATTTCGTATGATATGTCTACAGAGGCGCACCTAGCGGCGAGACATCGAGACAATCATATGTTAAATAAAGGCTAAAAACAAACAGATGTCAAAGAAATAACAAATTGAAAATGTAAGACCTACGTTTATGGGATCCAAAACTCACAGAAAAAATATGTTCAGCAGGAGTTGTTACGGTTTTCGAATAATCGGTGTTTAACGTATTATAGAGATGTTAAAATGTTGATATCTCGCAAACAGATACACATTAAAATAATCATTAATTTGAAATCGGCTTTCAAAAATATGTTCGAAGGTAATATGTTTTGGTAATAATATTTTTATCAACTATGAGAATTTACAAACAATCAACTTAATGGTATTAAATAAAATTTATGTCGCTGGACAACTAGTTTGTTAGTAGTGAATCCAGTGACCCACTTTTTCCTACTTTAGTTTTCGAGATATTATTTATTATCTAATTTATTAATAGATAATAAATAATATTTAATTATCTAATAATAATCAAGTAATCAGCGTTTATTTATATTAATGTAGAACATATTAAGTTTATTGTGTGAAAATTTGAAGTCCATTGGAGTAAAAGTCTTCATCTCTCTGGTCTGGTTTCGTCTTTCTTTAAAACTGTTAAACACATTTTCTCACACATAGCTTTTTCAGAGGCACATTTGAGCTTTTTGGTGCTCTCTCTAGCTCAAAATCTACTTGACCGATCCTTTTGCCTACTCTTTCTTTACATAAATGCCGAAGTAACACTGTCGATTTTTTTTTTATTATTTGTTTTATTTTTAACGTATTTTAAAATAACAAAGTTTCTGACTTTTTTCAGAATCGGTATTTGCCTTCTAAGTTACCTGCAAAAACTTATTTTCGATTTCAGAAAATCCAGTGATGAGTTATGAGTGGCACCGCAATGTTACTTTTTTTTGTGAAGTCTGCGGAAAATCGCTGTCAATGACTCATTTTTTGCTCTACATCCCCCACCCCTAAATTTATATTGAATAAAGATTACAATTAATTATAAATAAAGTATATTAGTGACGCCCGATGCATGCACACTAAGTATAAAACTGAATATTGAAAATTAATGAAACTGTTTATTAAATAACGACTAAACACAATCAGATGTTTATTATTATTATTTTTCAAATTAATTTATATAAAGTCGGCCTATTTTCGATGCTTAGTCCTATAACTGCTGGTCCGGGCATATAAGTCTGGTCCGGGCATCGAACCCGAAGACAGCAGTCAGCGTTAAGTATCAATGATCTCACCCACTGTGTCGTCGATCAGATGTTTAGGAAATACCAAATCGAGATTGTCAGATTTACGTTTAGTTTACAGAGTCGGAAAGTATATGACCAAAATATAATTTCAACAGGATCCGGTTATTCTAATGTTTGGTATCTCATACTGACCTAATACGTCTCTGTATGTGTATGTTTGCTTCATAATACATTATATGTTACAATGTAAAGTAAATTGCATAACCATTACTCAATGCTTCAGCGGAGTAAATGGAAATACAATACAATAATAAACAACACAACAAAATGTATATTATGAAAATTGAGCTTTTATGCTATGCTGCAGTGGCGGATCAAGCTAGGTGTGCGAATGAATAAACTTGTATAACTTTTTTTGTACTCGCAGGGCAAGTCAAATTGCATTGTGTGCCTATGATATGCGACGCGCCTATTGTGCTATCACTGTGCTATGCTGTTAAAATTCCATGTTGTACCACTTTAAAGTCTAAAGCTTATAAACCATCTTTATAGTTACTCTGAACATTCGATTCAGTTTAACTGTAAAAGTGATAATACTGCAAAGATAGTGTCTTCTATTGAGAAAGTAAATTGTTCATTTTTAATTCTGTCGTGAAAATTGAAATAGTTTTTTAAATTTCTGCATTTTCTATCTATGTCATTTTTGGCAATACATTTTTACTTCAAGATAATAATATTTATCAACAACAAAAAATCAATGCTTTTTCACTATAATTTTATTGTTGCTTGGTAATATCCCGCATTAATTGTAATATAATTTTTGCCTATTTTGTAGATTTTGTATATTTATGTTCTGTTCAAAGTCAAATATATTATAAGGTGGTATAAAACTGTAAAATGCAGTGCAACACTGTCCATTAAATTGATAGCGGAGTGTAATTAAATAATGAAAAAACACCATAAGTATTACCAGCCTATGATTTAGGATTTTCTCGAGGTGGGGCAAACACTTAAAATTGCCGCCAATGATTTTAGTTATTTTATCGCATGCATTGATATTTGTTCATTTATTATATTCAATAAGATCCTAATTTATTCACATTTTTTACTAATTATTTACTTCGGTGAGGCATCGTATTTGTAAGGTTGCTTTTAATTCTTCTGCAGCAGTTAAGGTTTACTTTTATAACATCACGTTTTAGATAAATATTTTTATGTTGAAGAACCGGAATAGAGACGCAGTCGCATGCGGTCATACGTAAGTAGAGCGCCAACACATTAAAAAGGGGTGCCTACTGTAATTTAATTTCGTACTATTCTGTGGTAGGTATGGATCGCTAAATTATCAACTCGAATCCACTTTAAATTTCTAAGGGTCCTGCCTTGCATAGAACACCTTTTTTTATTGCAATTACTGATGATAGTAATTAATAAATGTCATGTTCATACCTGCAACTGGCCCACTGAACTGACAGATGGCAAGTCGCCACTATTTTGCGTTTTCTGTATATTTCATGGTACATGTCGAATCACTTTTTCTCCTTAAAGTTGGTAAACTGTATGCAATTTATTCGTTTCTTAACACTTTCCTGCGACATCGAACTCGCTAACATAACATGCTGTCTTGTGGATATAAATATCGATACATCAACTCAGAGGCGTAACATCAACTTCTTTACTATCGATTTTTAAACAATTCTTTTTCTTCTAATGCATATTGTCAAGTGAAAAAATCGAAATTTCTTTTTGCTTACATTTATTAATTATACTTTTAAACATATTTTATCAGTTAACCATAACATTATTCCTGTAGTATTTACCTGAGTTATACCAATTTATATAATTTTTTTTTTTATTTACCATTTTTGTCTTGAAACTACTGCGTCTGAATTGGCTGTCACGATAACTACTCAACCGATAATAATAAAATTTGCACTGCATTTTCTTGATAGTCTTATCAATCGTGTAGGATAAGACTTTTGCAATTGGTGGTCTCGTTACATTTTTATTCTATGTTTCAACTTAATAGCACCATTTTCAAATTTTATTTTTAAACTTGTTATGTTGCACAATAGCTATTAAATTTGTTTACAAAGAAATATGTATATTTTTGATGATGGTAAAGTGGCGACTTCTGACGAGCTTCCCGGTAAACGTGTTCCCCAGAACAGTTTATATCTCCGCCATTTTTGAACATTTTATAATTTTATTTGAAAATAAATTTACAAACGTATTATAATGTTTTTAATAACAATAAAAAAAGAAGAAAATTCTGTTTATAAGACCAGGGTGGTCTAACCCTTCAATCTTCTATCTTCTAATGTGTAATCTTATGTCTTGAATTCTATTTTATCTTGTCACTATTTATAATATGAAGTGAGGCCACTCAATTCTCTGAGATTGGGGTGGTTGTTTTATTCGCTACAGCCCGGATCAGTCCCACACTGCGTCCTAATCAAAATGTAAAGTCCTAGGCCAATGGATATACGTATAAATACGCGACCAATCGAAATCAATGGATTACCAAATTATGGGTTATAATCGAGTATGCGTATGTATGTATTGCAGACTTGGCGCAAACGGTAAAAAAGCAATTGTATTCAGTCATAATGGGCTTGTGTCCTATGTCTTAATTTCAATAAAAGTGTACTATATATTAATAAAGTGGGTTACTAGAACCTCAACTGTTCAATTATTTTTTAATAATTCCTTATGTGTTAAGAGATATTAACAATTAAAAAAGTCATTTTGTATCTTTAATTATTAAAGGGATTCAACGTTGTACACATTCCAAATGCATGTGACATCATAATCCTTGTGTAAGGTCACCAACCTTACAGCTCATATATCTCTGCTATATGTATTTATATATCAAAATATCAAATATTATTTACAGCTATTTCAAGGAACAATCAAATTTCAATATTATGTCTGCCTTAGCAGGTTTAAATAAAATAATAACTTATTATTCTTTGATTTGACTTGATTATTCGACTACCAACAGCTACAGAACATTACCAGAACACTGACCTACTCAACAAATAACTGACGTTAAAATGCATTTCACGTCATAAAAATATGGCCGACCATTTCTAGCGCTAAAACTACAATTCAAACTTTTAATTGCTATATCTCCGTCAATATTTAGTTATTTAATGAAATAGACACGCCAATACACATTTATTAACATCAATTTCAATCAACAAATGAAAAATCGGCCACTAAAAAATGAGGACACAAGCCCATTGGCATTCACAAAATCTAATGAAATCAATTGTACTAACTCACAATTACCCCGACCCTGCAAAATTTCAAACACTAGACATTTCTTTTACTTATCTATTGGTTAATCCCAACCTTACACCTTCCACGGATAGAACGCCACTGCATCAACTTAATGCTACAGCACTTAAAGAGATTTTGTATATATCATTTGGCAAAGTGCCCAAGTCCTACATCGCTCGGTTGGATTACCAGCGTATGTCATTTAACAAATTTTGCCAACATTTAAAAACAAAATATACTAATAGAAACATTAATTTATATTTGTTATTACATTTTTTAATATAATTGTTTTAACATTTTGTAGTCGTATTGCTTTTTAAGTGCTTTGCGAGCAACTTGGGAGTCGATGTAGATATACAGTGAAAGATATATTTATTCGATGTCTGATTAAAATGCTAGATAACATTTAACTTTGTCTATTAGATCAGGGGTCCCCAGAGTATGGCCCGGTTGGTCGTTTTACAAAATATTAGGAAATTAATTTCAATGAAAAATACGATTTTTTTTTTATTTTTTTATATATAGTTTCTCGGGCTTGCTAGGCACGTAGTCTTTTATCGCCTCTCATATTAAGAACACAATTTATAGAGTAGATCATCCATGCTCTAGACACGTTCATATCCTTAAAAGTGGCCCTGCCCATGTGTGTGCACATTAAAGAAACCAAGTAAATAAATATTCTGATATGTGAGGGTCGTGCAATACATTTGTAGACAAATGTAAACAAATACGCCTCAACTATGCAACCAGTCTATCAATTAAACGAGCATATGGTAAAATATTCTATGCACTATATGCAAATCAAATACCATGAACATCGTTACAAGCCAAAATCAAAATAAATCAATCAGAGAGAAGTAAATATAATACATATATCAAAATAAAGCATCCCGCAACATCCAATCTAGTTTAAATCATCGTTGTCAATTTACAAGCCGGACTTACGCTGAACCAATAGCTAAAAAAGTGTAACTAAAAAAGTAAAGTACACACAACGATTTAATGATAAAAAATAATTATAAATAAATATCAAAATTTTAAGTTCAGTTTTGCAAATGGATTCAAAATAGTTTAATATTGTATAATAGTTTTTATTGTATAAAATAATTCAAAAACATGACTTAGGAAAATGTATTTTGTACTTAGTATTCCGAGTCGAAAATAAGCAAAAATAACAAAGTATTAAAGGGTAAGGTTAAACCTGTGGGTCTATAAGTTCCATTTTTTAATATTCTAATCTTAAGGGCAAAATGAAGCACCTTAAACATTGCAAAAATTGGTACTTTTTAGGAATTAATTTATACTAGTTCCATACAAAATTTTAAAACTTTTACATTATTAAATCATTTATTCATCTTTATTTAATACATTTCCCCAAAAAAATATTTTCTAAACAGTAAATATTTGATAGAAAATGTATCTGATGAACACACGATTTAGATTAAATATCACCTAGGGGACGATCCCCTTAATTTGTAACATAATAATTGTTTGTTTTCTATATTTGTTTATTATGTGGTTGAATATTTATTTATTTTTTATTTGTTTATCATTTGTTTATCTTTGTCAGTCATAGAATAAATTTATTTCATCTCTGGAAATCGAACGCGGACCTAAGCGTATTTGAGTGTTACAGTTACGACATAACTATCTCGGCAATCCAGAGGACTATCAAATATGTTGATTGAGTCAATTACTAACTCAATATATTCGAGTGTATATGCTTCAGTTTCACTAATTTACAATTCACTAATCAGTTTTCATAAAATTAATACAGTCTATTCATTAGATGTGTTTAAGACATAATATCACATTGTACATGTTGTTTCAGTGTGTGTACATTGCGATTTACCCAGTTATGAAATACTCATGTCTACATAGAAAGGGCGTTTTACACGATCAGGTTCGATGCAAATCCAGACGAACTGTCCGTTTATCTATCTCTTTACAATTTCTATCTAAATATGATTTATGTTCGCGAATGGGCGCTGTTTTATAGTTGGGAATAAAATGGGCTTGTGAATCATGCCTTAGTTTCTATATAGCGAAACTATATGTTCATAAAGTTGGCTACCAGAACCTCAAATCCAATTCTTTCTTGAACACCTTAGGATATATTACCAATTAAAAACGTAATTTTGTCTCCTTAATTTTTTTTTTTTTTTATATTTATTTTTCAGTGCATCAACTATTGGTAGTTATTAGCACTTTAAATCAATATTACATTTTTTATATACATTTGCTTATAACATATAACTTATACAATATAATATAATTCTTTTTTTTCTATATATCAGCCATTTCAAATTACTCCATTGATGCTTCATCAATCACCTCCTCATTCAACGTTCAAGATTCTCATTCTTTTTCCTATTTCAGTATCTCGATATGACACAGGAATTGCCTTAACTACGATGTTCCCATTTCCATCCAATCTCTTCTAAAGCTGTTCTTTTTCTTCTTCTTTCTTTTTCTTTTTTCTATTTTCATTTTCGAATTTTTCTTTTTGTGATCATTTTTTTCAATATTCATTTTTCTATAGTTGCACACAACCAATTAAATCTTATTTTATCAAACCCAGAAATTATAACTCTGGCCCGGGAATCAAACCCGAGAACACAGTAGTCAGAGTCAAGCATCAATGCTCTCGCCCAACTGTGTCGTCTCTTTAATTATTAAAGGAATACAACAGTATAGAAATTTTCAATCCGTGGTTCGTCACATTCGACGATTTACTAACTATATTATACAACAGAGACGTATACAAGTGTGTGCGTCATACGTCATTTACTATTAACAGCTGAGTTGTGTATCGCATGAAGTATTATATTATGAACGCTGTGAAAAAGGAAAATAATCTTGATTACTTATTTCTTTTATGATGTCTTGTGCATATCTAAAATAAGTAGAAAAACTGAAATTCAAATTTAATATATAGCTATAATTCTGTCAGCTTATACAAGCTATTCTTAGAATTTTGTAAATTTGGAGGAAAAGCCTTATCATAATTTATTAGTGCATCGAATCTATTTACTAGTTACTGTATTTACTAGAATCTAGTTACTACATATGAATGTTTGTTTTCCCAAATTTCTGAAATTTCAATTGAACATTCCTTATAACTTAGATTTTTATTACCATTAGAATTTTGATTTCGCGTTGTCTCTTTCTCTCATGCGTCATGTTCTTCGTTACAGATTACACATTTATTAATATTTTTTTTTACAATTATTTGAGCAGTGTTCGTTAGGTCCACATTGACGTAAAAAGCAATGCTTTATCAACACATCAAATATAGATTTTTCTATTGTTTTGAAAATTACAAAAGTAGCGTCACTAAAACCACTGTAATTCGTATACTAATGGCCGGAAAGTCATGAAATTTTGACAAATATTGTTTGAAGGTTGGTACTATCTAAAAATTAAATCGATTTGTCAATAGTGCCTGAATCAAAAATCTGAAGTTATTTCTAATCAATTCAAAAGATGAGTTATTTCTAGTCAAAAATCTGTGTAATTAAATATTTAAAAAATGGTGAAGTTAGAATCTGATCGTGTAAAACGCCCGAAACAGCTAACTGGGGAGCAAGAGTAGGGATATCTGAGTACGAGTGTGAGTGTGAGTGTGGGGACGAGATGTCAGAGAGGATGATGCTTTTATATAAGTAAACATTGAATGTCAACGTCAAGCAAATTGAGAAGTCGGAGCAAATAGCGAATAATCCCTGCTTAAACAGCGAGTTTATACGAAATATCACGCATTATTCAAACATAATCTAAATGTAGTAGAAAAACATGTTAAGCCACGTACTTATGGCTTAACTTTGAAAAAGTTGAGTGAAGAATCACAAGTAGCAAATGTTAAATACAAACACGTATATAGGAGAATGTAGCTGTAAGATAAAGTTTACTAATGCCCCACTCCTCGCCCCCCAAACACACACACACACATAATAAAAGTTACCTGTTACGTCAACGATTTTAGTTGACATACAATATTTTGTGACCTATTTTATTGCTTCTTGATAAATAATTCTGTCTTTTAGCGCATTAGCATCCTATTAAACAATTTGGTGAAGTGTCCTATTTAGTGACGTTTCTATCACTATTTCACTTCAATTATAGTTCACATCAAATTTATCTTCATTTGTATTCCGACAAGTGGAGTAATTTCGCCATTTGTAGCCGATAAAGTAGACATTTTATATGAAAGACTGTGAGAAACTGAACTATAAATGAACTCTTTCATGACAAAAAAATCTTGACGCATCTTCAATATGATGTCAAAGTGACTCCAAAATGCTCCAAAATGTTTACTGGGATACTAATAAAAAAGTTAAAGAAAGCCATCTTAAGGATTATGAAATCTTCAGAAGTCCTTCAAGATTAACTCATTTTGATTAGCCATACGGGTATTGAATTATTTTAAAAATAATCTATGTTGAATAAGTCACTTAAGCAGTTATCGAAATATTTTCTTATTTTAAAGACTTAGGGTAAAAGTAACTGACTTTTTACATAAATACGATACACATTATCAATCTCTATTAAACGTTTGTTATTTTTCTATCGTTTTTAAAACCCTTTGTTGACTATTCAGGTATTACTGTTTATTCGAAATTACTCAATCTTATTTATAATACTTAATTACATTCCATAATGTTACCAATGGTGTTAAGATATGTTTTGGGTAGTAAATTAACACAGATATATTTCTAAAATGAATAATTAATAAAATAAAATAACTTTTTTTTCATTTTAACCATACATGTTCTTTATTTTTTATATTTTAACCAAAATTAACCAAAACATTCTTTTTTTATAATAAATCAAACATATTATTATTATTTTTATATTTGGACTATGAAAATTACCTATAGATCAAGACGCCTAAGAACTCTCCCTTTACTTTCACAATAATCGCATAGACTCAGTGACCCGCTAAGAATGACTTAGTTGGTTGATAACTAAAAACGTAATAGACCGGGCGCTAGAAGTAAGTGAGTATGCAAAATGTGAGGACCGAAAAATTAATAATGCGGATCTTGCCGGTCAAATATTTGGTCCATTTATTTTTACTCCCTTCACATCCCCTCGAAGAGAATCAAAAGTAATCATTGTAAAACTCAGCTCACTTGTACAAAATTAATATTAAATCCGACGTCAATGTGGTGAAAAAGGAACTTTGGATCATATTATATTTGAATGCATAAGTTAAAGTTTAGAAAGATCAAAATCCTATAGTAAAATATTAGATGTGAATAAAACTTTTCCTATTAATACTAAATTTTTATTAAGTGATTCAAAATTAATTAGTGAATAATTTAAATATTTAGAAATTTGTAAAATAGAATTATAAAATGTTAAATATGTATAAAAATGTTAGATGGTGGCTATGGAGAATAAAAGTCAAGGCAAATAAATAAATTAAAAAAAAAATAATAGAAAGATATTGATTGGTATAAATTACTTTAGGCTAAATAAAATAATTTAAAGAAATGTTTATTGAGTCTATTACGCCCAAAATGTTCTCCTTATTTTAAATTTAGTGTTACGATATTTTAAAATATATTAATTAAAACATAATTATATTTTTACAGTATTTCAAATGAAATCAACACACATCTCTGAATAGGTCGCGTCTGTTTCAAGTTTAATATATGGTTTATCTTGAAAAAACAGCTGCTTTTATTCACGAACTATTATCTCATCGCGTATCGCCAGCGCCATCACCCGTCGCCGACTTTAATCACAATTGTCAAGGCAAATTCTTGAACCATTATTGTGAATATAAATTGTTAGTGAGGTCCTTCCAAAACGACTGGTACCGCACTCCTCTCCTCACAGCTTCTCTCCACCCCACACTCCCCACCCACCGACGCAGCCTGCTCACCTACCTACATATTAACTTCTTTGAATACAAACGTTACACAAATCGTTGTTACGAAATTAACATGTGTATTTATATCTCCTAATCTTTAAAATATTTCTGTAAATTTTCACAATCATTTAAACCGATCTCTTGGACATATTAGTCAAATGTCTCCAAACTGTGAGTCGCGTGCTATATTGATTATATAATGGAATTATTTTCTCTTTCATCTACGTAGGCTTAGGGGATAATATTTAGGGGATAAATAAATGGTAATGACAGAACATGTTTTACTTTGAACTTCAATCGTTTCTGTTATGTTTTAATATTAATAAATCACATTTTATTTTTAATTAGTATGGAATTTTAATATTGCAATGGTGATACGAAAATCAAACGATTTCATCAATTCGAGGGGCAATATTATGGATAACAAATATATTTTGGGGTAATACTCAAAACAAATCCACTCCTCTGAAAAAATGCCTAGTGATTACAATTTCTGGTTGTAGTTCTGATTTAATATTAAATAAATAATGATACATCCAGGTCAAAGCAACGCCAAAATGTAACATGTTTAATTTCTTAAGTTTTTCTGACACTGGAACAGATTACGTTCGACAAATTTCTGACATTTTCATGTTCACCTGTTCTAAGACATAGCATTGAAACAGACTATTTGCGACATCGACTTCTTAGGTAGGCTGTATTCCAGTTGTTTCACATTATCACGCTTTATCATTAGATGAAGTTTCTACTGTTATATCAATTCTATACCAAAGATTATAATATGCATTTCATGTATCTGTATCGATTCTCCCTCTTAACGATCTGCAGTACATGAACTCTAAGAAGAACATTAAGAAGACCGCGGTTGACATATAGAATGTTGCATCTATCCTTGAGAATTGGGAATTTTGACATACATCCGTATGAACCATACTTTAAAAAGACAGACGTATAAAATACAAACTTCTTCAATGAATGATGTATTGATAAACATTGATTCAAAGAGAAATTTATTCTCATGATAGAGCCTGCTAATGTGAGTAAAAAGTTGGTCGTAAGTAGCATGCTCCATTGTGTGAAAAGCCATTTAATGTACAGTTAATACATACTGTCAGAATCATCTGTATCTGAAATAAATTAAAGATCTCCGTAACAGCGTGACTGAGATACATTCATGATTAATTTTTTATTTCGTTACGAAAATTTTTTAATGAAAAGAATTATTTTTTGAGAATGGAATGGGGCTTTTTAGGGCCACGACCCTTGTTGTACTGTAAATTACAATAACATTAATTTGCATTACTTGCAAGATCATCTTAAACATTTCCTCGCTTGATTCTTTCTGTCTCCTACTTTTTTTCTCTTTTCCTTTCCTTCCCCATCTTTACCTGAATTCGATCTAGACTTTCTTTTTCTTTTTGTATTCCATTCTGTTTCGATTGCATCAAACTGTGCCTCAGTCACCATCTTTTCGCTATTTCCTTCCCTACTTCTTTGCTTTTCTTCTACTTTTTATTTCGTTGTCTTTTATCCTCTGATTCCTCTTCGTCATAATCGTCTTTGTCAGTTTCATCTTTCTCATCATTTTGTACGTCTTCCCCATCTTGTTTTTCATAATCATTTAGCTTCTTTGCTTTAGCCTACTTTGATAAATACGCCTTTTATTTCCTTCTTAGACTCTTCCGTTGCCGTAACGTTGACGTAAGTCTTTCGCTGTTCTTTCCATTTTACAATCTCCTCTAATGTACCCGTATTCCCCAGACGCGAAACATCTCCTGGTCTTATCTTTTTCTATCACTGTCGCCCATTTTTATTAAGGAACATTCTTACCGGGATCTCTGCTTTCGCTATTATCCTCAAACACAACAAGTCATCTTTATAACGTAATTTTAATATGATTTTGCTAAAAATCCTTTGAATATCTCAACTCAAACTGCTCTCAATACCATACGGGTACATTTCCTTTATATTAAAACTCTCTCATGCTCAACATTAATGCTACAGCTACAGCAATTGAAAACCTTTGATAAATCACACATATACAGCCTTACCATACATACTCGTATCTATTGGACATTCGTTACAAATAAATGTTATATAGAACATTGTTATTTTGGTTCTCGCGACAAGAAGTATGCGTCTGACGGCCTTTCTGATCCGCGCACACGTCCAGAAAATGTTATATACTTACAGATACACTCAGAATAAAAATAAATGTCTGGCAAAACAAACAAACATTGTAAGTTACACTAATAAACAGATTTTAATGTTACATTTATATTATAAAAAAGCGTTGAGACGACAGACGGGCAGGAGAAAGGGAAAGGGAAAGGGAAAGGTGTGACTACAAATTGAACGATGATATATGAATGATTGTTATTAGAACGAAACTTAACATATAGTTATTCTGTCTATTGCTTTTCGTTTTGTTATACAGGGTACATCAATGAACGAAAGATTTCTATGCTTTGAAGAAAGAAAGGAGCAGCTTTTAATGCAATGCAAATCGTGCCACTTTTTCTATTTTAACAAGTATTACTTTATCCTATGTACGAAAAAGGCAATGAGTTTGTGAATTCATTTTTCGGGAATCGTTTTCTTTAAATATTTATTGTTAAAGATACTTCGCCATAAGCTTCTCAGTGCAATTAGATTCTTCAGTACAACTCTGGACAACTCATTCATAACAGTCACTAAAGTTACATCTTGTCTTGCATTGTCTACAGTTACTATATTTGTTAATAAATAACATTGCACCAATTTGTAATTAGTAAATTCTAATTATTCCTGTCATTATTTATATTTCAATGTAATTCCAAATATATTATCATTCATTAGTTTATAATATTGTCATTTAAAAATAATATAGATGTTAACCAAATGATTCCTGAAACCAAGACTTTTTTCATATTTTGTACGAGTATCTCTCATCTTCTTCTGAATTATTTATTTTGCAATTGAATTATACATTGCAACACTAACCAACCATATTATTGAGTTTTCAATTTATTTGTTATTGGATAAAACATCTATATAGATACACAATTAATGCTATTTTCTTTATCCTTATATATAAAAATTCAGCCTGCGTATGTTTGTGCTCGAAACGGAGTCGATCGATTGATTTGATATTTTGATACAACATTGCATTTGAATACGTTTTAGAAAAGTGAATTAAATTTTTTCGTTTCTTTCCAGTTAATGTCGTCTGTGTTTGTAATGGAGTCTTTTATTTACTGTCTCATTCATTTCATATCAGACTGAGCTACAGCGAAATGTGGCCGGGTTTAGCTTATTTTTCATAAATATACAGTTGTGTCATTAAGGTGTACATTCACAAACCAACCTATGCATCTTACTTCATACATACTTAATACTTGAGTAAAACTTAGTTATATTTAATAAAAAAAATGTCTTATTTTATTATTTTTTAGCTATTCAAAAATCATATACTCCTAAAAACAGACTCAATATTTTATAATCCTTGAAAAGGTGTTCTTAAGAAGCTAATGCGTAAAATGGCAGACTCATTATTCAAAAAATGGCAAAATAGATAGCAAAACGTTGTTCATTTGGTGAAATAATTTACGTAACAGATAACTTTAGTTATGTAAGATAAAACTTAACTATGCGTAATTTTTGATGGGTAATGTTAAAACCATATTATCAATCAATAATAAAAACATAAATTATAACATTGAGTTTCATTTAACAGTGATTAAGAATATCATCGACCTGAAACATAAAACGCATCCTGTATTAATGTTATATTGAATAACTAATTAGACGTGTTGCCATTTTAATAGAGAATAATTAATTTATTGAATGAGATAGCTACGAGCGGTATTAAATTGGATGTAATTTAACTACGAGTATCTCAGAAAATCGTGATTCAAATACAAATTTATGACATTCTTTGCATTATTTATCGAACAAATACGTGAATCACGTAAATATGTAACAAAATTATTATTATCCCTGAAATAATATTTGAATATTTGATAAACAAACCAACTGCAAAAAATAAATCAGTTGATTAATACCAAACTAGTTGGCAATGTCGCAGATAAACAGCAATAAACATTCTTCTTCATTTGTTAGTTTTCATATTATAAATTCTACCCCTCTAAATAATATTAGTATGTATGTATTAGCAGAAACATTCACATCAGTGCGACATCTAACGTTAATATATTTTCATTTATAAGTTGAGGTGTTTTAGACATGAGTGTACTAAATTTGTTAAACATATTTGGTTTAAACCAATAAACAACCTCGTATATCTTCAAAACTTTATCAATTGTTTCCACTAGCTGTCGGTAAATGTACAATCCTTTGTACATTCCGTTTAATTCTGTTATAATACAAGTTATTTTACTGCGGTAACCGCTGAGTAACTATTGCGAACATAACCCAATCATTTAAAACGAAAAAAGGGTAAATCTTGGAATAAAACCTAATCCGCTAAAAGCTTGTATAAATCTTTGATTTGGCATTTTATAAGTTCTCTCAAATATGTTATAGAAACTCGTGTATACAAGTCGTGATTTTCAATAGTCAAAGGTCACAGAAATCGGGATTTATCTACCTCCTCCACACATTTGATCCACATTTCATGCAGTGCTGCACGAATCGTCCAACAAAGGAAGATTTTATAATTGAAAGTTTCTTTATTTACTTAAAAGTTTTTGTTAAACTGTGTCATGAATACCAAAAAATTAATAAAATAAATAAATCATTCGGATCAAACCATAGAGATATAAGAATAGAGTGCGCAAGAGGCTGAATACTGTAATACTCGTATAAGCAAAGAGAGAGATGGCGGACGAGTGTCCTCTGTGTCTCTTTCGAGCCGAGTTCTGTGATTAACTGCCGCGCTAACGAAAATATAGATATAATGGAGCCACGTTGCGTCAGAGTTGAGGGCTGTCGGTGTCTTTATTCAATATCTGTACGTTAAAATGCTTTGTATATATTATCTAAAATTTACTGTATGCTACATTAACTATTTACAAATATTTTTACCTTTATTTTTATTTTAACTATAGCATCTGCTTGCTTGTTTACCCTCTACCATACCGCCAATCAACCAAATCGGCAGCAGCGGTTCCGTTAGGAAGAAACAGATAGGACACTCGGTAGGCTATCTCTCGTTTTGCATCTATCGCTTCCTCTTACACGCGGCCTTAAACTTCGCGTACTCTATTCTTATATCTCTATGGATCAAACATTCATTCCACCATGTAGCACAAAACTTGCCATACCAATCTTTCAATATTTGACTCACACGTTGGAGGCAAACATTTAAGTCAAACGTTCACCGCATCGTTTGCGCGCCGGCTTTACATGTTACTTCGGTTTGGACGTGTTTTACAACCTGGTCCAACAAATGTTGGTTGTTGCTTTATAGTGTGGCACTGATGTGTACCACGCATACAGTTTATTTAACATCGGTTATTGTTACAGAAAAAATATAAAACAACATTTATGCAAGCTGTACAAGATATCATTCATTTAATAGGAAGTTGGTACGAAATAAAGATGTAGTTGACAAACAAAAACAAGGGGCATTACATAATAACTGCGCAAATGTAATTGTCAATTGTACAACAGGAGTGTTAGTAGAATATTCACAATAAAACGAATTAGGTCGTTCCCGGAGTTGGACTTATCAAATAACAAATGTGAAATGAACTGCGTTGTGGTCGTGGTCCAGTCCAAGCTGTTGTTTACGTATACTAGGCATAGCTACTGGAACTGGTGGAATGCCACGTGTCTGGAATGGGAAATGGGGTCCAAAACACCCTCGGAGGGAGATCTTTGTGTCAGGACTCGAGAGACCAGTCGATAATAAATGGGACAAAGGGACACAATAGATAAGAGACAACGAAACATTTGAGACCGCTCTATGTTGTCCCATCTAGCATTAGTAGAACGCTCGATGAGTACCACTATGTGAAACTATGGGGTGAGATAGGGGTGGTATATACTGTTTACTGTGTATGGTATATAACAGAGGGTTTTAGTTGATATTTTATTACCAGAGGGATAAAATAGCAAAGTGAAGGGTCAGAATTAAACTAAAATACAATAGAAACAGACCTTTAGGGCATAAACATAAAATAACAATAGTCAATAGTGTTTTTGAATGAGATATTTTTCCCGCTTTTCACAAGAACATAGAAAATTGTTTGCTATTCAAAATTTTGATAATAGCTTCAAAGTACATTCTATAGTGGAACTACAAGATAATAAGACATTGTTGTAACGATGTGAGCGCTGCTGTCGGGCTCAGTAAACGATGAACCATGGTCCTTCGTGAACTTTCCCCATAGAATACAGGGTGTATCTTGTTTGAATCGTTCAGCGCCGGAAACATTACTCCAAAATGTAAACCGAGTGTTATATGATGGACATAGTAAGCTCGGATTTAGGCTACCGTGGTTGAACATAAATATAAATTGTAAATGCTCTAGTCGGCACTCGTGACTTGCAACGAGCATCGGTTAGATCCGAAAATTCCAGAGAATAGAAAATTTGAACAGTGACTACGAAGAGCAGTAAACAAATGGTCATGAGTTTGGTCTCGGTACCACATATCTATTTGTGCACATTGCACTCAGTGGATTCATTTGGACCGTGTAGGTTTAATGTTTTGTTGTACGATTTATTTGACTTTGAATTTTGTTGACATTAATTATGGAAAATAACATTGACGATAATACTTATCGTTAAAAATGTTCCTAATATTAATACAAATTTAATAGACAAATGCGTATTATAATAAGGAACCAGTTATTAATTATTGTTAGGATGAATTTTTGTCTGAATTTGTTAAAGAATTCTATGAAAATGCACTGTACTTGTTATGAAAATTAATATTCTATCATCTGCATTTGTTTTAGAACTGTTCTAAAATTTTTAAAGTTTCTTGGGAGTGATGCTAAGACTCTTTCGATAATATTTTCGATTCATTGTATCTGAACAAATTTTGGAAATCATTTATTTTTTATGTTGATAGTAATATTCGTACAGCTTTTATTTCAATTATAGTTGAGAGGCTCATGACTATCTGATCGGGTCAGCCTTAAGAGAACCTGACCAGGACACTGTTGGGTTCGACTTTGTCAGGCAAGTTCCAATGAGACATGTCTCCTCAGAACCTGATTGGGGCCACATACGTAAGCAAGGCACGTGTTTTTTGTATAAAGAAGAAGAAGTCGTTACTTAGATATCAAGGAATATATCACGATAGGCGTCTCATATGAAAGAAACATCTATTAGCCAAACGTAATACCACAGGGCTACAACTGCGTAAACTATACTTGCTCTTGAACAAGAACTCCCATTTATCGATTTAAACCAATATGGACATATGCGTTATAACTACGGAGTATATCAAAGATTTCAATCTAAAACATTACATATATACTGTATGAAAGACTGCATCACGATCTTGCCATGCCTACAGTGAAACTAGAAATTACAACTCGAACAGTGAAATACAAGGACCGAGTTGTGAACCATCCAAATACATTACCAACCTAATGGAAGGTAGGACCAGTAAATTATTTTCTAATATATGGGCTTGTGTCCTATGTCTTAATTTCTATAAAAGTGTACTATATATTGATAAAGTGGGTTATTAGAACCTCAAATGTTCAATTATTTTTTAATAACTCCTTATATGCTAAGAGATCTTAACAATTAAAAAAGTCATTTTCTCTCTTAAATTATTAAAGGGATTCAACGTTATACACATTCCAAGTGCATGTGACATCACAATCCTTATGTAAGGTTGCCAACCTTACAGATCATAAATCTCTGCTATATGTATTTATATATCAAAATATCAAATATTATTTACAGCTATTTGAAGGAACAATCAAATTTCAATATTATGTCTGCCTTAGCGGGGTTAAGTAAAATAAAAACTTATTATTCTTTGATTTGACTTGATTATTTGACTACCAACAGCTACAGAACATTACCACAGCACTGACCTACTCAACAAATAACTGACTTTAAAATGCATTTCACGTCATACAAATATGGTCGACCATTTATAGCGCTAAAACTACAACTCAAACTTTTAATTGCTATGTTTCCGTCAATATTTAGATATTTAATAAAATAGGCACACCAATACACATTTATTAACATCAATTTCAATCAACAATTGAAAAATCGATCACTAAAAAATGAGGACACAAGCCCATTGTAGTTAGTATCAACTTTTCTGTCGCATGGTTTCTGATAGATGCAGTGGTTCCACCAATTGGAGCCCCTAAATGATATCTTGTACAAACGACTGTGAGAAATAGATTTTAAATAATATGATTTCTAATGGAGTCCAAATTGTTTCCTGTGGCATACCTTCAGTCAACTGAAAAGGAGTCCTCCTTTCAGCATGTAATCAAATGAATTAAATGACATATCGTGCAAGATGTACTTAATATAACTAATCTATAGTGACAGATCGAACTATTTTATTATCACAGTATCTCAAATTAAAAAAACCTGAAAGATTAATAATTCAGACAGCGTCGCATGTAACCGTGTAGTTAACTCGAATACAGAGCAGCATCTTTGATCACTACTGGTCCAGACCATTGCCGCTCTGTTTACTAGAGGTAACTAACTACACACATACACAATTAATAAAACTATTTTCAAATTAATTACGACCTGCTGTTATCAATAAATTATATGAACATCATAAATTGTTTAAATTAGTTTTGAACTTAATAATTTATATTCTGGATTGCTTTTTACGAAACGAAAAATATCCTCGTATCCTTTTATTATTATATAGTTAATAGCAGAATATAAAAGCGTAATTTATAGAAAACAACCTCAGGTTGTTTAGAATAGTAATGTTCCAATAATTTAAAATTCCACCGCCCACGGAGCCACATGGATACAAATAAAGACAGCGACAAATAGAACGAGATGGATAGATGTTTGTTTATATTGTTTTATTTTTTATATACTGAGAAAACATTGTCCTACTATTTATAACAGTTAAAATAATATCAAGGAAAGATTTTAATACATTTTAAAATATCTTGTCATGTAGAAAATGTAACGTTTTAATCAGCTCGCAATAAGCTAGCAAGTGTGACGCAACACTACAAGATTATTTTTTCGCAGGATCGATACATTTCATATTTAAACGCTAAAAAGTCTCCTGACGTTCATCAATTATCAGCTTTGGAATAACGCAGCATTGCTAACCAAACACGATTTTAGTAAATTTTCAATATTTGTGTTAAAAGGGAAATTATAATAAAGTACATTGTTAAACATGTTCTTAATTTTAATACAAATTTAATAGTTAATTATTATTATTTAACAGTAGTTAAGAACCGGTTAATAATATTTTTAAAGATGAATTTATATGTTTTGAAAATCTGGTTTTAAAATATGCTTTAGAAATGTTCTAAAATTTATGGAGTGTTTTTCCAGACTTCTTATATATCATATAATATACAAAAATAGTTTGATACAGATTTGTTGATGATTTATAAAAAAACAAAGTGTAATGAATTATTTTTCTACATTTTCCTTCAGCAGAAATGTATTTTCGCATTTACTTTTGAAAGAAGCTTTTAGATTCCTTCATGGCAAAATGGATGAGGAAAAATGACTGACCTAGTAGCCAATTTCACACGTTTGCTCGACTTGCATTTTTAAATGTACGCCATCCTAATCAGCGGCGGCTGCAGTGCCTCTTTTAGAGGTGTGGGGACCCTAGGGCAACGAGGGAGCGGAAGCCTCTAATTATTTTCCGAATAAAAGGAACAATTTTTTTTCGTCTAGTCTTTCAAAAATTTATTACTTTTTTCTCTATTGTGGGGGCCACTCTCTTGTGGAGGCGCCGAGCCAGTAGTCCCATCTGCCCTCCCTCAAATCCGGGCATCTGCGGCTGTACCTTAAGTGTATTCGTGTGCTGCACTACCAAATATTTATAACTTGAAAAAGAAAAAAGCGTCACAAAATATCATTAACCCAATTACATACTGACTTTATACTTAGGAAGTTAATCGCAAGGAATCAAGTTAATCTCAAGTATTGGCCTTGTCCAGCAGCCTCTGAAGCACGCTGGATAACAGTAATATGGCCTTCGATCGCTTTCACAAGCTTATGTATGGCTTGAATATTCTCTTGATTGACGCTAATTGCCAGAATCAGTTTATGACTTTCATTTTTTACTCGATCATTTCGAAACATGTAATCCTAATTAAGTGCTTGGTTTTTACTCAGAATAACATAACCAAACTGCGCTTGGAGTTATTTCAAAAGTTTCACATCTTTATTAGCGAGAAAGCGAATAATAAGTGAGTCAAATCGCTGTCCCATATTTGTTATATAATCTAATAAAGGAAATAATAACGAAACTCAGAAGATATAGCGTTGGTTCGGGAATTCAAGCTAAAAACATAGCCACATCGAATTATTAAAGTAAAGTTTTACGTTTTTTTAAATGATTTATAATTTTGTGGGTTGTCACTAATTAAAAGAAACTAGTTAATTGTACAATGCCTTGTTGAAATGAAAACTGATTTGTCATTGATATTATTAAGCTAACACTTAGTTTATTAAACACAAGTCTTAATCCAAGTAAAGTTTTCACATTTCTACTTTTTTAATTTTCACGTTCCATATAAATTTATACCGCAGCCTGCATTCGTAAACATTATTTTTCATTTTTATCTTATACTCTTATTTTCGAGCTCGGTAATGAATTGGATATTATTATTTTGTTTCAGTCACATGGACCGTAAACTTCAAGCTACACCTCTCCTCACCTCGCCTCGCCGCACCTCATTTATCTCACGCTTTTATTCTAACTGTTACAATATTTTTCATGCAGCATCCGAAATTAATGACGCGAAGCTCATTTACTACTGCACTTAATGTGTTATACTTCACAGAGGTGTTTTTTAGGTGTTTTTTAGGTGTTATTCCACTAAACTTTTTTCATTTATTCACGTCACGTGGTCAGTGTCGTTATCATTAGTAGCAAAGTAGCTGTAAACTGAGACAATTATTTACAATGGCAATTAGTTGTTTTAAACATACATTTAATAATTAAGGTATTCAGTTTCACAAATGTACATTGTTAAACTAACAGGAAAGTAAAGTACTCATGTAATTAAACATGAGATGGTTAGTTTAATTGCTTTTTAAAAAACACAGTATTAATAATCTTTATTCGGTTTATTTACTACTTACTGACACGACAAACGTTGTCTTGTCCAAACTTTAATTTGGACAAACACAATTTTTTATAATTTAACTGAAAATAAACTATCTTTCGTCACTATTAGCTTGATTCAAAGTTTGGCAATCAGCTGTCAAACGACATTTGCGCACATAGTATCAAAAATTCCATAGAAAAAAGCACTTTCAATTTTTCCACAATTATCTAATTTTTCAGGCAAATTTCCAAATTTTTCTTTCCCTAAACACCTTATTCAGACTAATACGAATATTTAAAAAGAAATTAATCAAATGGGTTCAACCGTTCTTAAGTGATGCGCTTACCAAGGAACCATATAGATAGATAGATAAAACATAAAAGTTGAATATTTTTTACACGTCTTGAATTACGATAGGAATAATCTTCTTTTAAGGTAAACATCCACTGTTCAGCACAGAAAACAGTCAAACGTATTAGATTTTTGAATGAAATGTAGAAGAAAATAGTTGTTGATTTATAGGTGTGTTACTGCAATCCACCGGCCGCATTTCAGCAAAAGTTGGTTCAAAACGTCCTCGCTCTGTCAGTAAACATATTTATACAACATAATATATGGAAGGGAGGGAATAAAAGATGCGAGAAGGAAAGGAGAAGGTATTATGAAGGAAGAGTAGCAGTGGGTGGAAGTGGATTAGACCAAGATCTGAGGAAAGGAAGGTAAAAGGCATGATAAAAGAACAAGACATGGAGATGCAACAACAGGAGGAGAAAGATGGACGAAGAAAGATACAATATAAGATACAATACAGCACCTGCAAAATAAAGTGGTAAAGGATGTGAAAATGAAGGCTAGATTCAGGCTGGGAAATGAAGAGAGAGGCAATAGGTATTGGGGAACAGTAGAAGAGAAATTATGCAGCATATCTGGAAAGGAAGAGGAAAAGTTAGAACACATTAAGTGTACGTGTCAGAATAAAGTGGAAAGTGAATTAAGTTTGTAGGAGTTATTTCAAAGAAAGATGATGGATGATGGAGGTAAGAAGAATAAAGGAGGCAGAGGGAGTTGTGAGCAACCAATGTAAGAGAAGAGAAGAAAGAAAATAGGTGGTTGAAAGTAGAAGGAGGTAGTGGAGGCATATATATATATATATATATATATATATATATAAATTACCCTTTAATAGTTAACAGCGTATTACAATGTAGGTAAAACATGTTCCTTTTAGTGACCATACGCGTATTTTAAAATACCCTTTATGCCCGTTTTAATATAGTAATATATATTTTATAAATAGCACATTTCAGTCATGATGTTTATGAATAGCAACGGTTAACTTAAACTTTTGCAAATTAAATTAACGTAATGGCTAATGCGATGAGCGCATTTGTTGTTTTGTGTAATTTGTAATTCTCGTAGGTTGTTTTAGCTTAGTTGTAGTTATGCTGTTCCGCTCGTAGATATGTTCCACGGTCCGACAATATGCGACGGCAACGGCGACGCAACGGCAGGGTACAGAACATAGGTCTGTTTTTAATAGGACATGGCAAAACTTATAACAAGGGTAAAGTTTGCCTCAATTGCCTCAATCTCAGGAAATGCTCCTTTGTGCCGAGTAGAAGCAGCGGCCCAGCTTTCCAGAAATCGTAAATTCAACATATGAAAAGCATTTATATACACAAATCTCCATTTCAATATAATTAAATTATACCTTTAATATTTTCGATTTATTTTTACTTATTATTTTATTTTATTACTTCAAGTGGTAATGTATGACATTATTAAAACTACATACACTAATAATGAAGCTTATTGCAAGACTACTATGTCTTTAGATTCGCTTGTTTGTTTGTTTCGTATGTTTGTTCTTGTTGTAACTGTTTTATTATTATAAATTGATGATTTTCTTAGTGCCACGGTCTTTATTTGCGCTGCAAATTACAATAACATTAATTTATAGTATTGCACTTGCTTGCTTGATTCTTTCTGCGACCCTGTTTCCCTACTTCTTTTCCCTTTTTCTAATTTTTCATTTCGATTACCTCTGGTTCCCCTTCCTTACTTTAATTAGTCTAACTCTAACTTTTCTTTTCCTGTAACCATCTGTATTTTGTTGTATTTTATTGCATAAAACAGCGCCTCACCCACTGTCTTTCTGCCGTTCTTCTTCTTTATTTCATTTCCTTTTTCCTCTTTTTTGTTTCGTTGTCTTTCATCCTTTGATTTCTATTTATCATCATCGTATTCATCATCCTCCTCTTCCTCCTTATCATATAGATAAGCTTTTTCTGCCTCTTCATTTTCTACGCTTTTCTCTTTTTCTTCTTCATCCTCTTGTTTCTTTTCATCATCAATTGCCTCCTTTGTTTTAGTCTAACTGATTATATAATGCATTGCATATTCGAAAAGTTATTAGATTGTTGTGGTACTGAAAACTGGGTTCAGAATGTTCCTCAATACACCGCCTTTGTTCAAGTCCAAGTTATCCAGTAATGGTTTTAGGCGTAGGCGTAACCACCAGGGTGGTTATTAGCATCGTTGCAATTGCAAGTACAATCATTATAATAAATAATTCATATAATAAATAAATTGTGTCAAATATAATTTACGAAGTGCTTCAAATCGAAAAGGTCCTAGTGAATTATCTGACTTAAATCTGCCACTGCAATTAACCTATTCCAAACATTCATGTCTTCGACTATAACTGGAAATTAAGTATCGAGGAGCGTATTAAGAATTTGAGTTCGCACACAGATCGATTGTTTAATTAGTTAATTAATGAGATATATCGATAAATTGAAATTCGATTTTGGTAAAATTGTACCTTCCATGGGATTCAATAATCAAATACTCATAAATGCAACATAACAAAATTACATTACCAATAAACTTCTGCTACTCGGAGATATTTCATTAATGAACTGGACATCGATACCTGAGACTTCTACACTATATACGAGTATATCTTACATACAATCTTAATACCTCGCTATTATTTTTGTAAAACTTTTACAAATATTCTGTTAAAGATTTTTCTATTTTTTATAAATAAGAATATCTTTCATCAGCATGCAGTTACTCATCAGCTGGCAGACTTCACAATTCGTGATGCGTCGTTGTGATTGGGCGTCGTGTAATTTCAAATTGGGTTCTGTCCTATATATTTTTTTATTAAATATTTTGAAACAATATTAAAAAACATGAAAATTGCGTTTTATTTGAACCCATTAAGTATAATTGTATTCAGTGGATATATTATTTGATGTCATGAGATCAAACAGTAATCATTTGGTTTGTAAATCATTTACTTAATTTTTATAAAACTGTACTAGATATTGATAAAGTTGCCTAATTATAATAACACGTTCTATTATAGGAGATATTAACAATTATCGTTAATTTATTAAACATTTCAGACCATTTATTCATTAAAGGAATCAAAAGTTTAAAAAAATTGAGTTCCAGCTACACGTGTAGTCATTTTCCGAGTTACAATGACATTTATATAAATGTACGGAAGTTTCACTTCGAACGCGCTTGCTATAAGAAATAGTCTTTTTATCTACACTCCACTCCTGGTTAAACAAACACTTTTCTATTTAGTAAAATGAATAGTATTCTTTTGTAAAACAAAACTTTGTATCCAAGCGACACAAGACAAAAACGAAATGAAAATGTTCAAATTCCCCGCCCCACCCACCTTGTGTTGTTCATCTGCCAAACGTTGCATTTCATTTTTAAAATATTTGATCTATTAATAAAATTTTAAAATTACTTAAGCGACTAAGAGAATACATTGGCGTTATACTAAACCTACGGCTACCATATATACTCAGTTTAAAAAAATGCAGCAGAAAAATATTTTTATATGCTAGTTTGATATATAGTTGAATGGTTAATTTTATAAAATGTATACTTTTCGCAGACACTTCCTGTTAACACCGCCTTTTTGATTGAGAAACCGAAATTTATAACTGTAGTAGCCATGAATAAATAATTCTTGTTGTCTGGATATAAAGTATAAGAAGAAGCAGAACAATATTAGGGGCGATAAAAGGCTACGTGCATAGGAAGCCCGAGAAATTATATTAAAAAAAAAATGTATACTGTTCCCAGATATGTAGATACATGTTTATTATTTACACAACAAAATTTGTAATTAGTTATAGTAATATGCAGGCTCAGATTAATTATTAAAAAAGTGGGCTAAACACAGATACGTATAATTAAAGTTTATCTAACATAACAAAAGTTACCTGTTACATAAACTATTTTGCCAAAAGTTGCCGAAAGTTTAGTAAAAGACAAACTAAGAAAACTAATATTTATGATTTAATTAAAAATATAAAATTCTTATTATCTTCACAAAAGCCTCCTAATGAACAATAGATTACATTTCAGTCCGTCCTACCGTACAAATAATGTAAACCATTTATTTTAGAAAGACCTTAGAAGAACTTAAAATATATTTGCATGATTTCATGATAAAAATACAAAAAAATGCTGTTTTTTCAAAGTTATTGAGGAGAGAATTTAAGGCAGTTGTCGTCCGAATAAGCCTCATCTCCGAATGCTATAATTTTTTGTACAATTATAAAGGATATCCAATTACCCTGAAAATTCTAAGTTGGTTTACCGTTTCGCGCCCAAGGTAGGTCAATCAAAGTTTGAATCATTTGCACGAGGAGCAATGGAAGGTATAAATTTGATATGTTGTTACACCAGGCTTTTATTATTAATAAAAATGTACATCGGTATATTTTATAATAAAAATAGTTGAAAATAGAGTTTTTTTTTGCATATGTATAACAAAAATAATTATAATTGACCGTGTTAACTATTTAATTAAGACAACGTAACGTTATATATTTTCTTAATTAACTAAACGTTTCAGCACTTTGACTAATTTGTATGTATATCTATTTTGCTGTTACAGATTTTTATTAATTTTTTTCTTGGTTAGCTACAAATTATTCCACTTTTACCATAAATACGTAATACACGGTAGTAGTTAGTAGTATTTCTATTATCAGCTCCGTCACTAACTTGCTATTTTGGTTTAAAGTATTGCTATCTCGTAATAGTCGTTTCTGTTGGAGCGTACTTATTTCTAAATAAAATACTTTTCAGCGTCAGACCGAGAAGCATCTAAAATTTAACGTGTTAACCTCGGAAATCTCCGAGACTTCGTTACTATACTTTACATCTTCCAGTGCCAATACTCTAAGGAGAATATTCCACTAGAATTCCACACAACATTTGAGTCACGACAACGTCCTTAAAAACGTCTTTACTGACTGTACCATCTTAAGAAACTAATTTACAAGTATAATTTGCAAGCGACTTGAGAAGGGTACTAAAAAAAATCTATAAAAAATATTAAATATATATACTCAATTCTTGAAAAAATATATACGAGTATAATATATCTTGATTTACGAGAGGCATAAATTCATTTAAATTTTAACCTTAACCCTCGCACGGGTAAGGGATCATGATATCGAATATTTAATATTCAAAATCTTCAATACGGAAGTTCGATAGAATACTTGAACCACCCCTATAAGGAATAAGAGCAGAGTATCCATAGGCGGCTGTTGGGTGGGAAGTGGGGTAGGTTTCAAACTGTGAAATATAGACGATATTAACTCGTATTGCTGTTATTGTCTGTGATTTATTTAAAATGAAAAAACCTTTATTCTTAAATTTATTACAGCGTATATCAATATCACTACATAATGGATCACTGCAGCTTTTTCTAATGGATTCTGCTCTTGATATCTTCGGTTTGTTGGTTCGAAACTTTGCAGTTTGCTTTTGGTACATGTTCATTAATGATACGTGATAAAGAAAAGCTAGCTATTTGACTACGCTGTGCAATTATGTTTCTTTTTTTCTATTTTATTTTATTGATTTTAGTAAAAAAAAAAAAATAGTTATAGTTTATAATATCACAGGTAGAAAATGCAACGTACTTGAATTAGCTTGAAGTAAGATAGCATGTTTGAACCTTGCACTGGAAGATAATATATACATGAAAAGTACAAAATGAACCTAGAAAATTAGATAAACTAACAAATGGTGAATCTTGCACTGTAAGACCTAGGGGTTTATACCTAGGGGTGTTTGATGAAAACGTGTCATTTTAAATCAACAGAAAAATTCAATATTTGCGTGAAAATTGATAATATTTTTATCTTAATTTACAAGTAAATTTACGTACAAAGTGTGAGATTAAAATGGAATACAATATTTGCCTAATTTCAACGAAATAACAGTTTAAAATGGTGCAAAATTTAAAATGAACGATCCTATATTATTGTTTTTATCCTATATTATTGTTTTTATTACGAATCTTTTATATTTTCTAATTTAATAACATGCAGCGTTATACCAATGTTAACATTTCTTCGCATGCGCATAAAACAACTTCTCCTGAGCTGCTTTGAGCGTTTACCTTCGTTTTATATGCCGGAAGAATACAGCATGTATTTATCTCTAACAGACAGATTTAATACTGAAACGCGTTAGTATCTCTATCTAACAACGTTCATCAATTGTCAGCTTTGAAATAATGCAGCAGTGTAAACCAATTTCAATTTTTATAAAGTTAAATAGTAGTAAAGTAACGGGAAAATATAATAAAATAGTTTTAAATATTGACTTTCTCAAGAGTTTGTTACATTCATCGTCCAAGTGCTACCAGGCTACATTTTGAAGAAGACTTCAAGTTTTGTCTATACCTATTCCCTAAGCATTTGCACCTATTCCCAAAGACACAACAACAATCATTTCCAACAGGAGTCTTTGAAATTTCACTGAAAACAATTCGATTTTTACATAAAATTTAGTTCCTAGAATAATTGTTGAAGGCAATTCTTGTTTTTAATGCAGCTCAAGACATTATGATGGTATTTATATTATAGACAGCACAACTTATCCTTTTTTGCAAAACAATACAAGGATTTCAAGGAAATAGTAAAAAAAAGTGACCACAGACCGTGTTTGGTAGCGTTAAATCAATTTCAATATTAGAATATTTATCAATTTTTTATTTCTGTTCTAAAAATCATTTGTATAGGCGAAAACCCAAATATATATATATTATTACATAACTTTGTATAACATCTTTTAATTAGAGCGGTTATTTTAAGGATGTTTCAACAATTTGGAAAATATTGTATTTCATAACTAATCTCAGAGTTTATACTTTAGATTAAAATAAAAATATCACCACTTTTCACCGAAATATTGCGGTTTTCTATTGATTTAAACTGCTCTTGTTGAAAAACCTTATACTAAAAGTCCTAAAACACTTTTAACGCCACCTCTGAACTTCCTCGCTCCATTTTCATCCTTTCATTTCCATTTCTATTCCGTCTCTTGACGTATTTCCGTTCCACACCGGTTCTATAAGATTAAATGATTTTTTTTTCACCCGCTTGGATGAGTGGTGCACTTTTTATGCTAACGTTTTGATTTAATTTTTTACTGAATAAATTTTTCTTATAAAATGAATATTTTATTGAAATCTAATACTTACTGACATAAACTTTACTTGCATCTTTTTTTATATTACAATTACTGTTTTCATAACTCCTCCAAGTGACTTTTTTTATTTGGCTCATCCTATTAATTTTAATTTCATTTCATAAACTTATTCTTTTTATTACTTGCTTTTATTTTTCTCATTTTTTTCTTTGTATTTGATTTTTATTTTATTAATTTTATAGGCGCTAGTGCAAAGCTTTATTTCTTATCGTGAGGCATTACCTTAGGGCATATATATATGGAGTGTGAATAGCCTGTGTTTCCTATAGATTAAAAGTGTGGCCAAAATATGTGCGAGAGAGAGAAAGGTATATGTTTTTATTTGTTGAAAGTGACAGCTGTTTAGATATAATAAATATTAAATATGTAAAGAAATTATATATCTTTAGTTGGTACAAAGCTCTTCTGTCGGTAAAACAGTGACTGTTCAGTGAAAATATATACTCATGAACGCCATAGATGCGCTGTAAGGATAACGGCCAACACAGTTGATATTTATAGTGGACAGAACTCACGTTTTTGGTTATATTTATATATAGTTTATTTATATTTATACATATCTACATTATTCTACATCAATTCAATGTCATATTTAACAACTGTCACGTATTATATCTAGACAGCTCTGACTTGACAACTGTCACTTTCGATGCATGCGCATAGAGAACAAATAGGAACATATACCTTTCTCTCTCGCACACATTTTGGACATAGTTTCAGGTTCAGCATTCTGTCTATATATATATCTGTGTGTGTATATATATGTGTGTGTGTTCTAAGGGCATTACTCATTAATTATGTTCCATTCATTTATAAGGACCCACCGGATGTAACAAAACGGAGAAATTTAATAAAGTAGTTTTAACTAAAAACGTTCGTAACCAGTACAAAATTGAAGAAAAATTCAAGTTTAGGTTTTAGCTGAATCCTACAATTATTTCTAGTTGTCTATTCCTATATCACATAATAATAGGCTACCCTCTTCTAAATCAACTATCAATATTTTCAATTAATTAAACAAAGTAACAAAGAATTATTTTAACCTGTATCAGTAAACGAATTCTTTTTGAACGACTGTAAAATTAGGCTGTAACATTATTTTGTATTGATGTGGTCGAATGGTGGTGCCATCTCTATGCGGTCTAACTCCAGGCCTAATACGCACCGCACCATTAACTTTAACAACCTGGCTATAGCGTAGGTGTGCATGTTGGTAAGGGTGGTAAAAATGTTGCCTTTCCATCCTTCATTACCCTTCCGATGAAGTTCATGTAAAAGGGTTGGATAAAACATCAAAGAAATAATCTTGATTTAAGATAAATATTTACAGATGGAAGTTTACTTTATGATTCCTGGGGTACGCTAGGGGTTGCCATCTGTGAAATATGACTGGGTAATACACTCGTTCTGCTGTAATTATATTTAACGCTGATGACTTACTGTGTAACTAGTGGACTGTAGCGGTAACGGTAACGTTAGGGCAACACTCTAAAGGTTCTGAACAAATTAATCTTCCAGCTACTTGATCCTGCTAATACTCGCATTAACTAATTACATATTTGTAAATACTTGTATTTACACAAAAAATATATTTGAGAACACTGAAAGTGTGAGAAGAGTAGTCAATGTAATTATAGAACACCTGTCACTTGAAGTGATACCAGCTTAAAATGAACCTTTTTAATTAATATTTTAAAGGGTACACATGAATATTTTTGCGCTGGTACTTGCTTTGGCCAACATACTTCATCATACGATTGTATTATAGTTTGTGGTTTGTGTACTTAGTTTGACGATCAATTGGCTTGTGTCCTCATTTTTTTGTGGTCGATTTTTCAATTATTGATTGAAATTGATGTTAATAAATGTGTATTGACGTGTCTATTTTATTAAATATCTAAATGTTGACGGAGATATACCAATTAAAAATTTGAATTGTAGTTTTAGCGCTAGAAATGGTCGGCCATATTTGTATGACGTGAAAGGCATTTTAACGTCAGTTATTTGTTGAGTAGGTCAGTGCTGTGGTAATGTTTTGTAGCTGTTGGTAGTCAAAATAGTCAAGTCAAGTCAAACAATAATAAGTTTTTATTTTATTTAACCCTGTTACGGCAGACATAATATTGAAATTTGATTGTTCCTTGAAATAGTTGTAAATAATATTTGATATTTTAATATATAAATACATATAGCAGAGATTTATGAGTTGTAAGGTTGGCAGCGGTTGTGATGTCACATGCATTTGGAATGTGATCAACGTTGAATCCCTTTAATAATTACAGAGTCAAATGACTTTTTTAATTGTTAATATCTCTACATATAAGGAGTTATTAAAAAATAATTGAACATTAGAAGTTCTAATAACCCACTTATATAGTACACTTTTATAGAAATTAAGACATAGAACACAAGCCCATTCCGAGCGCTAACTCGAATACATGCAGAATTTAAAAAGTTTAATTTGTAGTATTTAAATCGTATGTAGTATACTGAAATGTACTACCATAATGCTGTTATTACTAGGGAATGAAACAAATTACATTTAATATAAATTAATAGTTATTAATAATGAATTTTTAAATATTTACTAGCTTACAAAACACGACTTTACTCTATGACAGACAACAATAACAGTGAGAGAGAGATTGATTAAAATTAATAAAGTTTATTGTTCATGAATTATTAGCTTATTTCTTAATTCTATGATGTCTATCTTTCGTCTATGTCCACATTATTGAAGTTATTCGTTAATGTCTTGCATATTTGTTTCTGAAAATATGTGATGCAAGTGTTGAACCAACTTAAAGTAACCTTATTTAACCTAAAGTGATCCAAAAGTCTATATTTTGAGTATCTGTGCAGGCTTATTTAGTCTCAGATCTCTAATGTATTGAATTGAACATTTTCGTACCCTGGTAGAAAGGTTCACACTTGCAAGCTTGTTACAAGCTAATTTTAAGAATCATTTTCTACCTGGGTAGCGTTACTGTAATTCTGTTAACAACTATTTTGTATTTGTTTCATAGGCCTTGTTTAAAGTAATAATCCTGCGAGTAAATATACTCCTACGAACGGTATTTGAAAAACAATATAAACATTAAAAATAAATAAATATTTCTCGTGTGTAAAAACATTGTTAACTCAGTTATCAAATATTGAAATCTCGCAATAACACACACATGTAAACAAATAAATAAATACTCATACAATAAAACACCACCAAAATAATAAAAAGAATCGCTAGATTTATCTAAGCTAGAAAAATATTTATTGTACTTCCGTAGAGTAGTGCAAAGTAAACAAAGTAAAAAGTAGTATATTACACTACAAAAACTATTTTCCATTCCTGAGCAAATAAATGTTTATGGCATCATAACAATACAAGCCGAAATATTTTATGTAATGAAAGAATCGTGCTAAGGAAAGAAACACACTGATGTTTTATTTGTCATATTTGAACTCAGAAAACATTCTCGGGTTTCTCGAAATTCGTCACAAGATGGTATCGAATAGAAGCCAAACATCCCTTAAAATTTTATAATCTTCTAAACGAATGTAAATTTGGGTGATTGTCTTAAAAAAGTAAAAGTTTGCATTTAAGGGCATTCTTAAATACTGAAATAACATTTTGATAAAAACTTCGCTGTATGAGGTTATCAAATGAAAACCATTTATGTAAGAATAATAATATATTATTTATTGTGATAGCCAGGGTAAATATTGACAAAGTAATAAAATATAATAAAAACACCTTAAAGAAATTATTAGTTCCAATGCAAATTTATCCAATATTACCAATTCGACCTTACTCGATCATACGAGAGACCTGACTCCTTTTTGTTTTTCCAAACAATATTATGATAAGATATCTAGATATTTAAAATAAAACCAAACTACTACACACAAGAATACTAGAGCAATTGAATTTTAAAATACCATCGACTATTCAAATTATTACTTAAAATCGATATAATTACTGCGATCTCAAAATTGTTTCTCCTGTTGCTTTCCCAATGGGCTTGTGTCCTATGTCTTAATTTCTATAAAAGTGTAGTATATATTAATAAAGTAAGTTACTAGAACCTCAAATTTTCAATTATTTTTTAATAACTTCTTATATGTTAGGAGATATTAACAATTAAAAAAGTCATTTTGTCTCTTTAATTATTAAAGGGATTCAACATTGTACAAATTCCAAGTGCATCACAATCCATGTGTAAGGTTACCAACCTTAGAGATCATAAATCTCTGCTATATGTATTTATATATCAAAATATCAAATATTATTTACAGTTATTTCAAGGAACAATAAAATTTCAATATTATGTCTGCCTTAGCAGGGTTAAATAAAATAAAAACTTATTATTCTTTGACTTGACTTGATTATTTGACTACCAACAGCTCTAGAACATTACCACAGTACTGACCTACTCAACAAATAACTGACGTTAAAATGTATTTCACGCCATACAAATATGGCCGACCATTTCTACCGCTAAAACTACAATTCAAATTTTTAATTGCTATATCTCCGTCAATATTTTGATATTTAATAAAATAGACACGCCAATGCACATTTATTAACATCAATTTCAATCAACAATTGAAAAATCGACCACTAAAAAATGAGGACACAAGCTCCTTTTGTGCTAAACAAGCCATCGTTCGATAGTTCTCGAGTTTAATCGGATACTCACTAGAGGTAGTTCCAAGAAAACTTTACCTAAAACTGGACAAGGTTTAGGGTCGGTTTGGTGATGGTGTCTACACTAGATGGAGTCTACTATTTTTCAAACTTCAACATAATTCAGTTACATTGTCATTAAATAAATGCAAAAAACATTAAAAATCTTTTACTAATATATTATTTGAATATTTAACATTTATTGTGTATGATTCTTTGGCCTTTCAAGCTGTTTACATTTATTTCTCATTTCATTCACTAAAGTTAACAAATATTAAAAAAGAGATAAAGAGTGACAGTTTGTAGGGCATAAATTAGTTCGATAAAGAAGAGCACTGTACTATCGAGTATTAGAGTTCAGTCGAGTAGGCCTGGAGGATATATTTAAAAGAAAGAGTATGAATGGCTGAAGTAAGGAGAAAGAGCCGAGAGAAGGGAGATAAATGAGAGATAGTTTTAATTGCAAATTGTTATGAATAGAATACAAAAATGAATATAATTAGATTTTTATCATTTGTTAATTTAGAAAATAAAATGAGAAATAATTATAAGACCAAAGAGGCATATACGATAAAATAAAAATACATATATATATATATATATATATATATATATATGTGGAAAACAAGAACTATCCAACTTCTTATGTGGAAAACAATAACCAATCCGCTAATCTGATGTGGAATCAAGGTACTCTTATTTAATTTAGGGCAAATGTCAATTCAATTAATATTCAACTATGTAATATCTTAGTTGGTTTGTCAGGATGATAAAGAATCACATAATTGGTTTAATACATTTATTGAATAAAATAATAACGATGAAATAATAATGATAATAATACAATAAGGTTACAATATAAACGTTGGTGTTTACTTTACAAATACAGAACAATGAATGAACAAACCATCTTAAGTTCTAGTTATTATATACTCAGTCCTACATTAGTTTTCAGCTAGATTTAATAGGTTTATTTTTATTACTATTTGAATACGCTTAGTTAATTTCGGTAAGCACATCCCCTTTCACACATTTTAATTGCTTTAACCTTCACTTGGTTTCCGTTTAAAATATACCCTCATTAATCACATTCTTTACGACTTTCCTAGACCGGGTGTCATAGTTATGATTTCTTTGTATGCTTGATTTATTTTTACGATCCTACATATATATATTATTTAAAAAGCTTTGTTATGTAAGCTTACATTATATTAACATAAAAAAAATTTATGTAATACTTTTGTTACTATGTTTACCGGAACATTTTTTTAGCTACAATAAAATATAAACCTTTTAACATAAAATTAATCAGGTGTCCTAAGTTTATCGATAACTAAACTGCACAATTAACGACGAAAAGTGTTGCCAGAGGTAAGGATAGAATATTTAAATATTCGTATAAACATATCTTTGTGTTCATTCGGTGCTCGTAATTAGCACTACTCAGAAACATGAATTATAAATTCATGGCTACAATTGACATGAACATTCTGTGCTATAGAAATATTATGAGTATAGTATCTCGCAATATTGATAAAAAATTGATGCGCTGACACTCCCAATGGTCGTGACCCGCTATTAAGGTAATGGTGTGACCATTTACTGGCATAGAAAGTTCTCCAAAGCTTCAAAACTCCAGGACCTCAGAGCTCCATATTGAATGGCTGTGAAACCTCATCGTTTCTGCCATATAAGCATTGTACCATACATATGGTGGATGTACTTGTATGGTGGTTGATTCACCAAGGCGCGTCCTATGGGCATCACCGTCGCTGTCACATAGTTGCCGTGATTGATATGGCATCGTATTGACCCATGACCTGCACATCATACGTTGCGATATCAAATATATTTAACGATGTATTATACGTCATTCGATGAGAGAATAAGATAAAAGATGGAATATAAAAAGGTACTGAATCAATATAAAAAAAAGTCTTCATATATTTAATATTTGCTGCTCATTTTGTAGTTACAATTTTTATACTCATGTTTATAATATATATGCACGTATAGGTACTCGTCGTACAGACATAGCTGTAATATGCCGCAGAATATAGGCAGATATTTGAAAACAAGGAAAATCTGAAAAACCTTAATGACTTTATCAATCAAAATAATTTAATCTCATTATAGTTGTAATTATGTTGTAAATGTTTATAAATGTGTATATTCTTTTAAGTGCTAATGATTTTTGAAAGTTGATGCACTCAAATAAATATTAAAAAAAAAACATTCGACAATTGATGTTTTCATATGGATGAAGAAATTTCGGATTAAATTGAATGAAGCTGAATCAACGCACATCAATTTTACAAATCGCCGAACAACACCTGTCGTAGTCGTTAGAGACTCTCAGAAAATACACCTACTTTATCCCAACACGGTAAATTAACTTGGCATGGCACTAGATGTAAAACTTATGAGGAAAGAACATGTGAAAATGAAAGAGGAGACTCGCAGTATAAAACTAAGAGACTGTACCATGAACATCAAAATTAAAATGGCCAACACTACATTGTTGTATCTTTGGGTTAGATGTCAGGACCAGAGTTATGTTTTCTGAAATTTTCTCTAGAACTAGATTAATGTAACGGGCGAATAGTCCAACAAACCACAAAAACAACATTTGCTTGAAAATAATTACATAGGTCATACAAGTTTTTTGTAATAAAGAAAATGTATATTTTTAGATGAAATTGAAAATGTAAAAAGAAAATATGTTTCAATGTAAAAACAAAATCAATTTTTACCCAATTCCCAATACTTATTAGATAGGGCAACATGATTAATTGCTTCTGCAAAGAATTCCTATGTAATAAACAAGCTGTCTTGAAGTGGTGGAACCGCCGGATCATTTTATTCGATGAAAACTTGTATAAATTTGTTCTTTCTTTTCACTTCTCACTTCTCACACTTCATGTATCTTTTAACAGGAATTAGTGTCTATATGTAAATTCGTGTATCTGAAACATTATTGGAGGATGTTTGCCAAAGAACACGCGCTATTACTAATTAAAAAATCGGTAACATAAAAGCAGATTTATAATAAAGTTATTTGATAAATCCGTTTATTATGATGCACTATTCCTCTAGAAATGATCAAGTAACTAATTGTTAGATAAAAGTAAGCTAAAATTACTTTAATGTGGTTTCTAGTAAACTCGCTTTTCTACAGTCCTCAATTTAATTACAAAATTTCAAATATTTTGACTAGTTGTGGAGGGAAATATTAAAAATCAAAGTGAGCATATTTAACATGCAGACTTTCAAAGAGTAAAAAGCATCGCTTTAACGTATATATCGAGAATGGTCTTACATATTTAAAGAAAGAGTGATATATAATAGAGAAAGAAATTTGGGTTAGAATATTTTGGCTGCTTTAGATTGTTTGACCAGTAAGTAAAAAGGAGGTAAAGATGTAAAGTTCTAATTTTTATAAAATAATATATACGTAGTAGAATAATAAATACAGATTTTGCATCTTGACAACATAGTATGTTGTCATATTTTAGTACAAACTTACATACTTTGTAGAGGTTGCGTTGTAGTGACTAGTGTTGTTATGTTTCTCGATAGTGTGATTGTACTATCCCGTCACACACTGTAAGCGTATTTAAGCGACGGCGAATTCGGGCGTAAATCGGTGGCTTGGTTGAGCGGCTTGAACTCTTAGAGCCATCCAACTCCTGTGTTCCTTTCATGTGTTTACCACAATACATACATACCACGTACTGATGCGACAGTACGCCAAGTCAAACTTGTGTCATGAGAGCAAACTTTTTTTAAAATTTTTATCGATACATCACTGTTATGAAAAATACTGTTGCATTCCGTGTACGGGAAGTCATTACATTTACAGAGTTAGCATAGGTAAAGCTTACTAGCGCGTATACGTTCGGTCAAAATTCGCTTAAAAACGGTTGCAATGTGCGATGGCCTTAGTCTGTATATGTATATAGAAGGTACATGTATTGAGTACGATAGTTCTAAGAGAATAAAATACTGTCCTACTGAAATAAGGTACTGTCCTATACAGAGGGTGCTATAGAGGGTACAGAGGTGTCCTAAACGTAATATTTGTAACTAGCTCTCCCTACATACATTATCCTGTTCAAATTTTAATACATTCCTTTACACAATTCAACTGAAAATAAATAACTGAATTGTTGTCAAACGAAATTTGCGCTTATAGTATCAGAAATTTCATATAAAAAATCATTTTCAGTTTTTTACGAATTTTCCAATTTTCCGGGCAAATTTTTCAATTTCTCCTCTAAAACCCTCATTCAGACTATTATCAACATTTTTTAAAAAAAGTGATGCGCTTACCGACGAACAGCATTTAATTTTTATTTATATAGATTAACATCCGACTAAACTCTTGCCTACGATTGCCACTAGGTAGCTACTTCAAACAAATAGACGTGCTGCCAGGGGCTAGTATTAGTCTAAAAAATAATTTATTCAAATAAGACATACAGAAAACTTTGCGTTATAAACTTTCTTTGAAGGTTTTTGAGCGTGAGAACTTATGATGAATTTGAAATGAAATTATAAAATCTAAAAGAACACAATTCACAAATAAAGTTATTTCGTAAGAGAACTCGCTCTACAGAAATATTTATTTTTTCAAATAAAAAGTAAATAAAACATCTGACTTCATTTGGATCTTCATTATTCAATAACTTTACAATTTTAGAATAAACAAAAATGTTGATAACAAAACTGGTACTTGTAATACCAGCATGTAACTCGAATAAAGTTTACTCTTCATAGAAATTGCTTTCGAAAATGGTTTGAGTAGCGAAATGTTCGTTATATATTCATGATGCTTTACACCGTTGCGTTGTTGTTCGTTGTTCGGGGCAAGTTCGGGGTACGAGGTTGTTTGGGCAATGCTTTGCTTTGGGGTTGCTTATGGGGAGGGCTACTCTCATCCGTTGTTTCACTCCTACACAGGCATCAGGGAATTCCAGCACTACGTGCACTGGGAGCTCTTGGGAGTACTACAGATAGAGGTGGCTATTGACTGAATGAGTTATCATTCTATACACAAAAATTCAAGTAGTACTTGAATCAAGTGCACTATAGAATTATCATGCAGAAATGCGGGCCGCTCTGTGCTATGTACCTGGTTCAGAGGAATAAACAATGACGAGGGGAACAAGTTTATGCAATGACCGCCCCGGTTTGACTTGACCGGTCTAATATAGACATAAATATAAAATGTATGTATAAATAAAAATACTTTCAAATACTGATTTTCTTTTAGAGTACTTTACAATATTCCAAGAATATTCAAACCGACCCGATAAATAGTTTTATAGATATTCCACAATAACTCTACTATTTACTATTTAATGTCTTCGTGCTTTAGGGTTGAATCCTTGGACCAGAGTAATACTTTCCAGATGCTTGTTATCAAGTTATAACGATTATGTACAAGCATAATCATAAAGTTAACCTTAAGGCCACTTAACCTCAACAACTGCCACATAATAAGAGATCCTCGGTGATAGGAATTAGCGTCAGAAACAGGCTAACGTTGAAGAAATGAAATAAATTTAAAAACCTATGTAATAACCTAATTCTCAAAACTACGTTTTCAGATACGGTGTCCACCACATTTTAAAAACCTCATCAAATTTTTTTAAAGAATAGAATTTATACAGCATATTCTATGCATTAAAAACTTGTACTGTGGAAATTAAAAAAAAGAAAACTTCTATTTTTATAAACAATTAACGACCGACTTTTCTCACAAGAATTCAAGATATAGATTTAATAGATATAGATAATTTTCCAGCACTATGCTAGTGAACCACGTCTTAATTTCTATAAAAGTATACGTGTAAGTGTAAGTGTAAATAATGGTGATTATTATTTTTTTAATTTATTTATTTGCCTTGACTTTTATTCGTCATAGCCACCATTCAACACTTTTTAGCATATTTCACATTTTATAATTCTATTTTACAAATTTCTAAATATTTAAATAATTCACTAATTAATTTTGAATCACTTAACAATAATTTAGTATTAACAGGAAAAGTTTTAACCACATCTAATATTTCACTATTAGATTTTGATCTTTCTAATCTATAATTTATGCAATCAAATATAATATGATCCAAAGTTCCTTCTTCACCACTTTGACATCTATCGTCGGATTTAATATTAATTTTGTACAGGTGGGCCGAAGTTTTACGATGAGTACTTTTGATTCTGATCATAGTTGATATAATTTTGCGGGACTCATTTCTTAACTATTTTTTCTTACTTAAATTTGGATGTAACATATACTAATGAATTGTCGATTATTTATTACAACTTATTTCTTATAAAACATGCGGAAAAACTGAAGTTTGATATACCTGTAACTCTCTAAAGATTTGGATAACATTAATTATGGATATATTAACATATTTTACAATCAAAAATTGAAAAAAACCACCCCTAAAAAATGAGTTCACAAGCCAAAGTAAATAAAATCTGCGTCTTAAACTCCTTTCAACTGTTTTATCAACTATCTTTATATTTCTTTTTATATTGACTTTGTTTCTGTGTACTTTCATGCGTGTAGTACATATTTACTATATTAAAATACTTAAAATTGCAAGCTGCGTAATGCCACTGCTGCCATACCAATTCACTCACAGCCTTACCTACCAATAGGAGTGATCATTTCATAAGCATGGCAAGGTGACCATAATTTTCTACAAGTTACTAGCTACTAATACATATCGAAACTATTCTACGAAAGCAATACTAAATAATATGGATTTTCTTTACATTCGTAAAATCTCCGTGTATTCTACATTTGTTTCTCTTTTATTTTCATTGTAAACTATGTGGCCTTGCTATAAATGAAAAATAAATGAATGGTAGTACTAAAGAACTGTACAACCATTATTGAAAATTCAATAAAAGATTAAAAATACTCGTGTTTCACACATACATTTTCCCATGGTAGCCTATTTCATATTCATGATACACATACAACCGAACACCTGTTACATACATACATACTTGTATATATACATTATTCATTTAAAATTACCCTGCTCAAACAATGGGGGAATAAATTTATATCCGTTCCTTTCCAACATTCACAAATGCTTGTATTATTTATTGCTGTCCTTTTCAATCAAATAATGTGTTAATACAGCTGTAGCCGTATAACATGTATGTTTTAGCGACTAAAACAGCTGAAATAACAACTGGAAAATTTTATAAGCAACTTTCCTTAATGAAATTATGAATACAGTTTGTGTTATGCACCAATTGTTTGAAATTATTGATTTAATAATAACTGCAATCGGCAAATTAACATTAAGCGCTAAGGACGTTGCTGTTGCTTTTTATATTTTTGATTTTATTTAAACTATTTAACGTCTGATACTGAATTCTATCACCGACAATCTCCTGCTATGTTGGCAGGAAAATAAGTTTATGATTATGTATGTAACTAATTAATTTATCATAATAACAACCCAAACACAGAAAATATAACTCCGGACCGAAGATTAAACCCGAAGATACAACAGCCAGAGTCAAGCATCAATGCTCTCGCTCAGTGTGTCGCATTTACTTTTATTTCTACATACATGGCGTAACACTATCAAACGAAACTAAATCTGTACAAGTGACGTTTTCAACCAAACGAGAAAGATGTCTACCAAACAATTTAAATAACGACCAAATACCTTAATTAAATGAACATTTGGGAATATACCTGGATAGGCGTAACACATGGAGAAAACATATATTTATGAAACGTAAGGTATTAGGTTCACAACTTAGTAAAAGATATTGCCTAATATACAAGAGTTCCCAATAAATGTATACTTAAGCCCATAAGTTCAGGATTACAACTATGGGGTACATCAGCTAACTCAAACATTAAGATGTTACAAAGATTTCAATCAAAAACTTTACGCATGACTGTATATGCACCATGATATATTACAAACGAAAGACTGCACCACGATTTTGCCATACCTACAGTGAGACAAGAAATTAAAACTCGAACGGTGAAATACAAAGATCCAGTTGTGAACCATCCAATAGACATTGTTATATGTCTAATTCCTTTTGTCAATTGCTCCCATAAAATGGCTTCATTTAAATTTTTCCGAAATATTTACACCATTGCACCAATTTTTCTATATCTAATTGAATACTATAAATGTTCAAAAGACAGCAAAAGAGATTTGCGACCTTGGAAATTTGCTGATCTTCTGCATTGCATAGTCCCTTCACCTCTTTAAAATGGGTCTGCTTCAAAGAAATTACATTTTTTGCTTACCAAGTTGTCATATAGCCAACGGTACCGCGTTGAAGCCGCCATACACCGAGCTTTAAGCGCAACCATTTGAATATAAGAAGGTATTACAGATTCCTGCTATGACTTTGTTTACATAATCTTTTATTTATACCTTAAAAGCACTATCTTCAAATTATAATATCTCCCCCTAATGTAACCTGTAACTACACATGGAAAATGCACCAGTTTATACTAGAATTAACATTTACAATTTGCCTTTAGGCTGGTTTATACTGTTTACAGTATGGTACCGCTGTTAGTATACTGTGATGTTACTGACAACTCTCATAAACGAGACATTTATTATGCATGTGAAGTAAAGACGTCTCTTGGGAAACATCACTATTTTGGTTACAGCGGGACGTGCAAAGTAATTCATTCTATTAAATATGCATGCCATGACACTCTGAGTGAATGCGAAGTAGATACAAATGAGACACTGATGCCACCATGCGAGTGACATGAGAAGTTTAGGCGATTTAGATTGAATCGTTTTGACGATTAAACTATGTAAATTGAATGATGTCAACGACGTTATTATTGCAAATAAACACATTATTCTTTTAGTAAGAGGAAGGAATTTGTAGCGAGAGAGAGATAACAAACGTTGCAATTTTCGGGGCGAGGGAAACAATTGTTTAGTATATATAATCTTGGACAGAAATAAAACGCTTCCTATGAATAAAGTTAAGAAAACTTATTCCAGAGCTGCAGGTGAATCAGGGTAAAGAGAGCTTATTCTAACATGTAGATACAAGGTTGAAATACAGGGAAATACAGGTTGATTTTAAGGGAAGAAAACGAGAACAAGCCTTTACAGATCATTTTTATATTCTACAGCTAATAAAGAGTAACTGTTACAAAGCGAGTGAAGGAAGGAAAAAGATGGATTTCTGAAATAAGGAGATGGCGTAGGCAAAAAGAGAAAGCGATGAATGAAGAACATAGTAACGCAATAGAAGAAATCAAAGGAAGAAGGAATTAAAAGAAGAAAGACAAAGAATGTTGGGATCTGGTAAACGAAGGAGAAATAATTGTAGCGAAAGAACAGAAGGAAACAAAACTAGAAAGTAAACCAATTAATCTTTCGACCAAACCAATTAGTTCTTTTACGAAAAGTTCTTCACAAATCTAAGTTTCCCCGAAACCTCGAATTACCGACATCTCATTTGAGGAAGTCGCCAGAAAGAATCACACATAAACGTCAAATGGTTTGGAAATGATAATTATTTATGTTATTCTTTCCTATTTCAGTGCACGTGATGACACGAGTTTGTAACACACATAATTAGGCACATGATAATTAAATTTGTTTGTAGGAATGTTTGTACGAGCTGTATGGTATGTACTAACTAAACATCCGTACGATATTTCACACTGAACAATAAACTTAATACTCTATTCAGTAGCACAAACAGCAGCATCCCTAGTTTCCTTCCATTTCCTTTTTCCTACCTCCCTCTCCTTCCTCCCTTCCTACTTCTTCTCGTATAATCCTCTTGTAATAGTTCCAAGATTTCTAATGTATTCCACAAACCAACTTAGAGTGTGTATTTAACTAGAGTTTCTTGTTTTGGATAAAGACCACATAGTGAAGATTGTAGACGAGTTCAGGGGGTGAGGAGTGAAGAGTAGGGAGTACGTGGGCATTGGACACACAGTGGGACCAAGCAATGGACCAAGTAAATATCCTGTTAACACAAACAACTTGTTTTTGTTCAAATGAAACTGAAATCATGTTAAGTTGTGGGTATTAACGTTACCAAAGCACTAACTAATTCCTTTTCATTATAAATTTCAATTCAATTGTTACTTTATTTGTTGCTGGAGTTAACTTCTAAGTTATTCACAAATGGCGCAAATGTAGATTCTTGTTTAGTTGTTATCCCCGCTTTGACGTCACACATTATTTATAGCAGTACCAACCTCTCTATTTACCAGCATGATATTTGGCACAGTTATGACTTATGATGTAGTGAATGAAAAAATTCGGTACACAATCTGTATGGATATACAAAATTCAAAATGGGAGCTGAAATTGAAATTTCCATACAGAGGAAAAATTGGAAAAGAAATGTTTTCCACAAAGTCATAACATTTACTTACTTAAGTATCATTCCCATTCACTGTATTAATTTACTTTTTATTTTGTATTTAACTAAATTGTATAACATATGGGAATATGTGCAGATATTCCCTGCACAATTTTTTTAGAATAAGGCGAGGTCCAATGTTTGTAAATTAAAAACACTGAATTAAACAAAACTATATTATGATATAACCTCCAAAATGTGACAATCTGTCAAAATGCAGTTGAATTTATTTATTTAAAGAAGTTTAATGACAGTTTGTCAAAAATGAAGAAGTAAAAACAATTTCTATTAATAATTGTTATTAAGAATTGCAATTTTAATTATTCACACTAAATTTTGTTATTAACAATTATTAACAAAGCAGGCGCACCAACTGAATTAATAAAACTCAAATAAAAACACGACTGCGACAATGAATGACCTGAAATCTAGATTAAAATATCAAATTGAAACGTATAGTTAAAGTTACGAAAGATCGGCGGTGACGTATGACTAGAGACTGCCTGGATTAAGATTTGATGAACGTATTTCGCTTATTATACAGCAAAATATATTTTATAACAGCGTCATCTATGAGAGCTATTGTAAAATAATTTAAAAAAATATATATATGAGTATGTTTAGAAATGATTCATATTGAAAGTAACTATTTTTTACTAAATTAACTTATTAAAGATTTAGTTGTCATGCACTTTTTATTTATTAATTAATATTTATACATATTGAAATATTTGTAATGCCTGTTACTTTTGTTAATAACAAATATCTGAGTTAAAAATTAATTCTTTATCAGAACAGTGAATGGGAATGAGGCTTTATAGAAAGAAAAGTAAAGTTGGGTTTTAGGCCCACAAAATGATTTTTAAAATGCATACCTATATCACATACGATAACACATTCACAGATATTAACTTTAACTACTGCTACACAATCAAAACATTTGCTTTAACCATACGGACCTCTCTGTATTTTGGTCGGTGTGTTTTACAAAACATGGCAACCCTATTTCATGTACTATGCTATTGAATATTTTCCTACTATGTACATATAAATTATTCATTCATATAAAAGTATTTTAAGTGAAGCTCAGACTATGATGAACTAATCTACGAGAGGTCACGTTCAATATATGTACATATACATATATATCGATCGTCGATGTATACTCGTATACTGTAAATTCACAGAAGTCTATTTTAGGTAAATATGATGCTACGGCTCATGTCATTTAACAAGATGGCTGACTTATGCCTGCACCAGCTGTTATGTGTTATTAATAGACACTCATTACTCGACTGATGAATTAACTTTATAAATAACCGCTATTAAAATATTATAAGATGTAAAAAATATTTAAAATAGAAATGACATAATGAGGGAAGCTGGATAAATTTCATTGACGTAAAACTCGTCAACAGGGGAATTCAAAATAATATTTAATAAAAAACAAAATAGTAAAAATTATAAACTGGGTATAAACGAATAAGATAATAACCTTGACGCTGACTGCTCTATCTTCAGATTCGATTCCCGGACTAAAGTTATATTTTCTGGGTTTGGTTGTTAATAAGTTAAATTGATTAGGTAGTTACTTACATAACTATGAACTTATTAGGTAGCCGTGTATTTCACATAATTCTATTCCACTAGCAACATAGTAGGAGGTGTTTGGTTGTAGGACGCAGCATCGTAAAAAAGGCGACATTAAATAAATTAAATAAAAGAAACAAGATACTATCTTGTTATACTTGTGTCGATAAAAATCAATAAAATTAATTTAGATGTTTATTTTATCGCAGTAGATTTCATTGAACTCTAATGTTGATGTCTATGTACTTATGGCAGTACAATATTCATGAAAGACATGAAATTTAAATGTAAAGAGAAAATTTTATCACATTAATTAAGCAATAATAACAAAACACAGTTGTGTATAATTTTTTCTAATTATACTTTTCCTGGCTTCTTAGGACCTCATACCTTTTGTCGCCCTTAATATTATACTATCAATATCGACAATACTATACTATTATTATTAATATATACTATACAATACATTACAATAATATCTCAAACTTTAAATCCCGCCACATCCTGTCAACAATCAAACACACTCACCTCGTAGTGTTTATGACGTCAGTCTGAAACCCAGGTAGAAAATTTTCTTACAATGCAAACCAAGGTTCATTTTCTACTTTTCATATAGAAATTGTGTTACAGTCCAAGGTTCACACTTAGTAGTCTGCCGCAAGCTAATTACAAGGTTCATTTTTTACTTTTCATATAGAAATTGTGTTACAGTTCAAGGTTCACACTTAGTAGTCTGCCCCAAGCTAATTACAAGGTTCATTTTCTACTTTTCATATAGAAATTAAGTTACAGTTCAAGGTTCACACTTAGTAGTCTGCCGCAAGCTAATTACAGGGTTCATTTTCTACTTTTCATATAGAAATTTTGTTACAGTTCAAGGTTCACACTTAGTAGTCTGCACAAGCTAATTTCAAGGTTCATTTTCTACCTGAGAATTGATCATAGTAATTATAAATAGTAATAACTAGGAGATATATCTTACTAATTGGCTTTAAAACTTGGATCATTAAATATAATAAACAAAAATAAGACTATGGAACTATCATCCCAGGTGAAAAATTGTTTTGTAAATTCTAAAGCTCATTTCCTACCTGGGTAATCTAAAAGCCGTTAATCTTTATGCAGGTGTTTTTAAGTAGTTGCTAATGCGCAAAATGTACCTTTACTTTGAAGTAGTAAAATAGATTACATAACGTTTTATATAAGATAAAATCGTTTACGTTACAGATAACTTTGGTTATGTTAGATAAACCTGAAAAACTTGGTTTGCTAATCACAAGCCAACGTAATTATATTAAACTTTGGTAAATAATAAAATGTAACCCTGGGTGTATTTAACGTGCAGAAGAGCAACGTCCTTAGAACAAAACAATGTTGATTAGAAATCTAAACGAAAATCTAATACTTTGAAGAAATGATACAAGACGTTATATGAGTACTTTTTAGAAAGAGAATCAAATTGCTCTATTATATTTAATAATTACTAATTACGTTTTCTAAATGAACTGGGAGTCTTTCAGTGCTCTGCTGCTACCCTTTTGATATTAAACCCTCGTGTCAGGTGACTATTTCTTTATCGTCTCCAACTCGTTACTATGTACTTCTATAACACTACCCTCACACTCCTACCACCTTTTCATCGACTAGTCTCCCAATTCGTTTACTGCATAAACACAGGCTCCCCGATAACATTATACCCAGTGTTTGTATCTGAACAGCAACATGGCCGTTATAATTATAAGGGCGCTTTGATGTATTAATTAATTATATTTGAATATAACTACATACTATAAGCACAAGCGCATATATATATATATATATATATATATATATATATATATATATGTCGAATCCATATATATATATATATATATATACGCTCGTATATATATATATATATCTGGGTTGGAGTCCCTGTCACATAGTGGATTTTGTTCTAGTTATTTTTCAACAGTGTTTCGCACTCTCCAAGACAATATCTCCAAATTTATGAGGAATTGTAAATTTTTAATCAAACTTATGTGTTGCTCTAAAATCAAAGACTTTTATTTTAGTAATTTACATACACATTATAATAATTACACTGTTTAACTTAAATCATACTACCCTACCTGAAATCAAAGAAACGATATTTATAGTTTATTATTTAAATTGCCAATTCCTTCTTATCTAATTTTATAATAACTTAACATAATGCACAGTGAGTTCTGTCGAGTCCAAATACAACTGACTGACCGTTATTCCTGACAACGTCAATTATGGAGTCAATGAGTATATGGTCACTGTTTTACCCACAGACAAGCTTTGTACGAACTATAGAAATGCAATTTCTTTACATATATATAGATTTTTAGATAGTACCAACCTTCGAACAAAATGTGTCAAAATTTCATGAAATACCGACCATTACTATAGGTTGGTACTATCTAAAAATCTATATATATATATATATATATATATATATATATATATATATATATATATATATATATATATATATATATATATATATATATATATATATATATATATATATATATATATATATATATATATATATATATATATATATATATATGTAAAGAAATTGTACTTCTTTAGTTCGTACAAAGCTTGTCTGTCGGTAAAACAGTGACCATATACTCATTGACTCCATAATTGACGTTGTCAGGAATAACGGTCAGTCAGTTGTATTTGGAGCTGACAGAACTCACTGTGCATAATACTTATCACACATATCTTTTGAAGGTTGGTACTATCTAGATATCGTATGGATTTGTCAATAGGGGTACTATTTATATGTCATCCTACGAACTTATTGAGTGATGTACAGATACGTACAAAATAAAATAATATTTTAATAAATATTTTTTTCTTTCTATTTAATTTATTTGACTTTGGCCTACTTAAGATGCTGAGTCCCACAATTTCCTACTATGTTAACAGCTTTTATAGGGTGAAGATCTCATTTATGTAAACAACACCGCTGCTTAATAAATTTATCATCATGGACCACATAATCAATTCATTTTGTTTAAAACTAACAGTGATATTTTGATTACTACAATGGAGGTACCACTTATACGTCATCCTGCGAACTTATTTAATTATGTGTTATAATGAATCAGTTGCATATAAACGGGATGAGAAAGAACTGATTGATAAGTATTACTGTTTAAAGTCAAATAGTATCGCAAACGTTAAATCTGTGTGTCATCTTTCAAACTGTTGTCATTTTACTTAAATTAACTATGATAACACTTTTGTTTCAGAAGCTGCTGAAAGTGACCAAGTTTTAGTTTTTTGTAACTATATGTAGAAGATATATAAATTAAAATTAGTTTAAGTTGAAGCGATTATTGCTCAATTTCGAAATAAGTTAAACACATATCAAATAAAATGATCTATGTAATACTCGTATAAATATAGTTTTGTAGTAAATTTTGTAAGTGTAGTAATATTGAAGATAATGACGACCATTTGGTTTCATGGCATAGCACGAATATTTGATAAAAATAGCCATTCACATCCAGCTTCATCGAGCATTCTCAAGTACTCTATTTTAAGTATATAACATTTATGTTTTTAACTTATGTCGTACACAAAATGGCCGCTCTATGAAAGCAACAGCTGTTCTTGTATTTATAGAACTCATTACTCGGTCAAAATTACTATATTAATATTTTCATAACTTTAGAAGAAAATAAAACAGAAATATTTTAAATTGTTGAAATACATGTATGTGACTTTACACTGTTAGTGATGCTAAAAGGGCGTTTATTTATAAATACTAAAATCTTGATTAATTATGATTATGATACTACTTAAAGAGATCCTCGTGAAGTAGTACAGAATGGAGAACTTGCTAAAACTTTGTAAATTTGTTCTACGATAGTCAATAATTAATAAAAAAATTAAATAAGGGTAGGTTTCTGAAACTGTTAAGGAAATAATTTGTTTTAAAAAATGGAAATTTTTTAACTTGTGCATATGATGAGTTGAAATTTTGTAATTACCTAAGAGACATATTAGTTAACCTATTTATAAAAAAATAATTTCAATACATAATGAGGTTTTAGATGTTCGTTTGCGTTTTATTTTCCTATATTAAAATAGCAATATAAGACACTAATTGGTGAAATTATATATTATATAATAATATTTAAGTTACTTAATACTTCTACAGTCTATTATCACTTAAATATTTGCTTAAATATTCCGATTAGCCATGTAATTTAAAGTTCGATTTAACACCGAATTAATTTTGATTTACACCACTAGTACGAATCGACTGCTATCGAATCGGCTGCGTACTTCACCGACGTAACAAAGGTTCAAAAATTTCAGCTTATCATTTCCTTATATAAAAGGTTCACATAATGTTGTTTATGTGTAAATAAATACGTTATTAAAAGTTTCCAATTAATGTTACAAATTTTTAAAACATATATTTTTTTATAATAATTTTATTTAGTACGTATGTACATAATCAATGTAACTTAATAACAACCAAATCCAGAGATCGAAACTGAAGATACCAGTCTGTATCAAATATCAATGCTCTCGTTCGCTGTGTCTTCATAAATCATGTTGCTTTACACAATAATGTGAATAATTATTTAAAGAACATGACGAAAATAAAATTTGGACTTTCCTTTTGTAATTTAATATTAAGGATAAAGTGGCCATAGTTTACACATACAACCCGTATCTGTGCATACGTGTCTCTGTGTTAGTGTACAATAAATTTAACTGTACTTATGCATGTAACAGTGTGTTATAAATAAAATACTTTTTGTTGAATGTGTGCGTGAAATTGCATTTGAATTTATGTGTATTACGTGTACGTATTGCAATTACAAAGTATGAGATGAACCAGTATAGGTGTAATTCGTGTTGCAATAGATGTTTCAGATCCCTGCTGTATTTAACGACGTAATCTTCACTTATCTTATTGGAGTAGCATGCTTTAATGAAAATGATTTTTCTTAAGTAGAAAGAAACGAGAACTATTACAAATTAGAAAACATTCGCATGCGAAAAGTAAACGATAATTACCTACTAACTTTCAACAACTTTTACTACACAACTTGGATAAAAAAGGGAGGAAATTATTTCTTATCCAATAGTTACGTCAATAGCTAAAAAAGGAGAGAAAGCGAGGGAGTCATCAATTTCGTGACGTTGTGACCAAATAAATTCTTTTTTGCTAAATTTGTATGACATAATATATTTATTATAAACAATGTAATAGTAATTACAATTAATAGTTATAGAAGTAATTAATTCTAAATGAATTAATTCTCTAAAACAGCTTGCGAACTTTTATAAAAAACTACGACATAAAATTAAGTGAAGAATATTATTTGCTCAATAGGAAGTTACTTGTAAACCAATACACTAACACAACTACAAAAATCTTTAAGAAACCATAAGATGGGACAGGGAATTCACAAACGATGCAAAGATCCTTTCTTGGTTAATGAATTATCTTTTGTAGTTATTCTATTACAACGAATTATTTTCGAAATTGTATGGAAACGTATCCCGTTTTAGATTTGGGAAGATATGAGGTGTGTTCAAAAATTTAAAAGAGCCCGTGCACATTATTTTATAAAGATTCTTTTTCCTTAAGTTGGTAGCACTATATGGCATGCACTACTGAAGTGAATTGATCAGCCAACTGCTGTATACAAACTGGATGACAGATCTTGCTCTGATTTAGCAAATAATTGAGTATAACATAAGGGAAAATATTTTTACAAAGTAATTACCGCAGGCTTTTAAAATCCCGTTGGACCACACGGTGCATGTTCTTTTTTTTTTTTTTTAATATAGTTTCTCGGGCTTCCTAGGCACGTAGCCTTTTATGGCCCCTAATACTGTTCTGCTCCTTCTTATACGTTATATCCAGACAACAAGAATGATCTATTCATGGCTACATACACGGTGCATGTTTATGACGGTAATATTTAAACGAATGCTAGTCATTTCTAAACCCAGTTATTTACTTATACGTTCTAAAAACTGAACCTTAACTCTCCTAATAACAAATCCACAAGCAAATAAATAATAAACAATTGCATTAACAATTTGTTTTTCTTCAGAGACAATTAAAAGAAAATAATGAATCAAATTTTCGAGATATAATATTTTGTTGAAGAATATATCAACCAAAAACTTTTTTAAATTCGGATGCCGTCGATGATAAATCTCAACATCGGAAATAGACCGACGTTAAATAAATTAAATTAAAAAATAAAATTGTATTATGTATATATTAAGTGTGTTTCGGATTAATTTAATGACAATATTATGTTAAATTCGGTGAATAACAATTACTTAGGTTATGTAAAAATAATACGTAAATGAATGCATGAAATAGTAGTAAGTTTCCTATATAGTCTAAATATCAATTTAATTTAGTCTCTAGTGGGTAAATATTACTTCGATCCTTAAGTCTTGCAATATCTACAACTCACGGGCTTATAATATACCAATGGGCCCTGCTTCTAGTACCAAAAGCTTGCAGTCATCTGTTACGAAGAATACTGCTTATATGGATAATATATAATAAATAAATAGGCGACGATAAAATATACATCGTGTAAGTAAAATATAACAAAACGTTATAAAATCAATAACAAATCGAAAGAAGTATTTAATGTCCTGCTGTTCGTAAATATGTTATTGTAATTAAATTAATGATAGTAATAATTAGGAGACAGATCTTACTAATTGCCTTTAGAACTCGGTTTATTAAATATAATTAACAAAAGAGTGAGATCGACCACCATCATTCGTTCAGATGAGCTCAATGTGAAATTAGAAAAAAAATTCTTTCCAGTTTGCAGATGTATTATATTTTGATATGATGAATATGTATTATATACATATGATTCTCAAATTTAAAAAATGTAGTCCTACAGTGCAATAAAATACAAATCGTAAAGCTATTTGTGTATGTTGCGTTGCCCATGCGTTATGTACCTTATAAATTTCAAATTTTGATGTATAATAACCATAATGCATACAATTTTATGAAACATAAATAACATCACTCAATAAGTTCATAGGATGACATATAAATGACGCTACCATTGATAAATCTATTAGATTTTTAGATAGTGCCAACCTTCAAAAGATATGTGTCAAAATTTCATGACATTCCAATCATTAGTTTACAAGTTTCAGCGGTTTTAGTAAAGCTACTTTTATAATTTTCAAAACAATTTAAAAATCTGAATTTAGTGTGTTGATTAATTATTGATTTTTATTGGAAAAAAATACGAAATCCAATTAATACTTGTCTAATAATTGGTGTACTTGAACGATGTGGATTTGTTAATATGTCATCCAACGATTTATTGTATCGGTAGTTATCCAACATAACTGTAGGTTAATCTAACATAACAAAAATTACTGTTACGCAAACAATTTTACCTAATGTAGAACGTTTTTTAACGAACAACTATTTTTCGGTTTCTTGAAATATAAGTCTACCTTTATGCCTATTAACATTATATTAAAACTTCTTAAGGAAACCCTTTTTAAGGATTATAGAATATTAAGGATTAAAGTTATTGAGAATTATAGAGTTGTCGACATAGTGGACGGGTGTTTTCGGGTTCAACACTCGCACCAGACCTGCATTTTCTGAATTTGGTTGTTATTAAGTTAAATTAGTTATGTATATACATAAACAGTGGTGTACCCACATATATAAGGCCACGGCACCACAAAAACTGGTTATAGAATAAGAGTTCATCGGTAATAAGACTCACCATCCAAAATAGGCCGACCTTAAATAAATTAAATTAAGAAAAATAAATTAGGACTATTTCAGACTAAGTAACATTCATATTTCGTTATTTCCATGTCATAACTCATAATGAAGCGATGCAATAAAATACAAATTAAATAAACATTAAGATCAATATTTAATTGTATTAATATAATGTTGGCTATTATAAAATGGTTGAAGGAAAACGAACCTAAATGTATAGAATCGAAATACATAATAAATTAACGTACGTACATATACATACATAACTCATAATGCATTACAAACATATAGAATAGAATAAACAATCAATATCCAATAACGAAAACACATATCTTGAGTAACAGTGTAATTGGCCAATTATATTTGGCGTTCAATAGTTTAGAATACAAAAAGCATGCTTTCCGTTCATTAAAAATTAATAAAATCAAAACTAATTAAGAATATTCACCAGGTATGAGAAATTCCTTTTTGCAGTGAAGTCATAATTAGGGCCCCAAAATGAATTGAGCCCTAAACTATTTTGTAGTTCAGCGGTGAAAGGGGGTCACAACACGGGTCTTTATAAACACTTAATATTTTATTTACATTTTTGCTATGTACATCTCATAACTCGTCTAAATTATTTATTTTAGTTTTTCTTTTTACATTCACAATCTTTTTTTTATCTACAATTATCTATTATTCTGTTTCTCGATTATTTTATTTTATTATTTATTTAAATTGACACTTATCAAATCACAGATTTATTTAAATCACAACCAAAGTAAAACGTTTTGAGTTATTATGTTACTTTATTTGTTTTGAAATTATTCTACTAGTTTTTAAAACGTGTAAGTGGAACATAATTAATAAAACATGTTACTACACCTGACATTTATTGTAATAGTAACAATAACAGGGTTGACACGTTCAGGACTGTAACAACAGTATTTTAAACACACTAGAACTCTTAATAAAAACACACATTTTTTTATTTTTTTTTTTTTGATAGAATTTTCAGGTTATATTTTTTGACATTTATTTCATAAACTTCACACAAATATTTTTAAATTCGAAAACAGTTTTCACAAAATAAATGAAACACTAATATAATATCGTTACCTACAGGTGTGTTTATTAACTAATCTATTTATTATTCGTGATTGCATTAACACACTTTTTATACTAAAAAAGTGTTATTTTAAAAGCCTAAAATAATAATCTACACTGACACAAAATATACTCTGTTTGTAGCACTAAAAGCTATAGAGTTGAACTGTTTCAAGTAAATTTAAAAGCGACTTGGATCGATACACAGTTTACACATTATTTCCCATATCCGATTTTATACGAATTCTTACGATTTTACACGAAGTTTATAGGTTGTTTTCAGTCACGGTCGTCATTTCTATCATCGTAGAATGGTGGCGTAGCTGGCGTAGCAATCGTGTCGTAGCCAGATGTGTATATTTACCGTAGGTGAGTCTGGCGCTACGGAGAGAACCCTTTTTCTAGGTTAGAACTCGCACACAATTATTATTTATATTGCCTATATAAATAATCCAGAGTTACTTCACTAATCAAATGTTTTGCAATGTATGTAGGTATGTTAAGTATGCAGGGCCGGCTCAAGGGGCATGCAGTCACTGGCGCCGATTTAGGCTTAGGTGTATATAATTACACAGTAATATTTTCATTTAATAAGTCATGTTACAGGGCCGCTTGGAGATGGAGGCGCCAAACTGTAAAAATCCCAGTAAACAATTAGGTGAAGTGTCCTTTTTTGTGACGTTTTTATACCTATTGCACTTCAATTATAGTTCGCATCAACTTTATCATAATTTGTATTCCGACAGGTGAAGTGGTTTCGTCATTTGTAGCCGCTAAAATAGACATTTCATATTCTTAATATTCTTAATACATTTCTCTGTAGCACTACAAGTAACTACAACATAGTAAAGGTAACAGTAACTCTCTAAGTTAAAAATGTTTTTTCGATTACTTAATATTTCTTTAAATAAGTATATCTGCAGTATATCATAATATTTATTGGATATAACATAATACTTAGCTACCGCGGGTAGAAAATTGAAAGAGCATTCACATGTTCTAGTTTGCTACCAACAAATTTTAAGGTTCCTTTCTACATCTCATATAGAAATTGTCTTGCAGTATAAGGTTCAAACTTGCAAGGTTGTTATTAGCTGATTCGAATACCCCTTTTCTACCAAAATTTATAATAACATTGGATTTTGAATAATATTATCGTCTCGTTTAAATTATTTATGAATCTCAAAGCAGAGTATCCCAGATTTTATTTGGAATGATAAACACATAGAATTGTAAAGTGATTATAAATAAATGTACCTTAGAGAAAGCAGCATGACATCTACAGCTACCCAGGTAGAAAATTGTCTTGGATTGCTGGTTTGAAACTTGAAAGTAGCGTTATTTATGCTTGGTGTACATGGCTTGGTATAGAAGCTAACTGCAAGGTTGCTAATAGAATAATATACAATACAACTCTAAACGAATAATTAAGCATTAAAATTAGCTATCCAGTAGCTTATTTTTTATGAAATTTGGTGTGCTCATTTTATAAGCATAGCACAAACTTACTGACATAGTAAAATACATTCGTTTTCCAATTGGTTCTAGCTAATCCTGCAAGGTTATTCAGCTTGGTTACATTTAACTTTGCACCAACCTAAATTAATAAGCTTAAATATAGCTAATGCCTTGCAAAGACAGCTTTATAAAATTTAATTTCAAGATTCATTCTTACCTGGGTAGCAATGGAGTCTTTATCGAAAATCAACAAGTACCGCTATATAGTTTGAATGCACCACGCCATCTTGTAGTATACTTAACTTAGTATAGATGATAATAAAATACCAGATAGAAAATTGTCTTATAACTAGCTTGCTATAGGATAACTCCAAGGTTCACTTGCTAGACACGCAATGCAGTTTCAAACCTGCTAGCTTCAAGCTAATTCAAACATTCATTTTGTAACTGCGATGTTGGAGTTTTGATAATAAGTTTTCTAAACTGTTGATATTTATTGGTAGAATAAAAAAATAGGCTAGCGTTAAATAATGAAATAAGGAAAATAATATTATAAACGATTTCAAAATTGCACCTCCATATAGAAAACTGTAGCAACTGTGAAACTGGAATTGCAAGACAATTTCTATATGAGAAGTACAAAATGAAGTTTGAAATTACCTTATGTCAACCTAGCCACTTGACAATCTTCAACCTGAGGTATACTCAAGTAATAAACGAGAAACGACGAACTTATTGTTTATTATTTGAAACTTGTATTTAGTAAACAACTAGACTAAACTTCTAATGTTAATTTAAATCGTCCACCACGTGGCTATTTCGAACGTTTGCTTAGTTCTACTTGAATGTAGTTGTTTCTCCGTGAAGCGCACTTTCTCTGCGCACGTTGAGTCTGATATACAAAATGCGCACGCATTTTGTTACGTTTACAGATTCATTTTTATTATTTTGTGTGATTCTATATATAAATCTAACCGACGCCGTTACGATTAAAGTATCGTGTTGTGACTTCTTAATTGACTGACTTGGATTTTAGTACAAATCGTACAGAGCACGTGGATTACAATGAGAATGTGTTGAACTGAACATATGTATAGGTTATATCCAAATACAGCATAAACAGAAAATGATTGCACGACGTACAGCACCGGATTGTACCAATGATTGACAATTCACAGATTTTTACATTCTCCTTCATTATTTGAAAATGGTATTTACCGAAATATAGACACGTGGTTTCAGTGAACTAAGAACTAGAGTAAAAAATTGTCTTACAGTTCAAGTTTCACACATGCTAGATTGTAAAAAGCTAAATTTAAGATTGATTTTATACAGTGGCGTAGCTATCGCCGTATCAATGATACGGTGCCCCCGGGCTACAGGGGCCCCAAACGTGTGTAAGCAAAAATTTGTAAAATGTTATCCACAATCTCACTTAAACTCTTAGGCGGTAATAAGCTCAACAAATTTTGATACAGAGCCCGTCTAAGGCATGCTACATTACTGATTTTATACCTTTCTTATAGAAATTGTCTTGCACTGTTAGGTTATCACTTGCTAGCTTACCACAAGCTTAATATAAAGTGTCTCGTAGTCAGTTTTCTACCGTGTCTTCGGGTTTTATTCTCGGAGTAGCTCTTTGCTTTCTTTATTCAGTTGTTGTCAAAATAATTGCTATACGTTGAAATAAGCATACATATAATCAACAATACATTTATAAGGAAGGAAGCGAACCTTGGACCTAACTGTTAGTAAGCTAGGACAATTTCCATATGAGAAAAAGAAAATGAACCTTGAAATTAGATTGTGGTAAGCTAAGTATAGCTATAAAATAAATGTTTTTTTAATTTTTTATTACCGGTTTTAGATATAATTTGTTTGCACACACGCTGAAATAAATTAAAGAACTGATCTGGTCGTGCAAAACGCCCATTATATTCTAAGACCCACTCAAATAACTGAGAAGACAAGAAGAAGAGCTATAAAGATGTTTATAGTTTTCCACGGAAGAAATTTACACAGAGCATAATTTAATAACAACAGAAACGTGAATTCAATAACGAGTATGCAAACCATGCAGTGGCGCACTTAAACAGCTTTTTTAGCGGAATTTATTGATTCCTTGAGAAATTTAATAAATAAGAAAAAGAGAAGACGATATTATTGACTGGACATATTTGAATCTAATTTACTAATTAACTTGCAATTCAAGCTTCAAACTTTCTAGCTTTCCACTAGGTAATTTCAAAGTTCATTTTGTACTAGTTAACACTAGCTAATTCTAGTGTTCATTCTCTACCTTTGAAGGGTCGATATATCATGTACTACACAACTACTTTTCGATAATGGGCTTGTGTCCTCATTTTTTAGTGGTCGATTTGAATTGTTGATTGAAATTGATGTTAATAAATGTGTATTGGCGTGTCTATTTTATTAAATATCTAAATGTTGACGGAGATATAGCAATTAAAAGTTTGAATTGTAGTTTTAGTGTTAGAAATAGTCGGCCATATTTGTATGACGTGAAATGCATGTTATCGTCAGTTATTTGTTGAGTAGGTCAGTGCTGTGGTAATGTTCTGTAGCTGTTGGTAGTCAAATAATCAAGTGAAATCAAAGAATAATAAGTTTTTATTTTATTTAACCCTGCTAAGGCAGATATAATATTGAAATTTGATTGTTACTTGAAATAGCTGTAAATAATATTTGATATTTTAATATATAAATACATATAGCAGAGATTTTTGAGCTGTAAGGTTGGTAACCTTACACAAGGATTGTGATGTCATATGTACTTGGAATGTGTACAACGTTGAATCCCTTTAATAATTAAAGAGACAAAATGACTTTTTTAATTGTTAATATCTCTTAACATATAAGGAGTTATTAAAAAATAATTGAACATTTGAGGTTCTAGTAACCCACTTTATCAATATATAGTACACTTTTATAGAAATTAAGACATAGGACACAAGGCCATTGGTATAGGAACTTTACACGGGATCCCACACTATTAATAAGAAATAAATGTAATAAGATAAATCTCATACAAATACAGTATTTTACGGGAAGCCCGTAAATTATTAATAAATAATAGTACAAAGATAAGGGTTTGTCAAGAGGGATAAAGGAAGGCAAAAGGTGAGAGACGGAGGTACAAGCAAAAAGGAAGGAGAAGCAGGAAACGGTGAAAAGGAAAGAGGTGTAAGGAACATGACGAGAGAGGGTCAAGAAAGAAGAAGTTGGAAATGTTGGAAATAGAAAGGTCTAGAATAGTTTAAGTTTAACATTAACTTGAAGTTCTAGGAAATGTTTTAAGAAATAGAATAATGTAAATTGTAAAGCCGAAAGGCACACAATTAATATAATAATAATAAAAAAATACTAAACATACAAAATTGATTGAATTAATTCGTACGAACTACAAAGGTCGCCGATGTATTAAGAAGATACATGTCACACCACATAAATTATAATATATAAATATAAATTATAATATAATATAAATTAATCTGCCGAACTCTCGTAATTTAAACTATAAACAATGTCGATACAATATAAAAATATAAGGAAAGTGGCATAAATGTGTTCGAATGAGTTTATGGCATAGATTTTCATTTGCCATAATGAATATATTAATTTGTTTGGTTCGTGAAACCCCCGAAGTCGAAACGAATGTCTCAGCCTCTGAAGTCAGCACTATTCATCTCAACATGAGCACATCAATCTCAAGCGCCGTTTGCTTCAGTTTCAGTTCGCATTCGTACATGTGTGTGTGTGTGTTGTGTGTACATACATGTTTAGCATGTGTACATGTGTATTTTAATACACGCTTTTTACCAACAAGCGCATGCGTTCAGTCACGTGGTACATCTATGGATAGAATTAGTACAGTCACATTTAAACATTAAAAATATATTTGGTTGTAAAATGAAACGAACTACTGGCCTAGTTTTATTTTTTATAAAAGAGCTCTCAATTAACAAAAACTTTGTAAAGAATACTTGAACTTACGGTTTACATCAGGAAATCATTAGTGTGCCGGTTTTTATTTCGTCTGGTGAAAAGCATTCTAGTTATCTTTTAAATGTACTTATATCGAGCAGATATAATAAATATTAATAATCGAAAAATATGTAAAAACTGATTTGAAATGTTTACGATCTGCTTTCTACGACAGAGATCCAACTTAATATCACAATAATACTGTTTTACAACTTACTGAACACAGTTACATCTATTTAAAATAAAATAATTTATATGTTACATAACATTTTTTAAGTATACATGCCACATTACATAAAAGAACTAAATACAATGTAAACTAATGTATCTAAGTAGAAATGTAATGTGAGTTAGCTTGTAGCACGCTAACATGTTGAATCTTGCCCAATGTATTACACTTTCAACTTCAATTGGAATACAATTTTCTTCTTCTTCTTTAAAAGTGTAACAACCTATCACAGGTCTTAGCTGCCTCAACAGCACGCTTCTTCCAACTCAATCGGTCCAAAGCAACTCTTTGCCAGTTTTTTACTTTCAAAGTTTTGATGTACTCTACTGTGTCGTCCAGCCATCTTGTTGGTGATCGTCCTCGGGTACGGAATCCCGTAGGGTTGTTAAAAGTGTATAATCTAGTAACATTGCCTTCAGGAGATCTTCAGACGTGGCCGAGCCATCTCAGCCTGTTACTTCGGATGACCTGTGCAACTTGAGGTTGTTTATAAAGTCCGTATAATTCAAAATTATATCTGGTTCGCCAGCACCCTTGTTTTTTAACAGGCACGAATATAGTTCTTAATACTTTTCTTTCAAAAGTTTCCAGAGCTCGCTGGGTGTCTAGGCTTAATGTACAGGTTTCGCTAGCATACAGCAGCACATGTATTACATGTCTTGTATAGCCCCAGTTTAGATTTTCTGCTGATAAATTTGGACCTTAATTGGTTTTTTAGTCCAAAGAAACATTTATTAGCTGATTTGATTCTACTGTTATTTCGACATTCAGCTTGTTTTGATCTTAAATAATTTTTCCGAGGTATTTAAATTCGATAACCTTTTCAAAGTTCACAAAGTTTTTCAAACCGTTTGTTCAAAAAGGGGTGTAATTCACAGTCGAAGACAGGACTTCCATATACTTGTTTTGTCTTCATTAATAGTGAGGCCCATGTTTGTAGCAGAGATTTCTAGGGGTTGGAAGGCCTCTCGCACTGCCCTCTCAGATCTTCTAATGATGTCTATATCGTCTGCATAGGCCAATAATTGTATTGACATACAATTTTCTACCTATGTATTATTTACCGTAATATCTTTACCTACGTTACTTTTTAATATTTACCAAAGTTTTACATAATTTTGTTAAATTGCCAAATACTTTATGAAAAGGTTAATCAAAATGTTATAATATGCAGATTTATTAAATCCTTTACTAATATTTTAATTTAATATGAAACGTTATATAGTCTTGCATAAAAAGCTTAATTACCGACAGAGAACATAAATTTATGTTAAAAATAGGTTTTGTTTTGTAATTTTATATAAAGGTAAAGTTTTTTATGTAAAATGAACTTTACACATATGCCAGTAGTTACCCTTTGATGTTCATAATGATAACGTTTCCTGACATAAATTTCACAAGATTATTTAATGTTACATATTAAACTAATACGTAAGTAAGAAGTTTGTTTACATGTATTTACTTACAATGTAACAAAATTAAGTAAAATGTAGGTAAATACTATAACGTAACGTTAGATAAAGAAAATATTTCGTTTAAAGTTTACTTTAATACTGCTATTTATAGTTTCCCATGCACGGTAGATTCATATTTTATAAAAGCTCATCGATATCCGGCGTTTCCACCAAAACATTGATATTTCATGAAATACTTGTAGATGTTTTCGGTTTGACGTTGCGATGTTTTATCGATGTTTTGATAAATTTTAACTTCTTTATTATATTCAACACTTTGTTCTAATGTGATGAATAAATCCTGTCAAATCAACCAATGCGCACCTGTAGTGTACCCTATATATGGTACATGAGAACACAGTGCCACAACTCAAACAATCTCTCTTTCTCTGTCTCTCTTATAGCAAAAGTGAATAATTATAGTTTTTAATGAAGGTTATTTATGACCTATATTCGTCACACAGATGGTATAGGTCGAATTTTAAATAAAAGTATTTGAGCTTTTAATTATACAAACACATTCTTTGTTTTATTTTGACTCACAAAATGGCTGACAAGTTTAACTTTTATACTTTAGTACGAACCTTCTTTTATTGTGAATTATAAAGAAGAATGTCAAAGGAAATTAAATTAATTATTATATATGAGGGTAGGTTGATAATTCAGTGATATTTTGAAATTCCCACGCAGCTTTCATAAACTGTCATCTATTAATAGAATACTGTCAAACTTTGAAGAAGCTGCGTCATTTAGTTTGTGTTTGACATCCATTTAAAGCAGAAAACCACTCATCAGCGCGATGGACAGTGTTAACACCATTGAAAAAATCCCTAAATTGGACTACGAACTGCCACCCCATCTAGCATGTTCTCCAAATTTAGCTACCTGCGTCTATTTCTTGATTTCAAACCTGAAGACATGACTGGGCATTACGAGATTTGGAGGAATGAAATAAACGACTATTTGAAGGGCTTTCAGAAAACCTATTATTTGGAAAGAATAAAAAAATTGGAAAAACACTGAACTATTTGTATCGAGCTTAAAGGAGACTATGTTGATAAATAAAGCGTTTTTTTGCCGAAAAATATTATCTTATATTGATAAATAAAGCGCTTTTCAAAAAAAGGAATTGAATTATCGAAGTACCCTCGTATCTATTAGTGATGTAACGAATGTTCGATTTCTTACATTATATCAGTTTTTTAAATATGGCCCCAAATTTTGGCATATGATATCAAAACTATTATTCCTGAAGTTTAATATTCCTTTGCTCCAATTTAATTACTAATTACTTTATTTAGTAATATAATATAAATCTAATCAATTGTGTTCTCAGTAAAGATATCATTTAAAGTAGTTTAGTGTAATTAAGAATTTGGTAATTCACTTCCTTAGGTATTCACTTCCACTTAATTAGTGTTGAAAAAGTTAAAAGTTTATTTTGGTTATTATATAATTGTTATTGTATATTGCAAGTTTAAGTGGTAACTAAAATGAAAATATTGTAAATCGAATCAGTTGCATTGTTATTTAGAGATAGAGTTTTAGAGATTGTCTTTTGTATATAAATTGAATTTTATTTAAAATTAATTCTATTTTTAAATTGAAATATTTAACTCGTTCTATATTAATTTTTCATAAAAACTGACTAAAAAAATATTCGTTTTTCAACAAAATATAAAATATTTTCAATTTTTTCGAAATTTGACCAACTTTTTTTCAAAGTTTGGATTCTTTTTTTGATTCGCAAATTAGGTACCAAAGTTAGCCCATATATAAAATTTCAACTTTCTAGTCCAATTTTTTCCCTCAGCATAAACCGCCTCCGTGCCCCCAATTAAAATTTTTAAATTTTTAATTATTGTTTCTTAATAACTTATAACAATATTAAGAAATCCGAAATTTGAGTTTTCTCCAAAGTTTCCTACCGGATATCCTAATTATCTCAAGGCCTCTTTTTCCAATATTTCAACTTCTGTTTTTCAAAAAAAGTTAGCATTGCACACAGTAATACACGTCCCAAATTTCAACTTTCTATATTTTACGAATTAAAAGTTACAGAGGAAAAAGTAAAACTTTTTTTTTTTAATGCAAATGCGAATATTAAAAAAGGTAGGAATATTCGCGAATGCGAATACTCGTTACATCCCTCGTATCTATCTATAACATCCATTTTATGTATAGTAGGAATGTTGTAAACAATTATTATTTCGGAGTTGAACTCAAAGATCCCCTGAATTTAATGTTACATAATTACAATGACCAACTACAAAAGCTAAATGAAAATAATACCAGCCAGAACCATAAACAACACAGAAAGATAAATCATTTAAAACCAAAAAGCAATCATTTAATTTAACAGTTCACGTGATGTCTTATTCATGTATAAACCGGAAAGGATATTTTCATCAAAACCCTTATTAAAAATGATTATCGGCTTCCGGTTCCGTGGACAGGGTAATACTCCCACTCGTTCATGTTATTGTGGTTGTTAGCGTCATTGATTTACATATATAATTGATATATTTAATTTGCAAATTAGTCATCCCCTCCTAAAGTACCCCAATTCGTTAAGCACACACATCCCAAACCGATACACACATGAACAAACCCCTTAACAAGGGAAACAATTAACCCAATCCCACCCCTTTTGGGTCACCCACCCGTTTAGGGATTCCACCCCCTGATATAAAGGGGTAGACTTTTCCAGCAAATGTATATAATATGTTCAGAGATGTATGTGTGTGTGTGCCTGTGTAATACGTGAAAGCATTTGTATGCTGTAACGTATATTGAAAGAGCCCTATAAAACTACAATGGATGAAAGTGCTTAAGCCCTGCCCCAATTCACTTTATTCAGAAGTAAAAGTTGCTGAATGATTTCCATACCCAAAGCATTAGCTTGCTTTAACGAGTCCAGGGTGGAACTGAACAGGGTGGATAAATTCAGTAATGCAATGCAGTTCGATTAAAGCATCATTGTTACATCATACAAATTGTATTTGGATTGTGAACCAATTTTTTTCATATAAAAAATATTATAAAAGCTCAGGAGTTTAATTTAAATAATGCAATTTTTAAAGCTTATTTTTATTCCGTGATGATAAAAGTTCTCAGAAAATTTGGATATGCATACCATATTCAAGGTATATACATTCATGTATATTGTATATCTTATACAGGGTGTCCCAATATTCAACGATAAGCGGTCACCAGAGGGTGGTCCTGCTCATGACTACACAAGAAAAAAAGAAAAAAAAGGACTTTATCTCATTTTGTTTAGGAATTAGAAAAAGAAATTTTTTTTTGGAAAATTGAAATACCTTAAAATGTTTTTAACCACCATGACCACAATTTTTCAAAAAATTCTGATTTTTTTTTGTATCGGTAACCTAAATAGCACTGCTATCCACCACAAACATTAGAAATCCCAGAATGCTAGTAGTTTTACACAAAAATCAATCGAAATTATTTTTTTCCCTAAAATTTTTAAAGATTTTTACTTTCAGTCCATTTTAACTCATCGTGGTGTAAAAAAAAAGTATGAACACTACTATAGCAAGTTTTTTTAAATTTCTCTAAGATTGTGCTTAACATATGTCTAATTAGGTCTCAATGTGGCATGCCTAATAAGCCTATCCCAATCAGGTCCCAATGGGGACCAAACAAGGGTAATCCAACGTAAAAATTAATAATGTTAGGCTTGCCTCAAGGAATGACCCTTTTCTTTGTTACATTACATTTACATGTTTATAAAAAATATTATGAAAACTTCTCAGTATATAGGGAGGAGGAAGGCCCGGACCAGAGCTTGTGCCTAAGGGCATTTGTATATCTTTATATGTTTATCGTTCGTGGAAATTCTAATGTACGTGTGCTGAATAATTTTCCTGTTCTTTTTTTAACCTAATTTTTATGATATTTTCATTTCAATGAACATCTATTGTATATTACATATATTCTATCTAAATTTTCCTGTTATTTTTTAATTAACAAAAACTAATTAATATTGGCACAACCGAGAACAAAAATGAAACCCATTTTAGAATTCTTATTTAATTACACTCATTTGCAATTTGTGTAAATTCAGCACAATAGTTAAGGGATGTAATTCAACCAGCATTAGTAACATTCCGGTAGAAATTTAATTGTTGGTTCGTAAGGGTATCTAAGGTGGTTAGTTGGACACGTCGGGTCCCCCACTTGGGCGGTGGTGGGGGAGTAGGAATAGGAGGTTATCAACCTCAATTAAGAATGAGTGTGAGTAAAACTGACACACAGAAGGATTGGAAGGTTGACGATGAGTGAGGGAAGGGGTGGGGGATGTATGAGTGGTGGTAAATTGAGAGATAGTGTTACAGAACTAACGATGAGAACGTGATGAGCCTTGATGATGACCTTTAACTTGACAAGCTGTGCTCGAAATGTTGCTATTACTATTGGAGAGAGAAAAATGATGGATTGCTCCATGTCCAGAAAAGAGATAGAGTACTTTCAGAAGGAGAATGTTGTCATGGTCCATGGAAAGGCAATCACTATTTTATATCAGTAGGCAAGCGATGAAATAAAGTTGGTTTGTACTGATCCAAGTAAAAGCACAAGTAATTTATATATCTTTAACTAAACACTAATATCTGAGCTATGTAAGTAAAAACTTTGGCGCAATTAACAGAGTAGTTACATATACAAAACCAGTTACTACAAGTTAGTTTAGCGTGACGTTTGACTCTTTGGATTAGTCTGGCTGCTTACAAAAGGTCTTGAAATAGTACTCTAAGCAACATATATTAAATTTAGGCTTACTTTTTACTTTTAAGAGCGTTTAGTGGAAGTGGTACTTTTTGCACCTGCTACCTGTAAAACAATTTTTAAACTAGCAAGTACGCATACATTTTTGCCTAAATTCCCAGGTAGAAAATAACCGTTGGAATTAGCATTAGCTTGGAATTGTTGGAAACTATCAAGTCTGAATCTTGCACTGCAATCCATCCAACGATTGTTTATCCTATTATACGAGTGTTAATATTATGTGTAAAGTAGTTTCTATTATGGTTCGGCTAAGTGTACTGGATTTTTCAGTTTCAATCTTCTTATTGGTTTGTGGTAGTAAATTTGTGCTGCTGATTCATTAGGATCATCTTTCAATCTTTGTATGTATTTCTTACTGATATATTTGATTTCGACCTTTACGTCCTTTAACCAGTTTGGAACATATCATGGAATTTCTTCATTATGCTATATGTCCATACGGGCTTTAGTATTGCCTTAAATTGTTGTAATTGCCTTAAATTTAATTTGTTGTCATTGGAGAGCTATAAATTTTAGCCGAGGAGTCGGTACATGTCTCATCTTTTATCTTCTTACTGCAACAATTTTTTACAAATGCATTTTTTTTATAATACTACAACTAAGTATAGATATACTTATCTAGTGGCTTACATTTCTATAATTACACGGTGTGGTAGAGATTGCTCCAATGAACAATTCTACATGACTAGGTTACTAGGTCCGAGGGTTTAGTCCTGCGAAGTCTTCGAACATCATTACTATCAAGCAACATTTGCGTCACGGAGAAGTTTTCGTGGGTTATTAGTGTGATCTTATGGGTCTTAGTCTGATTGTTTTTGTTTCACTTTTTTAAGAAAGTATTATTTATCATTATTTATGTAAAGAAAATCTATCAACATCGACTGCTTCGGGGTCACAGGGGTTGCCTAATCCTTCTACCGTTATATTCACCACTATAAAAAAGTACAACACTCACCGATGAGACTTATTGCACAACTACCTTAACAAAATACACCTGTAATAAAATTCATCTGGCAACACTGTTCATCAAACACAAATACCCAGGGCATTATAGGGATTACGTACAACCTTTTAATAATGTTTACCTACCTTACTTCATTCCTATTTCACCTACGCTACGAATATCCTTCCTGTTTTTCTTTACTTTCTACTTCTTTTTTTGTTTTTACTTGTCAGTCTTTCAGTGAATTTCGCAAGACGTTTGGAACGAGGGATTACAATATGTTGCCGTTATTTTTATTTTAATAGAATCACCAAAATAAAAATAGACGATGAAAACATCCAGAATCCACTTTGTCAGGCAGTGACACATTATACCGTGTTGTGCCGTGCGTACGCGCTGCCACTTGTATTTGTATTAGGACCTTGGAATTGGTAGTCCAAGATCCAGCCCACCAGGACCACTGCTATTGTTCAATGTGAAGACAGCCGCGAACAATAATCTTAATTAATCTGTCAAAGTATCAATGGCGGATCATCACACCTTCAAACATTATCAGTTTGATATCGCAAGGTGTTCAAAGTTTGGAGGGTTTTTGTTACTATCTATATTATTTTTTAATATTTATTTGAGTGCATCAACTTTCAAAAGTTATTAGCACTTAAAAGAATATATACATTTATAAACATTTACAACTTACAGACATACGGAAAAGAAAGACATTAAATTTGTTTTTAATGATAAAGTCAATAAGGTTTTTTACTATTGAATTACATTCTTGTCTGTGCGACAAGTACCTTGAGTATTGAAGAATAATGTGCTTTACTGTTAGTGGTTTGATACATTGTTCACATATTGGTTGTGGTTCTCTTTTGAATAGGTAAGTATGAGTAAGATTTGTATGACCTTTGTATGAGTTTACATAATACTACTTATAGTCTTCGTTCTTGTTACTGTTATATTGTAAAATATATCTTAAGGACGAGTATATCTTACAGTAGGATACCTACACCTATACCTAACATGTTACAATTGGTGTGGTTTTTGGATTGGAAGATTGGTTAAATAATGTACGAGTATGTGGAATTTTCAAAATTTTCAAAAATTGTCGTTTAAAAATAATCAAATTTATTTATCGTTGTATTCCAATTTATCATGGTTTTTTCTTTTTTTTTTTCTTTTTATATTTATTTACTTATTTGCCTCGACTTTCTTTCGTCATAGCCACCATCAAACATTTTTTATACATCTTTTATAATTTATAATGCAATTTTAAATATTTCAATAATTCACTAATTAATTTTGAATCACTTAACAAAAATTTAGTATTAACAAGAAATTTATTTAGTTTTTTTTTTAATTTATTTATTTAGGAATATTATTTAGAAATATTAGGAAAAATATAAAGGAACAATTTATTATATAAAAAGTTTATAGATTGTCACAACAGATGCTAGAGCAGTGACATTTGATTCTTCATCTCATACATTCCTCGTGTGTAACACGATAGCGATAGCAATTGTATGAAAGTAGTAGTGTGAAGAGAGTAATAACGTAATGTAATGACGTCTACCACTCGGTCATTTTTTGTTCATTTTTAACCCTTTAAAAATGACTATTTAATTCGTTAATAACTTCTACAGTATTATGAATTTATTAAAAAAGTATTAAACATTTGATGTTCTGATAGCTACCTTTAATAATATACAGTGCAATTATGCAATTATATTATATAAAAATACATAATGAAAGAGAGATGAATTACTTATATACGTCACATATTATTTACAGCTGTTTGGACTATGAAATTGATAAACCCCAGAGAGAAAGTGTAATACTTTAATAAGCTTGTAGTAAACTAGCAAGTAAGCTGGCACGCCAATACTGTTTCTATATGAGTCAAAAATTAACCTTTGAATTTGCTTGAGGTAAGCTAGCAAGTCTGAAACTGCACTGCAAGACAATTTTCTACCTTGGACGATAAATAAAATATTATGAATTACTCAAAATAATAAGCAAACTGCAGTAACGTGAAGTTACAATAAGATAAATTACAGCTGTAAATCGATTTCAAGCCATCATTCTGAAGTCACTATCAACTACAACATTACCCAGGGCTCCTACTCCTACCGAAGGGCAAGCACGTGTCATGCACGTGTGCTGTTAATTTAGGGGATGTCAAAACAGAACTTAAAATAAATCGTTTGAACTTAACTGCTGTATTGTAATTATTATATGTACGATACCATTAATTCAAAATCAGACGGAACTACGGCAAAAGGCACACCAGTATGTAGAGAAGCATTACCAAACATTACCGAATTAAGATATTCGACTCCCCCGGTTTATGAATACGGTGAAATTTCTTTGATCTCTTTTTTTATTTCTTACTGCTTGTTGTGAATGAATCTTTTCTTACTCTCACGTGAAATTCATTTGCATTCAGCCGCAGTTACCAAATATCTCGAGTCTCCCAGTTGGCCAAAGTTTCATATCATTAATCTAGCGCAGGCTGCAGAAGATAATAACCCTGGATATATCTTATGAAGAAGGCCCCGGCCTACTGTGGACTGTCAAGCTAACGATGATAATTGAATTGAAAAAGAGCTTCTCAAACAATATTTTAAAATACAAATAATCAGAATAAAAATTGCGTTGAATGGATGCGTAAAACCTGAGACTTAACAGTTGTGGTTGGGATAAGATTTTATTTTATAAGATTTTTCACATACTATAATTTTATTCCAGCAGTAAGATTGGTAACAAAGCTTCAGATATGCTTATCTCATCTTATCTTATGCATTGCATCTTATAACCAGTGTATTGAAAATAATTCGGATCCCAGGTAATAATTTTCATAACACACAGAGTATTTTAATAGAATTGTGTAAAATTATTAATTTACAATCGAAAATAATTATTATACCCCATTGTTAAATGTAATATGAATTGGTCTATTAAAGTTTTATTAAATTAATAAATATTTTTAACAGTGTACCAGCAGTATATACATTCACTATATACAATTAAATAGAATGATTTTTTCTTTTAATTTTATTATTCATATTATATTGTTATAACTAGTTTATATAAACTATCTTATAACATATTTTCTACTTAATTAAATAATGGTCATATTTTTGCAGTCAGAGTATTACTCATTGTTAAAATTTTTTTTTGTCAGTCGTCATACTAGCTCAAATGGCTTAGTTCTCTTTAATCTTCTTGTCAGTCCATCCGTGTGCAGCAGGTGAAGCGCTTCCACGTTGACATGTAATGATTATTGATTATTAATCGATTCGTCATATGTTTTTATAATGATGTTATGACGTATGATGTACGGTAGTCATAACATCGTATAATATAGTGTACTCCTATTATCTTCGGAAAACCTTTATTAGGCCGGCGCTAGAGGTAAGTGAGTATGCAAAATGTGAGGACCGAATTCCACCAATGGATTTAATTTAAGAAAAGGTCAAAAATTAATAATGCGGATCTTGCCGGTCAAATATTTGGTCCATTTTTTTTTTTTACCCCTCTACTCTTATTTGTAAAGGAAATGTATTGAGTACAATCTATAAAATCATTTTAATGATTATTTCAGTAATAATTTATACTTTTTTCTAATGGTGAAAGTGAGGATGGATTGTTAAATGAAAAAAATAAAAAAATGTTATTGAATGTTTTTGACTCCAAAAACTTTATATAAATATCGTCATATCTGTCGAATATTACATCTATTCTCTTCACGTCAGGCAACGTAAAAAATTTAATTTAAAATCCCCTCGGAGAGGGGATGTGAAGGGAGCGGGAAAGGACCATCACAGCTGGTGGCAAGATGTGTTTTGTTATTATTTGGGGTCTCAGGTATAAGAATCCAACCATAGTTGCCGGTCCTCACATTTTGCATACTCAACTACCTATAGCGCCTGCACTATACAAGGATAATAATTATTAACATTTGAAAAAAAATTAACAAAAACATTACGTTATTTTAAATAGTTGTACTTCATTCTTTTATCTATTGCTTAAAATTATGCTGAGCTTCATTATGCCAATGTTTGAACAATCTTTTGCCAGTTCAAACCACTTTTAAATCAGCTCTAAATCATCACCATATTCTTGTACTACACAGAATCCATTACGTAATTGTGTGTTATAATATACCAGGTATGTTTTTAAATAAATCCAAAGCTGTGTTTCACTTACTAAAACCTAAGTTTACCAAATTCGGAGAAATGTTTTCAAAGTTCAAGTCTACAACAAAGTAGAATTTTTATTATTCCATCAACATCTATGTTTTGTGTTTAGCAAAAATTTTACTATATTTAACTTTTTCATTAATTTATCTAAAAATATATCCTAATAACATATAGCTTATAGAACGCATATTTAAAATAAAAACAAATTACTGTAAAACCTCGTAAGCTATATTTTCAATACCTGAAGTATTACGGTACTTCAAAATATATAGATGCATGTAATAGTGGTTGACTGCGGGTATTTAGCAGGCGCTTTAAGCAAATATTAAAAACAACAGAAACAGCAGTACGTAATCCATTTGAAGAGAAGTTCGCTTCTCGCGAAAGGTTTTAACCCTGACAAGTATTGTTTTATTATTTCAGAATGACAAATGGCACATTCATATTCATTTTTCACATCACTGGAACGAGCAGAACACAACGGAAACGGAATAGAAGAGAATACGAACAGACATTACAAATGAATCGAGTGACATGTGTAACACCGGTGGCTTTAGTTTAACGTAGATGTTTTTTTCTACGTTTTTAAATATTTAATAACGGTTTGTTTTAAAGTTGATGTCAGCATTTTTATTGTAAATATTCACTGCTTTAAACTTTACGCGGATATGTTAGTTCATGTATTGTATTTTTCTGTGTGTATTTATTAATTCAACATATGCTATGTAGCATTAGGCATTTCATTCTTCCGTCTTAAATTCATATACTACAATTTATTTTATTACTTTTATTACTTTTGAATTTTCTGACGTTAATATAGCTTTCTATGCAAGTTAAATTACATTATTACATTAAATAATACATGAGCTCACGTATTGTGTTTAAAAGGTTAGCATTCTTACTAAACACAAAACGATTTATGTAATATTTGAATTAAACTAAACAAGAAAATGTTTCATTTAAAAATATGTCTATATATTTAGTATAACTCTTTAATCCCGAAAATGGTTTTATGATTATGCAATGAACAAAGAGATTCATTATTGAAAAAGCAGTACAATGGGTGACAAAACGGTGCATTTTAGGTAACATTGTTTATGTAATAGGTAACTTCTGTTATATTAGATAAACCATAAGTACATGTTACTGTATTGTAGTGTATTGCATTTCCTTGTCCTTTTTCTTATACTATGAGAAAAACACAATAAACATTACTGTGTTACATAGTAACAGAGTGATATAATAGTTTTATGACAAAAGCTAATATATCATAAAATAAAAATTAGTCATTTCTACATTTTACATAGACTGATCAGAGGCTGCAGAATTGGGTCAAGACTGGTTATTGCAACAAACGACGTCGGCAAGAGATTCGCGATGTCTGCCTTCTTCACGACAACACACGGTCGCATACAGCAGCTCTAACTCGAGGTAAACTCAATAATTACACTAAGAACACTCACCTTATGATCCAGAGTTATCTATGACTACTCTATGTTTTATAAAACTGAAGGAGGCATTAGGAAAGGAAAGATTTAAAGACGATGATACGGTACGCTAGTAAATCCATCGTAGAACCGTGTATTTTGGGAAAAGGGATTATATCTGGATATTAATTTGAATGCTTGAGGTGGGACAACCCCATTTGGTCACCATCTTTAAAATAATTGCGCCATCATTTTTTTTTGTTTATCTTGAAAATTATAACTCTATAAATATTCTCACAAAATACGCGACCTGACTGTACCAAACGAATTGTTAATACTACTATAGTACAGATAGAAATTAAACACTGGCTCAATGACGTCACCCAATCCAATCCCCTCATGACATGATAGTGGTCACGCTGAGTCGACTGAAATTATTTTATTAGTTGTATAAGCTAGTATTAATTAATATACGTACTTTTTTTAAATAAACAAAAAAGGGATGAAAATCAAATACAACAAAAACATTCTGGGAATTTATTGATCCACGGGGGTTGTAATCCGCAATCCTGACTACCCAACAACTTCCCCACCCCCCTCACTAACCCACGCAAGAGCCCCAATGTTTGTGTTTTATTTTCACAGAATTAATAAATAAATATGAATATATAGTAATTGAAATATATGAAGTCCGCTAAACACTCGTAAAAGGATGAATTATGGGGGAGGGGGATTCGGTTCGAACTAATAAAATACGAGTAAAAATACCGCACTGTAAATAGAGGATTTAGACTAGGAAAACAACGGGATTAGAGTGTGTGTTTTGTAACTGTAACTGGGGCTGGCTGTAAATTAAATTCACCTATATTTGATTTGTTTATAATTTGTCAGCACAGCCATTAGGCTGCTTTGACACTGAACCAAACAACGTCCGACTGCCGACTATAGTCAATAGCATATATTGGAGTTATTTGACATTAGCAAAAAATGAGAGCAAGTTTCTGCTTTAATGTTTATCAATACACCGTTGTGTTGCATGCTGCATATTTGTTGTGATATCTATTTAATGTTATTCCGGTTGGTCTGCTTCAGCTTTATAAAAAAACAATTCTCAGAGTTAATTTACTAGCAAGACCACTTTTTTACAAAATTTGTTAAAATTTGAATATAATGGTAATATTAGTGTTCCCTATTTAATTAGAAAATGTTGTGCTCAGCTGTGAAGCGATATATTAATAATTAAAGTGCGCATATTCAACATACAGAAGGCCCATTAAGTATAAGAAAGCTTCGTTTTAACGTATATCTCTAAAACGGTTCTATATATTTTGTTAATCTGACGATAGATGTCAATGTGGTGAAGAAGGAACTTTGGATCATATTAAATTTGAATGCATAAGTTATAGTTTAGAAAGATCAAAATTGAATAGTGATATATTAGATGTGATTAAAACTTTTCCTGTTAATACTACATTTTTGTTAAGTGATTCAAAATTAATTAGTGAATTATTGAAATATTTAGAAATTTGTAAAATTGAATTATAAATTATAAGAGATGTATAAAAAATGTTTGATGGTGGCTATGACGAAAGAAAGTCAAGGCAAATAAGTAAACAAATATAAAAAGAATAATAATAATTATATAACATTCATTTATTAATAATTAATTCCAATCGAATATGTATATTGTCTGATGTCTTAACCGATCTGTATGTGTTGAAGTTCCAATGACGAGTCTCTAAATGTTGTAAGTCCAATGTCGAAACACTAACCGCCTTACAAATAAACCTGTTATAAAATTTATACCAGGTATATTCGGAGCCCGTCCGGACAGGCTTATTATCAGTTTATGCCTGGTATAAATTTTATAACAGGTTTATCAGACATGTACAACTGCATATCCGCTGGTTCATAAATCACTGTATCAGCTTTACATTACTTTGCATGGATACAGCAGTGCATTCTGATGAATGGACCTCTGTTCCCCTGCATTATGCTATAGTTAGCCCTATATTGAAGTCACAACGCTGTGCTGAAAGTATTCATAGGTCTAAATAACGCTAAAACTTGAATAATGGATATGTATGGATATATAAAAGAAGATTTTAAAAATTTGATCTTAGCCAAGAGGCCGAGAAACGATAAAAAAAAAATATTACTTAAAATTATAAATCAAACGCTGTTGGCTTATGTTGGTAGCGGCGTCCAACATATATTGTTAATGGGACGGGTGCTTGTGAATTGAGTGGTCGGAAAGTTTTACCTTATCTTAACCCTTCCCAGCCCCTCCCCTATTGGAACAGGTAAAACAGTTGAACGGTTGATTTAGCAATTCTAAATCTCACAGCTTCACGCTTCTCGGTTATAAAAGGAGCTGTCTGTACTTCACATAATGAAAAAGGTTGAATTTTTTACAAGCCTTATAGATAATAAAATGGCTACCGACGGACCTTGGACCTTGGACCCTTATAAGTACAATGAACAAGTTTTTGAATGCGAAATATTCGGTTGGTATTTAATTAAATAAAATATAATTCTATATTGGATTAAAATGAAGAGCTGTGCAGCTAATAAGCACCCTCCTTTCTGTCGTACAATACCTCCTCCACCCACCCGTTGTCATACTTCACTTTCATCCCTCCCGCTATCCCACTACGCCCTCGCCACCGTTTGATTCATGGATTCTACAACATGTAAATTTAGAACAATGGGTCTCACTGGAATTCAAGCAATGCTTTGACTGCGCGGACTTCATAATCCTGTGTAATTACTTTGTTATTGACTGAATTCGTCATGGAGTCGGACCCGAATCGGAGTCAGACTCGGAGTCGGTTACAGTTGTGGACTTACCATTGTCATAATTATATTGTATTGTTGTATAATATTCTGTTTCGAGAATATTCTATTACAAACAAACTGCAAGGTAGTTTAATCATATTCACATTTTGAATGCTACGAAACTTTATTATTACTCGTTCGTTTCATTAAGGTTCTCATTTTGTAATTTAGGATTACAGACAGGGAAGAATATTAATGAGAAAAAAAAACTTCTCTCAGAAAAAACTTCCGTAGAAACCGATTACGGAATCAGTAAAAAAGCATATTTTTGATAATGTTTTTTGACGACACAGTTAATATATCATTATTTATATATTTACTATCTGATAAAATAACATTTGAAGAATGCTTTCTCAAAATTTTCATAAATAAATATAACAGCGAATCTCCGTAGACGTCACAAAAAAAATCTCATTGCGGTGTTCCTCATAACTCATCACTGGATTTTCTGAAATAGAAAAAACCCTGTCAAGCTTTTTTTATTGATTTTTCAATTTTTTACAGCACTTAGAAGACAAAATATCGATTTTTCATGAAAGAAATCAGAAACTTTGTTATTTTAAGATACGTTAATATTAAAAAAAAATATATATATATATGCAGCTTTACCTCGGCATTTATGTAATGAAATGTGTTCAAAATCTTAAAAGGATCCGTGCAGTAGATTTTGAGCTAGAGAGGGCACAGACTCTGAAAAAGCTAAGTGTGAGAAAAACGTGTTTAAAAGTTTCAAAGAAAGTCCGCAAACGTCTATGATACAAAACACAGAGGTAAAGTCTTAAAACTCTAATGAAAGTAATACTTTAAACGCTGATTATTTGAGCCGTACTGTCTAAGAACTTTAATAGATAATTAGATATGCATAAAAACTAGGTTAACTAAGTTTTTTTGTTAATTTTCGAAAACTAAAGTAGGAAAAAGTAGGTCGCTTGATTAACTAATTATGTTATAACCCAGTAGTTCAGTTCAGTGACACAAAATTAAAGTAATATTATTAGGTTGATAGCTTATAAATTATCGTAGTTAATAAAATTATTATTACTAAAATTTCTCGAAAATGCGTTTAAAAGTTTCAAAATAAAACGAAACCAGACCAGAGAGATGAAGATTTAAAACTCTAACTCTTTAAAACTTAATATGTTGTGAAAACAAATGCAGAAAAAAACCTTACTTACTTATTTGATACGTAGGGGAATTGTACAAAAATGGACCAATACCGTTTCTGGTAACATCCGAAATATTAATCTTCAAGTTTTTCGAACGTGGATCAATTAACAAAATAGTAGTAATCAATCAGAGATATATTACGTGTTGTTACGTGTTGCGTGGTCGGGTTTGGTAAATATTAATAAGCAATATGTAATAAATTACTGTTCTATTTTTGTGAAAAAGGCCCCACACGTCCAGTTTGCACCGGGCCCCGTCTTTTTTCGGGCTCTAAAATACCTAAATGTGTCTCGTTTGTGCAGGTTGTGCAGAAACACAACTCAACATAATCAATAAGTGAATAACTATAAATTTATAGAATACGCCTGGGTTTCGTTATACTGGTTTTCATTTTATTTGATTGTAAAACCAATACGTTTCCTTTTGTCTGAAAATGTTTTCTTTTTCTTTATTGTATTGAATTAAGTGAGATATACAGTAATATCCCTTGTCAGTGTTGCCAACATCTTGGGAATATCCCTTTGTGGCACCAGTCTAAAAAGAAGAATAAAGGGAAGAGGCAAATGATTCTCAGAGAGAAGTTTCTAACAAGAAGAAAATGGGGTAAGAGAAGAGTTAGATGTGCGCGTGGAGGGGCTTATCAGTACTGGCAGCAATTTTAAACTGCTCTTACAAATGTTATCAGTTAGAGTCGCCATTATAAAGTAAGGTTTTAGTGCGAAGAAGACAATGATAAAAAATAAAGCGGGAGGGGAAGGAAAGTTACCTATGAAACAAAACGAAAAGAGAAATGTACCTACTCGGTGTAGTCGTAGATTCAATAGAGTGGGGTGATGGAGAAATGGAGGGTGAAGATCGTTAAGATAATCCACAATGTAACAAAATAAATATCCAACACAACTTGTATCTGTGTTTGATCATGTCAAGATAACGAGCGCGGTATTTAATGATTTGGCCTTTAATTGTCTCAGGGTTTCAAATAAAGATATCTGGAGTTGAAAGTATGGCAATTAGGAGCAACGTTCATAGTCTAATTAAAATTACTCAGCTTTATTTTACATTAAAAATGTCACTAAAATCGTGCTTTAGAAAATGTACACTCACAACACAAATATTTATATAGAAATCGACTTTTTGTCAGAATTATGAAAACCATGAGACCGCAATGTGTGACACTATATATTTAGGTAATTGTAAATTTTTCATCAAACTCATGTGTTGCTTCTGAAATCAAAGTTTTTAATTTAGTAATTCACATACATACACATTTTAATAATTACTCTGTTTAACTTAAATCATACTATCTTACCTGAAATCAAAGAAACGACATTTAAAGATTATTATTTAAACTGTCAATTCCTTTTTATCTAATTTTATAATAACTTAACATTATGCACAGTGAGTTCTGTCAGCTACAAATATCAACTGCGTTGGCCGTTATTCCTTGCAACGTTACTCGTTACTAATGGTATATATACCATTAGCTCATCTGACCAGAATGCAATGGGCTTGTGTTTTCATTTTTTAGTGGTCGATTTTTCAATTGCTGATTGAAATTGATGTTAATAAATATGTATTGGCGTGTCTATTTTATTAAATTTCTAAATATTGACGGAGATATAGCAATTAATAGTTTGAATTGCAGTTTTAGCGATAGAAATGGTCGGCCATATTTGTATGACGTGAAATGCATTTTAACGTCAGTTATTTGTTGAGTAGGTCAGTGCTGTAGTAATGTTCTGTAGCTGTTGGTAATCAAATAATCAAGTCAAATCAAAGAATAGTAAGTTTTTATTTTATTTAACCCTGCTAAGGCAGACATAATATTGAAATTTTATTGTACCTCGAAATAGCTGTAAATAATATTTGATATATAAATACATATAGCAGAGATTTTTGAGCTGTAAGGTTGGTAACCTTACACAAGGATTGTAATGTCACATGCACTTGGAATGTGTACAACGTTGAATCCCTTTAATAATTAAAGAGACAAAATGACTTTTTTAATTGTTAATATCTCCTAACATATAAGGAGTTATTAAAAAATAATTGAACATTTGAGGTTCTAGTAACCCACTTTACCAATATATAGTACACTTTCATAGAAATTAAGACATAGGACACAAGCCCATTGTTTATAAATATTATAAAACTTTCATGAGTAGGATGGTCTGGTCGTGAGACTTTCTGGAGCCGCCATCGATGCAGATCTTGGTGATAGTAGCAAATTAAGTGACCTCGTTTAAGTTTTGGTTTCAATTCACAAATGTTTTTTTGCAAACTTCTGCTATTATACATCTATGTGTGATTCAATTTAAGTTTTTCTTTTACATGTCATATTACAAAAATGTCACATTTAAATTTTAACAACGTCAACATGGAGTCGTTGAATAAAATAAATGCTCAGATGGAGACATTTACTCTGCCCTTAATGAGACGAAACCATTATAAAATAAAACCTTACGTTTTTAATGTAATATCTTTTGACAAGTTTTAGAAAATGTCTTAATTTTGCCTCGCAGGTTTTTGTGATAGCTCCGTTTTATGTTTCTGTCACTAGACAGGCGTCATTTGTTACTGTCTTCAATGCTACTTCTGCTACTTCTACTAATTCGGAGCTAGCTGCTATTACTGCTTTGTTACGAGCTTTATTGCTTTTACTACTGATCAAATAATCGTCCTCGTACCATAGTTATATATGTTTAAGGTTTAGTTACTATATGTAAAAAGTATACCTTTTAACATAAAAATGTTTATATTAATGATTTCTTTAAATTTAATTTTTTTTTTTTTTTTTATTTTCTTATTTGCCTTGACTTTCTTTCGTCATAGCCACCATCATACATCTTTTATAATTTATAATTCAATTTTACAAATTTCTAAATATTTCAATAATTCACTAGTTAATTTTGAATCACTTAACAAAAATTTAGTATTAACAGGAAAAGTTTTAATCACATCTAATATATCACTATTCAATTTTGATCTTTCTAAACTATAATTTATGCATTCAAATATAATATGATCCAAAGTTCCTTCTTCACCACATTGACATCTATCGTCAGATTTAATATTAATTTTGTACAGGTGAGCTGAAGTTTTGCAATGATTACTTTTGATTCTGATTATAGTTGATATAATTTTGCGGGACTCATTTCTAAACCATCTCTTCTTACTTAAATTTGGATGTAACATATAATAATCTCTTCCTTTTAACTGACTTTTGTTAATGAAATCTGAGTTTCTCAAATTGAAGTTTAATTTTTTGATTAAATTAAAAATTTCATATGAAGGTAATTTTACTTTCATCTCAATTTCTAAATTTATTGATTCCTTTGCCAATTTATCCGCAATTTCGTTTCCTCTTATTTCACAATGTCCTGGTATCCACATAAATTTTATGGTATTATTCTTATTTATTATATTGAAATACATCTCCTTAATTTTGCATGTCAAAATATCATTATTTGATTTGTAAATTTAATTAATTATTTAGAATATTAAATAAATTTTCTACTATGTTGGCATTGTTGTAGTTTCGTGGCTTCATATATGTGGACAACACCACTGCCTGATAAGTTTATGATTTATGTATGTACATAATCAATTTAAGTAATAAGGAAATAGTTAAGGAAATTAAAACTGTAGTCAATTAATGGAACCCAAAGACACAGTAGTCCGCGTCAGGAATCAATGCTCTTGCCCACCCTGTCATCTATATTAATAAAAGAATACAATTTCTTAGGTAACTAAAGTAACAATTTATTTTATTTTAACTAATGTCTATTTTATTTATTTACAGTCGAGATATTTCCGATGCTGTGTCTTACCACTGACAAATCTTCCACAGATGATAAAGGTAATTCTAGATATTATTTAGATTGGGAACGAAGAGAAAAGCAGCAGATACTGGGAAAACAGAGAGAAAAGAATGTGCAAGGTGTGATAGAGAGAAAGAGAGAGGTAGAACGCTGGAGTACATTAAATATTCATGCGAGGAAAGAGTAAAAAGTGAAAAGAAAATTGTGCAGTAATTAATAGGAGGCAGTGAAGGGAAGAGGTGGATGGTGGAGATAGAGAGAAGAAGCGAGGAAAGAGAATGCAGGGCATAGTAGAAACTGGAGGGAGAGTAGCAGGAAGAGAGAAGCAGCAGGAGTTTAAATTTATCTGTTGTTTTTTCTTTTGCAAGAGTTGAGAATAGATAGATAGAATAAGGATCACATAATGTAGTTAATCACAATGATATGTAATTTAATGATTTAAGGCGGAAGAATGTAGTGCCTAATAGCAATTCCGTTGTGTTGAGAGCTTTTGTAAATAAGTGCTTGTAAAAATGATTCATAATCGATGCGTCTGTTTTATTATTTTTGTATTGACTGCTTGTTTTTTTAATTTTTTTATCTTAGTTTAAGAACATTTTAATTGCAAAAATCATTTATCCTATGTATTTTATTTATATTTCATTTATTAATGTGTCTCGTAAAAATTGTAATAGTTTGTTAATGTAAATATCATGGTTATGAAGTATGTCAGTAATGTTGTCGTCTAGTTGTAAATTTTGTCTTATCTGATGAAATTTATTGCATTGTAGTAGTAGGTGTTCAATGTTAAAAGAATTGTTAATTCTTTTTTAATAGGTTGTCTTTGTCTCTTGAGAATGTATTCATGTGTAATTTTTGTGTGTCCTATTCTGGGTCTCGTCAATGCTTTCTCTTCCTTTCTGTGTTTTTGGTAACTAGTGTTGAAAATTTGACTGCTTTGAAATATTTTGATAGCAAATACATTACTATAGTGGTTATAATTAGGTCGTTATTTATAAAGGTTGTTTTCTTAGTTTCTCCGCAAATAAGCAACTATCTGCATAAGTTTGTTGTAGCAATGGATTACTTTTAAACTTTATAAAGCTAGACTTAAATATAAAACACGGAAAGTAAAGAAAAAACAAATCGTTTATCAGGATTTCCAGATTTGTGTTAAAACTTTCAGAGCTGCAGTTTTTAAAACTATAAAGTTAAACAAAACTAAATAAAGAAATAATAAAATAACAAAAAGCAACGCTGTACGTCATCAATTGATAACAAATAGTAGATAGCAGATAAGAAAGTTGCTTTAAGAAAAATACCGGAAGTGAACTTCTATTTTGACGTTCCTACTATTTTTATTTTCTTTTTTTCTTTTTGTGTCACATCTTTAAGACTTCTGGCAAAAAGAATTCACTACATGTTTGTTGTGAAACGTTTGTGAAATAAGAAAAAATATAGAAATAGTGACAAATTGTGTTATTCGGCATTTGTATAGGAGCAGCAAGGTGCGGAAAGAGAGGAGGGAGGGGTTTCACTGAAGCGAGGGTAATGAAATTGGCAGCGTATAAGAGAGCGGATTGGCGACAAAATTAAATTCACTATATGTTCAAATTTATATACTAGTTTCCGAACTTTGACAGCGGTAGTAACATTTAGTTCAGTACACCAGTTCTCTTCGAAATAGAATACAGGATATGGATTATATCTGAAGAGCTCACACGTTCTACTTTCTTAAAGGTAAGAAAAAATAAAGAAAGAAGCTACAGGTAGCAACATAATTTAATTCAATAAATATGTATAACATGCTAAATAATACTCGTAATATTTGTTTTATTTAACGTCCAATGGTGAGACCAATCACTGACCTCCTACTATGTTGGCAGCTTCAAGGACAGAATTTATGCAACCTATACAAATTAATTACAAAAAAATATTTTTTTTTATATATTTAGAATTCTTTACCTAAGAGTACGAAAATTCAAAATTTGAACTTAAAAACCTATAGCTTTAATCTTACACTATAATAATTTATTATCTTTGCATATTTTTGATTAAAAACGCAAGTGTAAACATATATATTTTTCAATTATTTTACTCAATAAAATCACTCATCTATATTCAGATGGGAAGAGACCGCACCGCACTTCTCTGACTGTTGGTTTGATTTTGAATTGGTACCTAGGTAGAAAATGTAACACAATGTAACACTTTAATTAGCTTGTAGCTTACTACAACAAATTTGAAACTGCACTGCAAGACAATTGCTATATGAAAAGCAGAAAATTAACCTTATGGAAACCTTCATTTGAAATTTTTAATATAATCAAAAAATTGAAATTCAATTTGAGAAATCAAGATTTCATTACAAAATGTCAGTTAAAAGAAAGAGATTATTATATGTATCATCCAAATTTAAGTAAGAAAAGATGGTTCAGAAATGTGTCCCGCAAAATTATATCAACTATAATCAGAATCAAAAGTAATCATTGTAAAACTCCAGCTCACCTGTACAAAATTAATATTAAATCCAACGATAGATGTCAATGTGGTGAAGAAGGAACTTTAGATCATATTATATTTGAATGCATAAACTATAGTTTTGAAGGATCAAAACTCAATAGTGAAATATTAGACGTGATTAAAACTTTTCCTGGTAATAATAAATTTTTGTTAAGTGATTCAAAATTAATTAGTGAATTATTTAAATATTTAGAAATGTGTAAAATAGAATTATAAACTGTTAAATATATATAACAAATGTTAGATGTGGCTATGACGTATAAAAGTCAAGTCAAATAAATTAATTAATTAAAAAAAAAGAAAAAACCTTGTGGAAAGCTAGCAAATATGAAACTACACTGCATTACTATCTATACGAGAAATAGAAAATTAAGCACGGAATTAGCTTGTAACATGCCAACAAGTGTGAATCTGCTCATTCAATTATTGGTATTTTGTAATATTGCATTGTCTACATAAGTGCGACATTAACTAGACACTATTAGTTGGAAGAGCTAACCTTAGAATTTGCATGTAGCAAGCTAGCAAGTATGAAACTGCACTGCAAAACAATTTCTATATAAGAAGTAAAAATTAACCTTACAATTAGCTTGTGACAAATTAGTAAGTATAAAGCTTGCATTGCAAGACAATTTTTTAACTTGGTACTGAAGGAGACGGATCCTCTTAACGAACCTTTTGAACTTGTTGAACAGATTCGAAATATATTTGCGCACAGATCAGTAAAATCTCTACTTAGACCAAAGATCGGATAAGTGAGATAAATTCCTTCACATAGAGTAATGAAGAGCTCCAGTATTGAAATAAACTTGAATACACATTATTATTAAATAAGCAAAGCGATGATATTGTGTATTACAATTTGTAAATATTGCACCAATAATATTTTTAGCTTTGTCACATACTGGTATGTAACAAAAAATAAGTAACGCTAACCAGTAAAAACTTGCTAACAAAATTATTTTAATTATATCGTAAGATAGATTAAAAAGAAATTTTTGGGATTAATTATAAAAATACGTGGTCAGATAATATGGGTCTCATATCAACACACACACACCATGCGGATTTTCCTTATTGATAATTGCAATTTTGTTTGCAACGGATATTTTTGGAATGTCGGACTAATGATAACGATAATGAAATGGTAAGCTATGTATAAAATATAAAGCCTGGTAGTTCATTCATTTGTCAAAACAATTTGGAGACAGTCAACATCTTATTTTCTACGGGTAAGACATTCACTACTTTTCATATACAATCACATTTCATAATTAATTTTTCACAATTTTTATATTTATAATGCAAAGATTCTACATAACGTAACGAGACAATGCATTCAGAGAAACTTCATGATCCTGAGGATGAATTTAGTGAAGATTTAGATGACTATTACGAGTTCGAAGAACTGTGTACTACAACAGAAAGGACTGATCAATCTTATACAGTTTTATCAATTGACGAAATTTTTGGGCAGATGGAAGAGGTTATTCGAGAAATCAAGACGTTTGCCAAATTGTCTACAACTACGATACGTATTTTGTTCAATCATGTGAAATGGAACAAAGATAAATTAGTGGAAAGACTATATGAAGATGAAAGGAAGTTTTTTAATGATGCCCAGTTGCGTAATCCTCGTGATACGCCAAAATTACCGACCGAAAATGAAGGAAGGCTATGTGTAGTTTGTTATACAGATACCGAACATGTCCAAATGACCAAACTGGAATGTGGGCACCAGTATTGTGACAATTGTTGGCGTGAATATCTCACTACCCGGATCATGCAGGAATGGTGTGGACAAAGTATAGCTTGCGCTGGTTACAATTGTGATACACCTGTTGATGATGACATCGTCATGGGACTAGTAGGTGCAGATGTCCATGTTCGGTATCAGGTATTAATAACAAATAGTTATGTTCAGTGCAATAAACAACTAACTTGGTGTCCTGATCAAAACTGTAACAATGTAGTTAAACTTGAGGAAGCTGGGTGCAAACCAGTAATATGTTGTGGCCGTCCATTTTGTTTCGCGTGTAATGAAATGTGGCACGAACCAATAGATTGTAGCTTATTTAAGGAATGGCTCAACAATTATTCCGTTGAAAATTGTGATGAAATCGATAACAAAACATTGAAATGGATTGAAGCCAACACGAAGAAGTGTCCTAAATGTAAAGTCAACGTAGAAATGATTGGTGGGTGCAATCTTGTTACTTGCAGTAAGATTTGTAATCATGAGTTTATTTGGGATTTCTTGGAGGATGACGACTTTGACATTCCAAAGTATGATGAGATGTTTGGAAAAACACGTAAATCATCAGAAGGTCATGTGCCCAGCAGTAATTGTGACAACTCAAATGTGCTGCATTATACAAAACATTTGGAGTCGCTGAAATTGGAACAAACATTGCCTTCCAAAATTAAAGTGAAAACGGATGAAATGTTCGCTGTCTATAAGATACAATACACGAAATCAGACTTTCTTCTTGATGCTGCGGATGTCTTATGTCAATGCCGCGAGACTCTCATGGTCACTTACGTGTTTTCGTTTTATTTACAAAAAGGTGATCATCATTCGTTATTATTAGAAGAGATTTTGGGTGATCTTGATGTTGCAACGGAAAATTTATCAAAATATTTGGAAAATTTAAGCACGTCGGACAATTCGAACGAGTTGAAGCAAATATTGGACGCATCTACTGATTGTGAGAATCGTCGGAAAATATTATTGAAATATATTCATAGTGGATACGATGCAGGATGCTGGCTATTTGGTGAGTAATTCTTCAGTCAAAAATGTTCAAAAGTAAACACTATTTTAAATTAAAAAGTCCTGTAAAATAGATTCCTAAAAAGTTAATGAACACATAGTACACATCAGTAAAATGTAATTGTTCTCTTTATAGTCTCTGGTGAATTTTTATATCACATTTTATATTGCATTTATATTTATTATTTTAATATTGTTTTAAAAGACGTACTTTTACCGCCAAATGAAAAACCATGTAATTTTTTACTTAACTGTAACCTGCGCAAAGTACCAGAATCTTCGTAAATTTTGTATACTCGTATTATTATCAAGGGACCCTGCGATTTTATTATCAAAGTAAATAATAAGTATTCTTTTTTATCAATTAGTTCGTACTCTGTATTACTCAATAGCTTATTTTATAAGAAAACATTTTATGCTTTATTTTTAACCCGGTCAAATTAAACATTAAAATAAGGATAGATTACAACTTTTATCTGATCTATTTTTATGATAAAACTTACCGTTTACTGGAAAAATTAGAAAAACCATTTTTATTGATCTTTGACCTTGAATAACTTTCTATGCAGATGTGCAATCGGTGAGGACTATTTTATTTGTAATAATGTCCCCAAGGTGTATACCAACTTTCAGCTCTATGCGAATTATGGCTAATTGAAATGTTGATTTTGACCGGTTATTTTATTCAAACACAAATTAATAAATGTACACATCAAATTTAAAACAATATATTTTAGGAAATATCGTTGAGGAAGACGATAAATGCAGTATATGTGTAGAGGAGAAGAAAAAGCTGGACCACATGAGGAGCAGGAATAGTGAGAGGGATGCAGACAGAGTGAAAGTGGAAGGGCCGATGCTAGAAAGGAGACCAGGAAGAAGATGGATTTCGAAAGTAAGAATGAAGATTATAGAAATGGAGAAAAAGATAAAGAAGAGCATTGAAGAGGAAGGAAATTTAAATGTTAAACTTGAGTAATGAAATTATACTCGTATATAAAATAAATAGTTTGTAAGTAGTACATTCAGATACAATAAATACATATATGAATGCATACATAAATATTTGAATTTAAGCACTGATTAAAACTAGGTAAAACTCAAAATATTTGAGTTATTATCAATTACATATGATGAAGCTTTATTACGTAAACTAAAGTAACTCTTTTTACCTTAAAAAGCGAAAGCACAAATGTTATTGCAAATTTATGTGTTTCTTTTTTCTAAATTTTCAAACAGTCAAAGCTACAAATTAAAAGAAAGAGTTCAATGGTCATGACCTTTACTTCTCCAACGACAAATTTTCAGAATAATTAGATAATAATATTTTTTATAATTTTACTTAATTATATCATTCTACTGATGAGACTTATAGCACGACAACCACCTTAAGTTGATAGATAAAAATCCGATAGAATTTTATGCCTCGTACAAACCTTACAGCATATATATATGGAGTGTGAATAGCCTATGTTTCCTATAGATTAAGAGTGTGGCCAAAATGTGTGCGAGAGAGAAAGGTATATGTTCCTATTTGTTCTCTATGCGCATGCGTTGAAAGTGATCGCTGTCTAGATATAATCAATATTCATATTCTATTAAGATATAATAAATATTAAATATGTAAAGAAATTATATTTATTTTGTTGGTACAAAGCTCGTCTGTTGGAAAAACAGTGATCGTTCAGTGAAAAAATATACTCATGAGCTGTAGGGATAACGGCCAACATATTTGATATTTGGAGTGGGCAGAATTCATGTTTTTAGTTATATTTATATCTATATATAGTTTATTTATACATTAGTTTATTTAGACATCAATATAATGTCATATTTAACAACTGTCACGTATTATATCTAGACAGCTCAGACTTGATGTCACTTTTGACGCATGCACATAGAGAACAAATAGGAACATATACCTTTCTCTCTCGAACACATTTTGGGCACACTTTCAGGTCCAGCATTCTCTCTCCATATATATATATATATGCTCTAAGGTCCAAACCTCGCCTCGCACATTCTTTAAATTAGATATCAAGATATTTTTATTATATTCTGCATTAGCGACTGTCAAGCGGTAAAAGGTACAATCCTTTGTAGACAAGAAGGAACTCACTATTTGCGTTTCCATTGTTCGAACGTGGTACGGTACTACATGTACTAAAGCTTGAAGAAATTTAAAAAATTAAATATTGTCTCTCTTTTGTATACCAGAGACAAATTGTAAAAAATTCATCTGACTTTTGTTACTTAATTTATTACTTTTTTATAAACATATAAAACTGTATGAATAAATACGTAGCACTGATAAATGATGCCGTTGTAATAAGTTACACGTTACTTGGGTTTGAACGGTGTACGTTGTACAACCTCTTACAACAAATGTTGGTTTCGCACCTATGTGGACAACATTATCACCAAATCTTTAAGATTACGAATGCTAGTATATCAACTAAATCATTTCATTAAATTTATGATTTTATAATCTATTGGATAAACATATACATATATGGTATTAGATTATTAAAAAATATAATTCGGCCCATGAGCGCGGACTGTACACTTTATTATGTCGTATTGTAGACGACCTTGAATCTGATTACAAAGACCGCTGTGTTATCATCATTGCTGTATCATAACTCTTGCGAAGTTAGCAGTGATAAAAATACGTTGAATTGCGTTATAGCAGATCACGATATACTGTTGTGCTGTGGTACTACACATCATAAACGTTAGACGGAGACAGAGCTATATAGAACTGTCAGCTGGAAGTTGTAAACGCAGTGTTTTTAATAACTGTGTACTGTGTACGTATGTTACAGCAATAATAAAAAACGTTTAAAATAAACTGTAGTGATTGTGACACATATTTAAATAATAAAGTTATTTAGAAACTGATACTCAAAATGGATTTAGTTAAAGCTATAAAAGACAATAGTTTTCATGCAGTTAAAGAACTAATTACAAATGGAGTTTGTATATATACTCCAGACAGCGATTTGTCAACTCCTTTACATCACGCATTATTAATACGAAATAAAGAAGTTATAGATTTGATTCTACAAGGATATGAACGAGATTTTAATGTCTTGAAAAAGAATGCTGAATGGATTGGTAATCAACCAGTGTATGTAGCTGTCACAGAAGATCAAATAAGTCAGGTTAGAAACATCGCAGAAAGTAGTGTTGTCAGTTCTAGTGCTCCAGGAGTTCATGAATCGTTGGAGGCAGTGTTGTTGTACTACTACATAAATCCAGAGGTTGTATTAGTGAAATTCACAGACAGGGATTTAATGTTAAAGCAATCGTTGTTGAAAAATGGTTGTTTTAATGTGAATACGATAAACAACGATTCAGTAAATTATTTATTTGCGGCTGCTACATACAGACTGGTAGAAACTTTTAAGCGGCTCAGGAAATTAAATGCAGATTACACAATTCGCGTCGCAAATAATACCTGCTTACATATAGCTGCTCTAAGAGGATGTCTGGAAATAGTAGAGGATTTACTGGAGATAGAAAACTTAGATTTAGATAGTAAAGGTGCTAAAGATGCTACTCCTCTATTACAAGCGGCAAGAAGTGGAAACGTCGAAGTCTTCGATGCCATTTTGAATAAAATTACACAGAATAAGAATTATGATGAAGTTGTGAGAAATATAGTATTGAGAGATCATTTAGAATATGTTGAGGTTATGCAATACTCTATTTTACATGGTTCTGATACCATGGTGAAGAGGCTGCTGGATTTTGGAGTGGATCCGGAAATTAAGTCAATAATTTCCGGGTGTTCTTCAGTTTTATGGGCTGTTGAATGTTGTAATTCCTTTGCTGTCAAGTTGTTTATTTCATCGGGAATTAATTTGGAGAATTCAGAGAGCATTGTCATAGAAGCTATGGAAATAGCAAAACGGAGAGGGTATAAAGATATGATAAAAACGCTTGAAGAAGCTGCAGAAAATAAGATATTTAATACAGGACGCATTTGAGTTCATCTTTTTATAATAGTTTAGTTGGTAATTTCGTTCCTTTGTTGATTTTTATATAGCTGTATATAATTTCTTATCTATTTCAGTAATAAATCTTTGTTTTAGTTTTCCACATCATTTTTATATCAAACTATTTATCGGAGAAATCATTGAAAGTTATAAGAAATTCAATATTTCGACAGTGTATAATATTTGCTGAACATTATATTATATATAGAAAGCTACATTTAAGATTTTGAAAAATTTATTATTAAAACTGAAAGCTAATAACTTTAAAATTAAAGAAGTTAAAAAAATCAAAACATCAAATTTTGAAATTTATTTTATGACCTACATATTTTTCTTTCATAGCCATCTAGTTTTTGTTACAGTAAGAATATTCCATAGAACCAGTAAAGCCCCATTCCCACTCAATGTTTTTAGTTTTAATTTAAGGATTTAACCTTAGATGTAATTTTGAACTTGTGAAATCATATGTCAAGGGTCAGTAATACACTTTATTATGTATAATTACTATCTTTATTTAATATAAAGTAACGTATTTAATATAATTAATTTTATTTCTTTATATTTCATATGCTGAAACATACATTTTAGGTTAAAACCTTAAATTAACACTAAAAGTGAGTGAAAATGCGGATTAAGGCATATTAGAGGTAAAAATGTGTGTTCGAAACCAGACTGGTCTTCGGGTTCGATCACCTAACCAGTGCTATATTTTCTGGGTTTATTATTTGATTGTGTGCTCATAGTTATAAAATTTATGAAGCAGCGATGTTGTTCACATATATGTTACTGTACTAATGCTACTACATATTGCATGAAAAACTCAAAATTTGTCAATTCATAAAAATTTATTTAAGATATGATATTAAAATTTTATTATAAAATTTATATACCACTCATTATATAAAAAAAATTATGTAAATATTTTATGTTACTGATAATAAAAATGTATGATAATATGGGATTTTAAAGTTTTTAATTTATGGTTTTTTCTAGATTCGCAAACAGAACGCCATATTTTGATAGCATATGGTGTCAAAGCCACGCAGACGTGATATGTGATCGTAATTTACCTATATTAATTATTTCATCCATCATATTTATATATATATTTTTTCTATTTAATACTTTGTCGTGATTGCTCAAATATCATCAATACCAGTTTATTCTCTTTCATCGCTGTACATTATAAGGGCGATTGAAAATTTTGCATACAGAATACCACTTTAGATAATTTAAATACAGCGACCTTATTCTAGCGATGAATAAATTAAATATTTCCACCGCTGAAAAAATAAGGTCAATTTTTTGAAAAGTTACAGAATAAGGCCCTTAACGCGATGCATGCATGACTTCCATGTTGATAAGTAGACGCTTACCTTAAGAGATCTCGGTGAATACAATGGTCTAATTCAACGAAATCCTTGATAACTTCCAAATAGCCCGTAGAAGTGAATTAAGCAAGATGGGAATTAGTGCGATTCATGGAATTATGAAATATAATTTGAATGCATAATGTAAAGTCACATTTGTAGTTAAAATATGTGTAGAGCTTAGGTACTTGTATTCACCGTGAAGATCGGGAAGAAGAACCATGCAATGGCAGTAGTTTAACCCCATGCTGTGACTCGCAGATATCTAAACAAAGCATCTTCACGAACCAGGAGGAGGAACGAGGTACGATGGTGGCAATACTCGTGTGAGTACGTGAAGCCAGGAGTAGGCAAGCGTCGTTGTTAAGAGCCCCCGTGGATTATGCAAATGTGTGAATTCCATCAAACACCGTGTCGAGAGTGCTTAGAAGTACAAGGTGGTTCCAAATATAATATACCAATAATAAGAATTTTAAAATGGCAAACCACGTTTTAATATGGTGTGTACAGGTCACACTTAAATTTTTAGTATTTCTAGAACATCGAACAAATAAACTAATAATAAAAATGATGATTTTTTTAAAACTGTTTATTGATACTGAAGACTGTATCCCATGGGGGTTTATCAAGAGGTAAGAACTACTTACGAAAAATCTTAACAAAATGTGCATGCTTAATTTAGCGCGATAGTTTTTGACAATGTCATAAACAAGTATCTTGCACCGGCGAAACGTTGTTAGTGGTAAAAGTGACAGCACAGAAGCATACTACTAGGTATAGTCTACAATATGTATTAATCGTTCATCTATATTATCAACCGTAAACTCAATATCAATTTGACATATCGAAATGCCATAATGTATAATTTATACTTTAAAATTTATAAAATAAACCTACTAAACACAATTACGTTTTTCTTATGGTTTATCAAATATAAGGAAAGTTACCAGTTATATAAACGATTTTACCTAATATGTATGGTTTTTTAACAAAAACTTTGTTTTATCATTTAGTTATTTTATATATCGCTAGTAGATGCTTTATCAATTACTACAATTACAATTTCGCTGTTTACGATTTCAATTTCGCTGTTTACAATACAATTTCGAAAATTGTATTAAAGTAATAAAAATCCACTATGAAAATGGTGAATCTGTAAGAATTACATTTCGTAAAATTCGTAATATTTTCATACGAAGCTATTTTCATTTGTCTGGATACGCCAACAACGATATATGTCACTGTGGTTGTGGTTTATACGTTTATTAAAAATTAGATTAGAAATCGGCAAAAAGTGAAATAGATCGAGGCGATCCTTGCGGATAAAAACACGAAACATACGATGAAAACCTCAGTAAGACTACTTTCTTTACGATCAAAAGAAATAAAAGTTTTTTAAATTGTACAAAATACATATTCACGAGAGTTATTTTTTTATTTTAAAAATTGCACAATATAGTACTGAGTCACTGATATAAAGATATTTTTGCCTGTAGATATCTTTATCTCCATGCTTATCCGACAGCCGCGTCATGAATATGATTAGAAATGCAACACCTGGATATGTTAAAGTAAAAGTAGTGTAAGTCACTCTATTAAAAAAAATTAAACTCAGAAATCAGATCTTAGATATACCATTTATTTCTGAGTGTCATATCAATATGTGGAAAACATAAAAAATGTGATTTTTCGACGAATGTTAGTAATAAATAAGAGTTATTGAAATCGGTAGCAACTATGGGCTCCGAAAGAAGGGCTCCCTTCCATGAAAGAAAATACACAGAAAAAGATTAAGACATATAATTTTAATTATTAAAGGAATTAAGAACTACCCTACAGAAAATTAACTTAAATGACCGAACAGATGAATTTGACATATTGACATATTTGAACCATAGAACGAACACGGACGTGCGAACTCAGGATTTCTTCAAAACAGAGGTGTATTGATGAATATTGCATTGTATTGTATTTATTCATTTATTTAACATAAGTTCCGTCAGGCATTACATCTTCTTGTCCGTTATCACTTTTAGATTACTCATAACTTCCGCCATCCATTTTCTTCCTCCAGGTTTAATCCATTTTCCACCTTTTCCCGACAACTACTCTTAATGTACTCTAATTCTTCTTCTTCTTACCCACACATCCTGCATATTTCCAATATCTACTTTCTTTTTCATCATTCCCTAGACTGAACCTAGCGATTGTTCTCATTTCTTTCCTCCCTGTTTTTCTTGGTACTTCGGCATCCTTGACGTCCACAACTTTCCGTATCTAGTATTAAATTTCTCTTCATCTATCCACTTTCCTTTATCAAACTCTGTACCTCCTTTCTTTCCTCCAGCTATCCCTCTTCCTTTGTAATACCACCTTCCTTCATTTTGCCATTTTATAATTCGTTCTTTCCTGATTAGTTCTCCCACATAAATATTAAAGTAGAAACTTCATCTGAAGATAAAGTATGATTATTCGACTACACTACTGAAATAATCGGATGATCAATGCAAGTGGTCAGTTCCCAGTGTGAGAAAACATTAATCAGTTTCTCATGTGATCTTACAGTAGCTATGCGAAATTTTCGTGTAGATATTTTGTCACAGATGCAAACACGTAGTATTTTATTGTTGTGCACCCTGTGTCTCTACACGTATGTACATGTTTTGTATGGAAATCTTGTTTGTTCAGAGAATGGAATATTTGAAATGGTTCAATTATTATGTCAGGAGTTTTGTATTTACAGTTATAAATACAATTCTGAAAATCCTTTTCAGAAAATATTCAATTGAAAATTGCGTTGTCTGCATCCTATTGTAAAATTTAATTCATTTTTAACAACAAAAACATACATACATCTGCACACGGTAGGAACTAAAGAAGATCTGAATAAAATACAAGAAATACAACCCGATAATCATAGGAAAAAACATCTTATGGTAAGCGTCTTTAGGGCGGCATTGCAGTGTTTATAGTTCAAATATGCAAGAGAGGGGAAATACGATGAGAACTAATGCTTTACTTGCATATGGTCTTTCAATAAAAGCGCCAGATTAAGTATCATCTCATATAAAACACCTTGATACAACTTGTATGGATATGCAGGGTCTTTGTTTTAAATGGGACGATACTAAATCTGAAGTTTTTTGAAACACCCTATAAAAATGCATTACTGCGAGACATTGTCTGAATTTCAACGATACTTGCTTCTAGAAGCCACTCAACTATAGACAGGTGATCTAAAAAACAAGTCGAACCAGTAAAAAAATCCGTAATGTTCTACAAACTATAAATTCGATGCGGTATCTGTATCATCGTACCAAATTTCAGGGCCAGCGCACGCGCTTCATTTCATATTTCTGCCCTTGCCCTGTGCCTCCCAATGGATGAAGATCTCCCAATAATAAGAGAAATAATTTACCTAGACCCAGAAAATATATATATCTGGTCCGGGGATCGAACCCGAAAACACAGCAGTCAGCGTCAAGCATCAATGCTCTCGACCACTGTATTGACGCTTACATTGGACGCTTACCCTTAAAGATAACCGTTCACAGGTCCGACTTTCTAAGTATTGGAGTTTAATTTGCATTAGTACACCTTATCTTGAGATAAACCATCGATTCATCGAAGTCTAGATGTATGGACCATATTATTGTGGTATTATAATAAACATGAATACAGAAAATTTCTCTCCTACTGAAATCCTACTGAAAAAATCGCAAAACAGAAGAAAACGATTGCAGCGTGGCATGCACCTATGTGTACTAAATTTGTTGAACTTTTATTTTACAAATTTGTGCGACTATAACATACTTCATTCATATAAGAGTGTTAAAAGTATTCTTAAATTTAATACAAATTTAATAAACAAATGCATATTAAAATTAAGAACCGGGGATTTATTTTTTTTTAAAATGCATTCTAAAAAAAATTCACGATATGTTATGAAAATTAATGTACGAAATTTTCCTTTTTTTCAATACACTGTTTCTAAAATTTAACTTTAATTAAATTCTTGTTTAACAGTGTTCTCTTTAAGCAAAATCCTTTGTAAACTAGAAAGAAAATATTATTTGCAAAAAAGTGGGAAACTTCTTATCAAAGCAATAGACAATTGGAAAAGGCAATCTTCAGACTAAGAACAGAACACACGACATTGACGCATCAACATCTAATCAGTAAAACAACAGCTCCGCGGTGCAGCAACTGTCAGACACAAATAACAGTCCATCATCTACTAATAACCTGCCCACAATATCAAACGCAAAGAACAAAACACAACATCTGTGGTGAACTAAATGACATGCTTTCCGACAATCCGGAAGAAATTAAAAAAGTGCTTGAATTCCTTATAGATATAAACATAATAACCAAATTTAATTAAAATAAATTAACTTCAGGCCAATATGAAATCGCCTCAAATTTTAAAATAAAAAAAAAATAAAAAAGAAAAATATTATTTGCGTATGCATTATCGGGCTAAAATACTGCCTCTTTTGTGGATCCAAACCCAAATGTAAAGAATTACCCTAACTTTTATTATTTTATTCCTTTTTCCTAAATTTACAAAACTGGTTGAATGAATTCGTACGAACAACAAATGATACCGATGTATTAAGTGACACATGTGTTGCAGAACTTCTTTCAGCGGCTTGAATTCACACCTATGTCGTCAGTGTGTGCGAAGCATTCATTGAAAAAAATCTTGTAGAAGTTAAAGTTATGGAATTTACAGCGTAAAAAAAGTACGCGTTACTCCTTCCATAAATATCGAACTTCCGTTCCCTTACTGCACTTACCCTCCGTATCGTCAAGCTAACAATGAGAAAACGAAACCCCTTTCATCTCGGCGAATGAACTTCAACAACAATTATTTTAATAAGAAATCAATGAAAGCTGTTATTTATATAAGAAAAGTTCGCCTCGCCTCGTGCTGAATTTATAATGTTCATTTATATATACGAGTACATATATAAATATATTCACCTATAGTTGAAATTACGAGAGTTCGGTGTTGACTCACACTTAAAATAAGTTGTATAAATCGACGATACAGTGAAAAAGCACTGTCTTACTAATTTGCTTATGCCGACAGTTCACTCTCGGCGAGACATTTGTTAAAATATTTGTCGATTTGTCTCACCTCTCATTTCCTTTGACTTGTGTCAAAACGACCGCTCATCAACCCATGCAAGCAAACGCGAGGCACTTGAGACAGGCCAAAACGAGGCGAGAGCTGCTGTACACATTCGATCTCGCGAGAGTGAACTGCTGACATTATAAAATATAAGAGTATATAAATTTCACCATCTTATTGTACTTTTATACGAGTCTTATCTAATCTCTGTTAAGCATGAGGCGCCGCCGAACTCGCGTAGTTTCATATATATATCGATAACTCTAGACCACGACACCATGGGAGGGCGCCGCGGGATGAGGGCTGTTGCCCACCTTCCATTAATAGGAATAAAATATGTATACAAAAATATGAGATCTACAAAAAAAAACTACCCGTTACTAACAACTATACTCTCTCTCTCTTTCTCTTTCTCTCTCTCTCTCTCTCTCTTCCTCTCTGTCTATCTACCCATTATACACAAACGTACCTAACGCTACGTTTTATTATTTACAGAAAACTAACATACTTTTGGTACCTAGTCATTAAATAAATGTAAAAGATATTAAAAATCTTTTACTAATATATTAATTTAACATGTTCGAGGAAAGTTGAAAATTCAGCGATTTTTTGTTTGTAATGGCGCTTTATTTCTCAATAAAAGATATTTTTTTCGGCAAAAAAGCGCTTTATTTAATAACATAGATTCCTTTAAACTCTGTACATTTTGTCCAGCGTTTTTCGAAATGTTTTATCCTTTTCAAATAATAGGTTTTCTCAAGGCTCTCAATACATAGGCGTTTGATTCAGTTGTTTCAGTGATGACCTCATTGTTAGACCTAAATCTCTTACCGGCCAACAAATTCTTCAGGTTTGGAAACAGGAAATAGTTGCAGGTGGCCTAAATCTGGAGAATATGCTAGAGGAGGTAGCAGTTTCTAGCCCAATTTTTGGGTTTTTGCCACGGTGACTACACACTCAATCGCAATTGCAGCACCCATCTAGCAGATAGTTGCTTACAATGACTGTTAAACACAAACTAAACGATGCAGGTTGCTCAAAATTTGACAGTAGTCTATTAATAGATGGCAGTCGGCGGGAGATGCGCAGGAATTTCTAAAATTCACTGGATTATCAAACTACCTATTTATGTCGAAAGATAACTTTTGTTATGTAAATTTACAATATATTAACCTAAAATAATGCAAAAAAACATTCGAACTTTTTTTACTTTATTTATAAACCTTACGTATATGCAAAGGCGTACCAGACGGTTGACGAAACAGGCAATTCACTCCAGGCCCGGTCCAACTTCATCCCCAAAATTCGGTTCTACATGACTACATACAATTGATTTTGCGTGAGAGCTAAAGAAAAGGAATTTCAGGTAGTTTAGAAGGTAATTGTCACTAGATACAAGTGATTTCGTATGAGAGCTAAATTAAGGTTATTTTAAATGTCGCTCAAGGCCCCCATTAGCGCCAGTATGCCACTGCATGTACGAACTTTGTTTAATTTTGTATTTAAAACATAATATATGTAAGTCCTATCTGAAAGTAAAGAACGTTACCCAGTAAACAATTTGGTGAAGTGTCCTGTTTAGTGACGTTTCTATCGCTATTGCACTTCAATTATAGTTCCCATAAACTTTATCTTCATTTGTATTCCGACAGGTGTATTAGTTTCGCCATTTATAGCTGATAAAAGATTCATTTCATATGAACGATTGTGAGAAACTAAACTGTAAATGAACTCTTTCATGACAAAAAAATCATGACGCATCTTCAATATGATGAGAAAGTGACTCCAAAATGTTTACTGGGTAAGTGAAGATTTTTGCAATCTGCAATTTTTGAAATGCAAATCTCTTCCTTGATAGTAGGAGTTTAATTTTACTTTTTCATTCTTCAAGATCCAGTCAGAGTTTCACGAGTGATATATTTTATTTTTCAAACCGTCAGTCTACCACCCTGGTCGTCTACCTCGGGAAGTTGGCAACCCTATTATAATGTCTTCATCGATATTCACGTTGAGGTAACACGCGCTCTTCTATTTTACAACCGATGACAGTTAATGTCAAAATATAAAAATGATAGCATTCTATTTCTAGAACCATACAAGAGCATCATAGTAGGTATATGTTTCAAAAGCGCTAAATCTCAACAAGACTTTTGGTCTGATATTTGCAAACACCTCAGTGCTCAGATTTACATAAATCTTTCAAGCGAATACGAATACGAATACGAATATATGCAGGCAGGTAATTTGACCAAATCGACTGCCAAAACGTTCTGTATAACGGTATAACGGTTCGTTGAAAATAACGACACAATTATTTAAATATAAAAATGTTATATTTGCAACACACCCGGTACAACTTGCCCTCTGCTTATTGCTACAAACCTACTTTAACTTTCCTTTGCCCCGTCCCACTTTCTTCGTCTACACCTTATGCCGGTCTCACACCAGAAAGACCGTTTCGAAAATAGTTTTGTTGTCAAAAAACAAAACAAAATTCTGTTTTTCGAAAACAGACTGGTTTTGTTTTTAGTGTTTTCTGTGTGTTCCATAAAAATTATAAAAATGATAAACAACAACCGACAAGCGCAAATGTTTACAAAAAAGAAAACTGCGTGTTCAAACCTTAAAGCATATATATATGGAGAGTGAATGCCGGACCTGAAAGTGTGTCCAAAATGTGTGCCAGAGAGAAAGGTATATGTTTCTATTTGTTCTCTATGCGCATGCGTCGAAAGTAACAGTTGTCAAGTCAGAGCTGTCTATATATAACAGTGTTAAGTGACAGTTGTTAAATATGACATTATATTGATGTAGAATAATGTAAATATGTATAAATATAAATAAACTATATATAAATATAAATATAACTAACAAAGTGAGTTCTGTCCACTACAAATATCAACTGTGTTGGCCGTTATCTCTACAGGATAATCTATGGCGTTCATGAGTATATATTTTCACTGAACGGTCACTGTTTTACCGACGGACGAGCTTTGTACCAACTAAAGAAATATAATTTGTTTACATATATTTTATTTATAATATCTTAATAGAATATTAATATTTGTTATATCTAGTCAGCTGTCACTTTCGACGCATGGGCATAGATAACAAATAGGAACATATGCCTTTCTCTCTCGCACATATTTTGGCCACACTTTTAATCTATAGGAAACATAGGCTATTCACACTCCATATATATATTTTCTAATGTTCAATCCAAACACACTAAAAAACAGCAACAAACGTGTTCTCCTTTGATTTTACCTACTCCAGATGGAAATGTGTTTTGTTTTCTAAGACAGCAACAAAAGAAAAAAGTGTTTTAAGAACTGTTTCTTTGGTATAAACATCGGTGTTTTGTTCAGAAAAACAAGGTTTTGTTCGTGTTTTATTGAACTGCTTCTCTGGTGTGAAACCGGCATTACATCTTACGATCGTAGATATTACTACACTGTGTTCAGTCTTGTCAATATATTTTCACATATATTTCTGGATATTTTCCCGTCATATTTGAATTGTTCCATTTTTTATATTTTAAAATATTAAAATTATGATAATATTGACATGGATTTCCATAAAACCGACGTATGCTCGAAACAATTTCACGCTCTGTTGAGTTAAGGAATCGGTGGGGAGGGGAGGAATATTGTAGAAGCAAAGAATATATATATATATATATATATATATATATATATATATATATATATATATATATATATATATATATATGTGTATATATATTTATTTATTTAAATATTGTGTTCTCCATTAGCAACATATCCAACATTCTAGTCTGATCCCTAATTTTCCATGAACCAGGTAACCCTAGCGTAATTATTTGTATCAAAACACACATTATTAAAATATCATATATCACATCGCCTCGGGAAACAACATACATTTTGTTTAGGCTTGCCACCTACTCTGCTTTTCAATTATTACAAATTATTCTTCCATTTTAAAATTGCTCACGAGTTCTAATAAAATATCAGTTATGTTGTCATCCATAAACCACGTCGATTAGTCTATTTACAGGGGGATGGGGTGGTATTAAGTAGAAAACTATGCTGGGTTACGTAAAGACAGGGGGAGCAAGATTTAAGCTGCGGTATTTTCTTTATTTATTTTATTTGGCACGAAGACGTCATTGTACTGGAAAGGGAAACTCAAGAAGAGTAGGATCTTTTGACTGTAACTGAAAAAGTTATTTTCACAGTAGTTGATAACTTGCAGAAATAGCTAGAACCATAAATCAAATAACGATCTTATACCAAATAATATTTAAATCGCTATGTTAACAGAAAGTACAAAATGTGTTTTGATCTTAATAGAAAAAAATTACGTTATATCAGTGGGGAGGAAGATAGATTTATCATTGTAAAAACTATGCTACATGTAGAGAGGGAGGGGTCGTAAAGAGGTCAAACAGAATCACGTGCTTTATGTTCCAGCAGTTTACAATAATTTTTATTCGAGTTTTTGTCGAAATTTGATTTTCATTACGAAATTTATTAATATTTTTTCTAAACATACTAAACAGAATGAATGAATTCGTACAAAAATATTTTTAAGAAATATATCTCAACATTCATTGTAGGAAAGATAATAATACAATTAACTGTAAAATGCAGATGAAAACTATGATAGTGTCAAACCATCACGATGTAACAAGATGGCATAACTGAATCACGTTTAAAATGGTGACAAGCCTAACGATCTGCTCTCCGGTCTACATATACAAAATAGAATTGCTTTGAGTGCGGGTATATTACATAGACTAGACTTTGTACTTCGTACTTGTTTACTTAACGATGTAGAATATCTTGTTGCTCCTCAGTCCATCGTTAATGTGAGCGAGTCATACTAAAGGTAAGCGTCAACAGAAGTCATTCGCATCGTATCGGAACAACCGAATCCAATAACAATAGTGTAGAATGTACTTGTGAACCTTTATTTCTATAAAACTGTACTTTATATATTGATATAGTTGACTATCAGAACCTCAAATGTCTAATTATGTATTAATAAGTAGCAATATTATAAAATTGTTATCAAATTTAAATCTGATGATATGCCTCCTTTTTCATAAAATGGAGATGCATACGAGTATGTGTGTGATAGTTTATTTAATACCAACTCCTCACGTAAAGTTTTATATTATGATTGTTGTGAAAAATAATCTCGATTCGGTCCTTGTGACGTCATACGCAGAGCTACCACAAGCTGAAAAACTGAAATCAAACTTTAAATAGCTATATTTACGTCAGCTTTTCTATATTTAAAAAATACTAGAAACGTCACTATTTTTTGTATTAAACATTATTTCAATTAAAAAATGAATAAAATATAATAATAATACTGTATCTCCGAGTTCGATCTCCGGGCAAGAGTTATATTTGTTAAAAATTTGAAATAGAAAATGGAAAGGGAAAATGTAACGGAAAAAGAAGAAAAAAACAGCTTAATAAGAAGAAAGAATAAAAGTTGTGCACTGGGAACACCGAATTACAAGTATACAGTTGGTAGACATGTCGAAAACTGATACACAAAATAAAGAAAAGTGTTAATAGAAGAAAGAATCAGGGGATGCAAAGGAGGACATCGTAGTGCAGGCGATGTATCAAATCGTGATGCAATTATTATTAAAATAGAAACAGATGAGGATATTGAAAGATGGATAAAGAAGTTATTAGTGAAGCAACGATGGAAGAATTTGAAATAGAATGGTGAAAAATAGAAAAAATATTATATATTGTATTAATTATGTATTATTAAAATGTTTATAAATGCTTATAAAAGTTGATGCAGTTGTAACAAGACTCCTGACTTGACTGGACAAGTGCATGGAGCTAGACCTCAATAATAATAGTGCGACAAAGATACTATGCTTGACAGACAGGGACGGTATGAAGAGCGTAATGATTGTTAAAACGACGAAGTAGATTCAAGTATCTTAGTTGATAACTGGTTGTGGAAACGTGGACCAACAAAAATTAATTTTCAACATTTACGAAACGTTTTTTCACGTTTTTTTCATAAAATTATATGAAAAGTGTTTTTTTTTCTAATGTATAAATATGTTTAAAACAATAAGTTTTACAACTTGTAGAACAAACAACGTGGACTTTTTGATTTTATCGCCTAGTTATGGTCAAAAAACGTGAGGTCAAAAACAGAAAAACACAAAAACTATGGTAAAATATTTTTTTTTAATTTTTAAAATAGTACGGCTAGATGCGCATTTAAATTCTCTACAATTTATCTAACTTGCATTTTTTCCGTACGGTTAAAAAATTTATACTAAACCATATACTTGTGTATCACAACGTCACTGTTTGGATTATCATTATTTTTACCACATTTTATCAAATGTCCAGCTTGCAGAATTTTTTCTGCATTTCTAACAATTTTCTGAGCTGGATTTGATCCAACCCAGTGAAAAAGTTGGTTTAAAGAAAACATAAATAATTAAAATTCATGACACTAATTCAATGTAAACTTATGGTTAATTCTTTGGTTGCACACCAGCAGTAGCCATATTTTTTAAGCCCCGCCTACTGGTCCGTTGTCAATAGCTTAGTTGGCGCACAATTTGATTATGAAGGACCTTTTAGCTATTAACTAAATAATAGTAATTTTTTATTTAAATCAAAAGACACAGCAAAACATCAGAACTTTTTTAGATTACATTTATTTTAAACTACACATTGAATAAATTGATTAAATACTTTAGTTAATAAAAATACTAGTTACGACACTAAGTAAATGTAACTCGCGGTTTAAGTTATAAATAAAAATGTGTCTAATAATTATTATATGAACATGCACCAAAAGGTTAAGCGTGCTGTAGGTTTGAGTGTTGAAGCGATAAGAACGAATTAGGAACAAATGCGTAGTGTCGAACCCTAGTAAAGTGAATCGTATAAACCAAGGATGTTTACATAAGAAATATTGTCGTTTGCCCACAGAGAGCAGTGTATATAAACAATTTGGTATAAAATATAAATGAATTAAGACAAAGGAATCTTAAAGCTAACATTAATTTAAAATAAAAGCAAAATATTGATATACAAATATGAATATTGCATGCATTTATTAACAATGCCAAAAAACAAACGATGTACAATACATAATTAAATAATACAGAATGATTTAAATGTGCTAAAGTATAAAAAACATTGCGTTACATTTAAAACTAACAGAAGAATATGCAGAACATACAAAGAATACCTAATGCGATGCGTTTAATAACTCGTATGACGATAAGTGGATGCTAACCTTAATACGTTCATACCAAAGTTCACACACTTCACGATTGAGTCGCAGCGATACAGTGATACAGGTATTTATATAGCCAGTCTGCTACATCGGGCCAAGTGGGACAATAAACTCAAATGCCACACAAATGTGAACGCGATAAAACAAAACAGACAGACTACTCTCTTCATTACTTATGCTTTATTAATTAGCTTAATGAAAACAAACTGATGTAAATTAAACGACAAGAGTTCTAATTGTTTAAAATTAGTTTACAGTTATCACATGAAATGGGGTTGTGAACAGTGGCGGCTGTGGACTACGAGAACTGGTAGTGGCCTTTACTGTATTTACTTTTAGAGAATTATGACTTATTGGTAAGATATCAGTTTAAATGATACCTTAAAAGAAAGGCTAATAATCGAACATGTTTTTAAAAAGGTTTTAAAGATCAAGGCTACTTTATTTATTTTTCTAAATGCCATAAACTGCGCAGCTTTTTTAAATTTTAAACGTGTTTATGAATGGGCTTGTGTCCTATGTCTTAATTTCTATAAAAGTGTACTATATATTGATAAAGTGGGTTACTAGAACCTCAAATGTTTAATTATTTTTTAATAATTCCTTATATGTTAAGAGATATAAACAATTAAAAAAGTCATTTTGTCTCTTTAATTATTAAATTGATTCAAGGTTGAACACATTCCAAATGCATGTAACATCACAACCGCTACCAACCTTACAGCTCATAATTCTCTGCTATATGTATTTACATATCAAAATATCAAATATTATTTACACCTATTTCAAAGAACAATAAAATTTAAATATTATGTCTGCCTTAGCAGGGTTAAATAAAATAAAAACTTATTATTCTTTGACTTGACTTACTTATTTGACTACCAACAGCTACAAAACATTACCACAGCACTGACCTACTCAACAAATAACTGACGTTAAAATGCATTTCACGTCATATAAATATGGCCGACCATTTCTAGCGCTAAAACTATACAATTCAAACTTTTAATTGCTATATCTCCGTCAACATTTAGATATTTATTAAATTAGACACGCTAATACACATTTAATAACATCAATTTCAATCAACAATTGAGAAATCGACTACTAAAAAATGAGGACACAAGCCCATTCAAAAGTGTCTAGAATTTTTTTTAAATAAGAACTTGGTTTATTAGTTTAGGTACACATCTGACAAACGCCAAAGAATAAAACAATTAACATACCAACTTAAATTGGGCCACTGTTAGAATTTACTATCAGAAATTGGGTTTTTTATAAAAATAACATAAAAGTAGCAGTAAAAAATAAATAATCAGACTTCGCTTAAGACATGTATGGTTCAAAATGTTCTAAATGGTGTCAACTATAATCCCCTTAAGGCTTTTCACCATGCTACCAAACACCTTGTATATTAAATCAATCCTACGACTTTTATGCCCGACGAAATGGTCAATCTTCAGTCTCGTGCGGCACACGGTCAACGATAGATTTTTCATATAGTTTGCACTGAGTATCTTCTGCCTCACTCGCTAGGCGACGTATTGCATATTCCATAGTAGTTAAATTAAGCAGCTACGTGCGTTTGAGGAATATTATTTCTTGTGAAAAAAAGTTTTAAATAATTTGGCATAGAGATTACGTTGATTCCTTGCAACTTCTTAAGTATAAAGTCAATATGTAATTGGAATATTATACGATATTTTGTGATTCTTTTTTTTTCAGGTTATAAATATTTAGTGGTGTGAACCATGTCGTCATTTTTATAAGACTGTGCTATATATTGATAAAGTTTGTTACCAAAACCTCAAATGTCCAATTATTGTTTAATAACTCCTTATATTTGTATCTCTATAACGTTGAAGCAAAGCAATGGCTTGACAATTATTATTCGGAGTTGGTATTTGTCTCATTAAGAAGCAGTAAAGCAACACACGAAATTCAGATTTTTCACTACTTTTCAAAAATATAAAAGTAGTAACACTAGAACCACTGCAACTCGTAAAGTAATGGTCAGAATGTCATGAAATTTTGACACATATTATTTGAAGGTTGCTACTATCTAAAAGTTATATGGGTTTGTCAATAGTGTCATGAGTAATTAGGCTTTACTAATTACAAACCATATGCAGAACATAATATTGGTACAATAGTATTTACTAACAAATATTAGAACTGTATATAATGCAAGATTACTGAATGACTGTTATATACAGAGCCGAATTTAGAGGTGTGGAGGCCCTCGGGCAAGGGGCTCTAATTATTTTCCAAATAAAAGGAATAATTTTTTTCCGGCAAGTCTTTCAAAAATTTAGTGCGTCCTGGGGCAGTAGCCCCGCCTGCCCTCACTCAATTGTGGGCCTGATTATATACATAATTTCCCCTGCAGTATCTTGGACTGATGGGTCTACTCTTCTCAAGGTTCAGGTTACGTCACTTGGTCTTCAATGTAGAACTCCGTACGCATTCCAGAGTTGTTTATGTTAAGATAAGACTGAAGCCAGAGTAGCATCAGAACTGTATTTAGAGTCTTAGAGCGCAATATCGCTACCAACAGTGTTGTCATCTATATGTCAGCCTACGAACTTATTTCGCAATGTGTTATTTAATATTAGTAATAATATGAAATAGTATTAGTTGCAATATATGATAGTACATCTTCAACAACAGGATTATCCATCAAACCGATAAAGCGATCACCAACTTCTCTAAGTTCTTGACAACAAACAACTAAGTTTTAACTTTTAAATCAAAAATATATCTATATATGTCTTGTTAGTGAAATGAATAAGGAAAAATAAGAAGAAATAAAACTTCTTCTTCTAAAGATGAAAAACTTTTAGTTGTATTGTCAATATTTATGAAAGAGTACAAAGAGAAGTGTCAACTCCAACTCCGAGGCATTGACAAGGCTAGTGGAGGGGGAAGGGGACAACAAGACAGTAAACGAGATCCAGAAAGCTTAGTAGAAGCGCGACGCGATCCCCTTTTACCAAAAAAAATAAACGACATTAAACATCCGAAATCAAATGCTAGCCTGTCAATATGATTGGTGTGGGGATAAGGAATATGAAGAATACTCGTACAGTAAAGAAACAAAACAAAACAATAAAATAATTTTGCTGCGTCTTGTTTTATCTGTTACTTGCAGACATTTTGTAACAAAATAACGAAATAATCCTAACTGTCAAAAGAATCATATTGAGTATGAAGTCAGCTGCACAATAGATAACGGCTTCTCTTCTTATTTTTCTTAAAATATTCAACGAAATGGTGCGGTTGGTACTGGCTAAGGCGGAACTGTCACGACGCAAATGTGGAGGAAATAATTCAAACACTTAGCGATAAAAAATTATGATTTTGCAACTGTGATATTGACAAACGGAATGAAAATGTTAACCGTGATTGATTTGATACATGTATGTATATATTGTAAGTCTCCAGTGCTGAACTGGCAGCTACAACTGGTATCTCTTATTAAAATTAAATAATATTAAGATTCTTATGAACAAGAAGATGATAATGAAAGTCTTGTTGCTTAATTGTGTCACTTACTATTTAGAGTGTTACAAATAAATAATTGTCATGTCGGAATGTCATGAAATTTTGACACATATCGTTTGAAGGTTGGTACTATCTAAAATTCAAATGGATTTGTCAATAGTGTCGCCATCTATATGGCATTCCACGAATTTATTGAGTGATGTAATATATTCGTTCAACGCAAAACGAAAAATATTGATGTTAGATTCCATTCATGTGAATTTAATATTTAATTCAAAAGTGTCCTATTTGATAGCTATTCTGAAAAGCTAATCCTTAATAGAATCTTCTTAAGAAGTTAGATGATGATGTTAATGTCACAAAACATATATTAGATAAAATTGTTTACATAATAAGTAACTCTTACTATGTTAGATAAACGTTAAATACACGTAACTGTGTTTACCTGGTAAGTAAGTGTATTATAATAAGAATCTGTTATTAGAAATGGGCTTGTGTCCTCATTCTTTAGTGGTCGATTTTTCAATTGTTGATTGAAATTGATGTTAATAAATGTGTATTGGCGTGTCTATTTTATTAAATATCTAAATATTGACGGAGATATAGCAATTAAAAGTTTGAATTGTTGTTTTAGCGCTAGAAATGCTCGGCCATATTTGTATTACGTGAAATGCATTTAAACGTCAGTTATTTGTTGAGTAGGTCAATGCTGTGGTAATGTTCTGTAGCTGTTTGTAGTCAAATAATCAAGTCAAATCAAAGAATAATAAGTTTTTATTTTATTTAACCCTGCTAAGGCAGACATAATATTGAAATTTAATTGTTCCTTGAAATAGTTGTAAATAATATTTGATATTTTGATATATAAATACATATAGCACCTTATTACAAACCTTAGAGATACCAACCTTAAAGATATTTGGAAGGAGAGAAAGTCTAAAAAACCTTATTGACTTTATCAATGAATGCAATTTCATCTCACACTTACCTGCTCGGGTCTAAACATTTAGTTTTTGTGTACAAAAGTTCGTACTTTTTTAGCAAACATTTGGAATCTGTGTGTGGACATCGACAATCATTTTAAGTTTAGAATAGAATATATCAAACCGCCCAAATATTTGCTTAGGTCATGTCCTAGGTACGTCGTTGACGACTATGGCATTAAAACATAACCTACAATACTCAGTATGAACGTACGTTTTGCAAAGTAGTCGTATTTATGTAAACAAATAACTGTAATATAGAAAAATGAATAGGAGAAAGGAGTACTTTGAAAGGAACGGAATGGCAACAGAAGAAGCAGAGAGAAGAAGGCACAATGTGAAAGAGAAGCTAAGGAGCAGAGACAAGATTTACATTGGGAAATAAGGAAAACGGCAGATACTGGGAGAATTGAGAGGAAAGGATGTTCAAGGTGTGCGGGAGAGAGATAGAAATGCTGGAGTACATTAAGTATTAATTTGAGCACAGATTAAAAAGTGGAAAGAAGATTGTGCAATTCATGAAGGGATGAGAAGGAATGGCAGATTAGAAACGAGAGGGACAGGAGCAGGAAGAGAGAATGAGTAGATAGAATAAGGAACACAAATGAAATGTAATTAATCGCAATGATATGTAATTTAATGATTAATGATAATAATAATAATAACTGTAATAACCTAACTCCTATTTTATTTAAATGAATGCGTCATAAGATTAGAAAAATGTTCGAGTGTGGAATATTTGGATATTTTAAAAACAAGTGTGGGCAAGTGGTTCGGCAAAGAATCCTGTTTGACCTCAAATAATTGGCAGTACCAATAATCGAACACGCAACTGTGAACGCGGCCATACACGTATTTATAAATTATAAATTATGAATAACCAGCTAATAACCATCAAACGTTGATGAACTCAAATAAATATTAGAAAATAAAGAAGAAATATGAATAATCAAATCCAGAACAAAACAATTATCACATCTTGATTCTTTTTCATATAAAAAAACCAAAAAGAAAATAAGTCCCTTTGGTAATACTTAGCAAAGAAGAAGTAGCTTCATGAAGACTCTTCCTCAACTCCACAGTACAAAGAAACAGCGAATCAATATTGTTAATTTAATTACTTACTTAATCCTCTTAATGCTTAATGTTTATGTGAAAAACTTGTCAAATGAAAATAAAGTTCTGTTGAAAATAAAAAGTTTTTCCAAACTTTTCGGTTTGCTCTTATTCAAACAACATATATAAGTTGAAGTTTACGAGTTCTTCTAAAAGAAATGAGTAGACGAGCGGTTCCATGGAGCTGTACCTCCCAGACCAGGACGAGAAACAGAAGCAGGAATAGGAACAGGGCCATGTTTTATGCAGCAGCATTCATTTTACATATTAAAAACTTTTTCCCCATCTGAATATTTCAATAACTTATTATTTATTTGAACTGCGAGTTTTTCCATTTTCAATGTTTTCTTTTATTTTAAATTACGAATTATTTTTAAATATTACCACTTTTTAAAAAAAAATTATTTTAATTTTATTTACTTTTAAATTAAAATTGAATTTTTAAAATGAGTTTTTACTTTATGGAAAGTTTTAATTATGTGCTGCTTTATCTGCAGATTATAAAACCTATAAAAAAGAAAAGTATTTTCCTTTTGGTCTAACATTTCCTTAGAGCACATATATATGAAGTGTGAATAGCCTATGTTTCCTATAGATTAAAACTGTGTCCAAAATGTGTGCGAGAGAGAAAGGTATATGTTCCTATTTGTTCTCTATGCCCATGCGTCGAAAGTGACAGCTGTCTAGATATAATAAATATTAAATATAAAAAGAAATTATATTTCTTTAGTTGGTGCAAAGTTCGTCTGTCGGTAAAACAGTGAGCGTTCAGTGAAAACATATACTCATTGATGTCGCTATAGGCATCGAATTCACGTTTTTAGTTATATTTATATATAGTTTATTTATATTTATACATATCTACATTATTTTACATCAATATGATGTCATATTTAACAACTCTCACGTATTATATCTAGACAGATTTGACTTGACAACTGTCACTTTCGACGCATGCGCATAGAGAACAAATAGGAACATATACCTTTCTCTCTCGCACACATTTTGGACACACTTTCAGGTCCAGCATTCTCTCTCCATATATAAATGCTCTAAGAACACATCACTCAATAATTTCGTAGGATGACATATAAATGGCGCCTCTATTGACAAATCCATATGGTTTTTAGATAATACTAACCTTCTAAAGATTATTTGGAGTTACAGAATTCTGCTTCTGTAACAGTCCATTTAAACTCACTCCTAGCTGCTATTTTTTACTACGTAAACAAATTTACTCAAAATCCACGTTTTTCAGAACGACGTCTTGCTACCAACCCCTCTGTTGTGTACCCCTGGTCTATATAAGTTCTACGTAGGTTATATTTATGACCCCATTCGGCATTCGTGAACTTTTTTATGTCATATTTATGTCCCTTTCGTACATTATTTATAGATCTTTCTGTTAAATAAATCGTCTAAAAAACTATTTAACTCTAAAATCTGACAACAACAAAATAACATTTGCTAAAATAGATTTGTAAAATGTAGTATCAACATTGCTTTAGTAAATTTATAGTTGTTTACCGGTAGCAAGCTGCGTCAAATATTCGGACAGTGTGCGATAGCTAAGCCTGTTATAAAGTTGTATATAATATGCATTCGGTCCGAGCATTGCTGTCAATACCTAAATCGACTTCAAAAGTTTGAGAACCCCTGATCTAGAGGGTGGTTTCCTCACACACTACCAAAGGTTTTATTATATTATAACTTTAGTGTATATTAGAGAAACACACATATAATATAAGCACAATTTTACACCTTCCCATATGTTTCCCAATGGATAAATGGATTTAATATACGCGTAACTTTCCATACAACTGTTCACCATCCACCCCCTCTCCCATCCTCTTCACTTCCTATGAAACATCGGACGTCGACCATTCACTGCCCCCGCATTGTACATGTTATTGTTCCATCCCGGAGCCATTTTGGGAGGGAGATAGAGTTGCTGCGATCGTGAGGAGGCAGAAACGGAAGAAGCGGATGCCGGAAACGAATCGTAAATCAAAGTAATGGCCCGCGCTCGTTTATTCAGCCTGCACCTTGTTAGAGTTGCCAAAGTCATATCGGTGTTCTTCTTTCGTTGCTCTCTGCATGGAGTATCCAGCATTCGTTCACGTGTACCTGGGTAACGGAGCGAATGAAAGCATTGATATCCAAAAACACCAGCCATTTTGAGTACCTGGCTACAATATGTGGTTTTACTTTGAAGTCACTTTTGAAAATGCGTATGATGTTTATGTCATGAAACAATTCAATTTGATTTCACGTTTGTTCAAGGGAAATGTCAGTGATATGAACTACAAATGGTAAAATCACTTCATCCTTCAAAATCGAAATGAATCACTTTGTAATTTATTACCAGTTATACTATAGTATAGTATTCATATAGTTGCAAATGAAACATTGAATAGAGACAGATATATCTTGTGTCTTTTTCTGTGATATTCTGTTGAAATAAATATGGAATGTTAGTGGACCTTTAGAGCCAGATAATTGTGAAACCAGGTCCTTCAAAAATATATCACAATACCGCTGAACTATCGAAGAAAAAACTAGCTGCCATATAAGTCTACAATCTAGACAATCAGGTACGTCCAGCTTTTCTTATTCAACGTCCTTTCTTTAATTTAACATCCGCAAAATATCATACATCTTGATCCTTTTCTTACAAAATCTAGCAACGTTGCATCGTACATGTTAGGCATATTTTACTAGCGTACCATAGTATCATTCCTTTCATTCTTTACAAAACCGTTTTCTTTCCTGCTATCAACGAACATAAAGTTAATTCAAATTAAGATTGTATATAGATTAACACGTAAATTAAAGATATGAAATTAAAGCCAGTGTTTGTTTTTGGTTCAAACTGATTTACAACCAGTTACGTTATGTCACAACAATAACACCAACTCGTGGCTCTGGATTTCGTTCCAGTTATCTCTAACAAAATAAATATAGTTCAAATTACGAGCGTTCGGCGGCGACTTATACTTAAAACAAGTTGTGGGGTAAAAACTGCTGATATAACTAAAAAGCACTGACTCTCTTATTTTTCTATAATGTATATAGAAACGAATAAGATAAAATTCATTATCGTATTATAGATTTATACCGCTCTTAGAACCTCTTCCACGTATAAGTCGGCGTCGAACTATCGTGATTTGGACTATACTACAAATGTAAAAGAGACAACAGCTATAGCTTCATTTAATTGTAGGATGTTGAAAAGAGCTATACCGTTCACCAAAATGTATATACATACATAAAATGTACATATATAATTAAAAACTTATTAGGCAGTAGTGCAGTTCACATATATGAGACCACGATACCACAAATACTGCCAACACAGTAGCAGGTCGTCGGTGATAAGACTCAGCATCGGAAATAAGCCGATATTAAATAAATATGCAGTATAAAACTTCAATATAACTAAAAAGTGTCTTGCAGTGCAATCTTTAAACTTGCTACAAGTCAGTTCCAAGCTTTCTTTAACCCTGTGTGCAAGATTCAACTTGTTAGCCTCCTACAAGCGAATTTAAACGTTACATTTCTACCTGTGTATATGCAATAAGCAATAAAAATCTTAAATAAAACTGACATAACTAAAGTACGTGATACTAACGTTCCAGTTTTAAGGAAATTTGAAAGTAATAAACATTATCGATAGCTTCTCTGTTTTATGGATTCTCTGAAAGTACATAGCGCTCCTATCTTAAAGAGGTTTGTACATTTTCACGTTTCATAATAATTGCTACGACGTTCGATGAGAAAACATATTTTTCTATAGCTTGTTTCGTTAAATAAATGTACTTAAAATGGTTGTATTTTTTTAGAACCTCACGCGCTTTTTACATAAAATTTAGTATATTTATTTAAGCGTTAGAAAAATATTATGTATCAAAAAATAACTTCGTTTAATTGCTTTTCTTAATATATGGAGTAATAAAATTACGAAAGCTTTATGTGAGCAAACACTGATATTTCGAATAGAATATTTTTTTTACATTTGTTCCTTTGACCACTTCTGTCAACATTTTTCGGATGAACGTCCAAGTACCTACTTAACAATACACCAAATATTAAATAACCAAACTTAACGATCTCAGATATTACAAAAATTAATTAATTACTAATATTGAGTTGCTCTTTGTCTACCGTTCGTGGTTGAATGTGCGTACACACGTTCGAGTGGCTCTTATTTTAGTTAAAAAAAATCCCTACCATCCCATTTAGTGCTATTGCATGAAAAAACAATCCTTACAAAAAAAAGTGATAGATGATAATATATGCATTATTAAAAGATCTAAAACTTTTATATAACACTTTTCTGTATATACTGGATATTTTGTAAAATAAAATAGAACTTTTTTTTCGTAATTTATCGTATTTGCTATTTAATTTACTGTTTTTATCAAATATTGTAATCTAAATTTCAGGTTTACGGAATAAGCGCATGCATCTTTAGTAATATAAATTTTGACAGTTCGACAGTTGGACAAAATTGAAATTGAAATAATTAAAATTGACATTTTTAAGAACAATTAGTAATAGAAATTGTTTCTATTTCTTTATTTTTGACAAACTGACATTAAAGTTCTTTTAAATATAAGTTGTCACATTTTGGAAGTTATAATGTAATACTAGCTTTTTGGCCCGTTGCAAGACAACGAGTCTGTCTGTCTTTTATGCAACCTTTTTAAAGGCATGGACAATTTTGTTAGGAGATTTTTTTTGAATTATTTGAAAAGTTTTGATGCAGTTATGTTCCTTATGTTCTAAAATAAGAAACTACTTCATTACATTTTAAATACCTACGTGATTCTGGCTTTTATGCGACGTTTTTTAAATTCATGGACTTTTTTTTCTAAAATTTTTTTTTTGATTTTCTGAAGTTTTTTGATGCAGTTATGTTCGCTAGGCTTTAAAGTAAATAACTGCTTCATAACATTTTAAATATCTCCGCGATTCTGGCTTTTATGTGACCATTTTTAAATTCATGGACTTTTTTTTCTAAAATTTTCTTTTTGGATTTCTTGAAATTTTTTGATGCAGTTATGTTCGTTAGGCTTTAATTTAAAGAACTGCTTCATTACATTTTAAATATCTTTGCAATTCTGGCTTTTAGGCGACCTTTTTTTAATTCATGGACTTTTTTTTCTAAATTTTTTTTTTTTTATTTCTTGAAATTTTTTGATGCAGTTATGTTCGTTAGGCTTTAAAGTAAATAACTGCTTCATTACATTTTAAATATCTACGCGATTCTGGCTTTTATGCGACCTTTTTTAAATTCATGGACTTTATTTTCTAAATTTTTTTTTTTATTTTATGAAGTTTTTTGATGCAGTTATGTTCGCTAGGCTTTAAAGTAAATAACTGCTTCATTACATTTTAAATATCTCCGCGATTCTGGCTTTTATGCGACCTTTTTTAAATTCATGGACTTTTTTTCTAAAATTTTTTTTTTGGATTTCTTGAAATTTTTTGATGCAGTTATGTTCGTTAGGCTTTAAAGTAAATAACTGCTTCATTACATTTTAAATATCTACGCGATTCTGGCTTTTATGTGACCTTTTTTAAATTCATGGACTTTTTTTTCTAAAATTTTTTTTTTTGATTTCTTGAAATTTTTTGGATGCAGTTATGTTCGTTAGGCTTTAAATTAAAGAACTGCTTCATTACATTTTAAATATCTTTGCAATTCTGGCTTTTATGCGACCTTTTTTAAATTCATGGACTTTTTTTTCTCAAATTTTTTCTTTGATTTCTTGAAATTTTTTGATGCGATTATGTTCGCTAGGCTTTAAATTAAAGAACTGCTTCATTACATTTTAAATATCTCTGCGATTCTGGCTTTTATGCGACCTTTTTTAAATTCATGGACATTTCTTTTCTAAAATTTTTTTTTGGATTTCTTGAAATTTTTTGATGCAGTTATCTTCGTTAGGCTTTAAATTAAAGAACTGCATCATTAGATTTTAAATATCTACGCAGGAACTCAAAAAAATGCATTGCTCTTCAAATCATAAAAGTGAACCTTTTCATCATTTTTAACAAGATTATAGTCTTCTTTCTATATGGAGATATAATATAAATTTATTTTTGGATTTCTTGAAATTTTTTGATGCAGTTATGTTCGCTAAGCTTTAAATTAAAGAACTGCATCGTTAGATTTTAAATATCTACGCAGAAACTCAAAAAAATGCATTGCTCTTCAAATCATAAAAGTAAACCTTTTCATCATTTTTAACAAGATTATAGTCTTCTTTCATTTAGATTTAATATATTGATATATCATAAACTAAAATGCTTATTTAAAAATGAATTATAAATTTGAAATCAGCATTCAAAATTAAGTTAAAATCCGTAATAAAATGACATATATATTTTCTTCAATTTTTATGAAAAGTAAGAAGACTATAACCTTCTTACTTTTCATAAAAATTGAAGAAAATATGTTTGTTATTTTATAACAGATTTTAACTTAATTTTGAATGCTGATTTCAAATTTATAATTCATTTTTAAATAAGAATTTTAGTTTATGATATATCAATATATTAAATCTAAATGAAAGAAGACTATAATCTTGTTAAAAATGATGAAAAGGTTCACTTTTATGATTTTAAGAGCAATGCAATTTTTTGAGTATCTGCGTAGATATTTAAAATCTAATGATGCAGTTCTTTATTTTAAAGCTTAGCGAACATAACTGCATCAAAAAATATCAAGAAATCCAAAAATAATTTTTAGAAAAAAAAGTCCATGAATTTAAAGAAGGTCGCATAAAAGCCAGAATTTCGTACATATTTAAAATGTAATGAAGCAGTTCTTTAAGTTAAAGCCTAGCGAACATAACTGCATCAAAAAATTTCAAGAAATCCAAAAAAAATTTTTAGAAAAAAAAGTCCATGAATTTAAAAAAGGTCGCATAAAAGCCAGAATTTCGTACATATTTAAAATGTAATGAAGCAGTTCTTTAAGTTAAAGCCTAGCGAACATAACTGCATCAAAAAATTTCAAGAAATCCAAAAAAAATTTTTAGAAGAAAAAGTCCATGAATTTAAAAAAGGTCGTATAAAAGCCAAAATCGCGTAGATATTTAAAATGTAATGAAGCAGTTATTTACTTTAAAGCATAGCGAACATAACTGCATCAAAAAATTTCAAGAAATCTAAAAAAAATTTTTAGAAAAAAAAGTCCATGAATTTAAAAAAGGTCGTATAAAAGCCAAAATCGCGTAGATATTTAAAATGTAATGAAGCAGTTATTTACTTTAAAGCCTAGCGAACATAACTGCATCAAAAAATTTCAAGAAATCTAAAAAAAATTTTTAGAAAAAAAAGTCCATGAATTTAAAAAAGGTCGTATAAAAGCCAAAATCGCGTAGATATTTAAAATGTAATGAAGCAGTTATTTACTTTAAAGCCTAGCGAACATAACTGCATCAAAAAATTTCAAGAAATCAAAAAAAAATTTTTAGAAAAAAAAGTCCATGAATTTAAAAAAGGTCGTATAAAAGCCAAAATCGCGTAGATATTTAAAATGTAATGAAGCAGTTATTTACTTTAAAGCCTAGCGAACATAACTGCATCAAAAAATTTCAAGAAATCAAAAAAAAATTTTTAGAAAAAAAAGTCCATGAATTTAAAAAAGGTCGTATAAAAGCCAAAATCGCGTAGATATTTAAAATGTAATGAAGCAGTTATTTACTTTAAAGCCTAGCGAACATAACTGCATCAAAAAATTTCAAGAAATCTAAAAAAAATGTTTAGAAATAAAAGTCCATGAATTTAAAAAAGGTCGTATAAAAGCCAAAATCGCGTAGATATTTAAAATGTAATGAAGCAGTTATTTACTATAAAGCCTAGCGAACATAACTGCATCAAAAAATTTCAAGAAATCTAAAAAAAATTTTTAGAAAAAAAAGTCCATGAATTTAAAAAAGGTCGTATAAAAGCCAAAATCGCGTAGATATTTAAAATGTAATGAAGCAGTTATTTACTTTAAAGCCTAGCGAACATAACTGCATCAAAAAATTTCAAGAAATCAAAAAAAAAATTTTAGAAAAAAAAGTCCATGAATTTAAAAAAGGTCGTATAAAAGCCAAAATCGCGTAGATATTTAAAATGTAATGAAGCAGTTATTTACTTTAAAGCCTAGCGAACATAACTGCATCAAAAAATTTCAAGAAATCTAAAAAAAATTTTTAGAAAAAAAAGTCCATGAATTTAAAAAAGGTCGTATAAAAGCCAAAATCGCGTAGATATTTAAAATGTAATGAAGCAGTTATTTACTTTAAAGCCTAGCGAACATAACTGCATCAAAAAATTTCAAGAAATCAAAAAAAAATTTTAGAAAAAAAAGTCCATGAATTTAATAAAGGTCGTATAAAAGCCAAAATCGCGTAGATATTTAAAATGTAATGAAGCAGTTATTTATTCCAGGAAATTCAGGGGAAAATCCGGGGACGCCAAAAGTCTCTATTTTTTTCTCTACGAAATAGGAAATTTTCAAAAAGATCGTGGGAGCCGTTTTCGCGCTGCCATACAAAATTCAGTACCAAACATATAAGAATATAAACATCTAAGAATATAAGAATAGATTCAAACAGTTGGAACATTATAATATAGGATAGTTTTTCTTAATTTAATATTTTTAATTTAAAACATTGGACATTGGAAGAAATAAATTATATTAAAAATGGTACTGTGAATGACTACGCGTATTGCCATGTGCTAAATAATTTAAATTAAATACAAAATACAAAATTAAATTAAACCATTGATGGGGAATGATAGTTAACAGATTTTTGTGGGTAAAACATTTAACTACATTTACAAAAATAATAAATACATAAAAATAAAGTGCATTACTTAAAAACAAAGAAACATTATAGAAAATTACTACAAAATTAAATTCACTAGAAAATTATGAATGTTGACTCAAACGTAACTGTAAAGACCGATTGCTGAATGTATAGTTATCGCAGAAGATAGTTAACATAGACAGTTAAAGAGAAAACAGCAAATCGTTTGGACGAAGCAGTACCTGCTACAAGACTGTTACTTCTCATTAACTAACCATCTTAAGTAACTGTTCCGATAACTATGAGTTCAGCAACCGGCCGTAATCATAACAAAAAAGTGCATTTAGCAAAAGATTATCGTAAAATATTACATTTACCCGTAAGACGGAATGGTATAATCAAGAAAGTTGTCACTTCGCTAAGCATTACTCGAATAAATTGATTGAAAACGTTAAATTGTTCCTTATGCTTTGTGTGAGTGAACTCCTCTAAGCACAGATGTTAACTCAGTCATTTCAAACATTTCAAACAGTTTAAACTACTTTAGCTTTTAAACTTTTTAAATATAAAATCTTCTCTTTCGTATAAAATTAATTTAATTTGTATAGCTAGTATAGCAGTACGGCTGTTGCAATTATTACTGCCACCCAACGGTGTGGGGTAGCATTGCACAAGAAGGTCAAATTAAATACATGGTACAACCAATATGGGCGCCATTCTATGCAACTGTATTCAAAAATAGTGTAAATATATTTTTCCATATGTAAATTTCATCCTTTATATGTTTACCTTCGTACATGGCGATTACACTGTTAAAATTATATGCTGACTTTTCAAAAAATGAATTTCGATGTGAATGTTTTAATAGCTGGAATGAAAATTACATTTTCTGTTACATGTAACGAAAATAGGTGCTAATGTTAAGTGCTTCGTACTATAAGAGGTGCAAATGGATCTGAGAGAGGGAGTTACCAGCATATACAAATACAAAGAAAAAAGAACGCAAGAGTACAAAAATTAAAGTGAGATTCTAAACTGGAGATGACGAGATGGGAAATAGGTATGGGGGAGAAAAGGAGGCGCAGACTCCGCATAATGTATAAAAAGCAGAAAATATACTAGAACATATGAGGAAGAAATATGAATTTAAGATAGATAGTAAAAAAAAGATAGAGGAATTGTTGACAGAATCAGAGAAGAGAAGAAAAAGAATAAGAAAAGAGAAAGAGGACAAAACCACAGATAAAGTTTAACGCAATGTATCACTTGAATTAGCTGGTAGAAATACAATTTCTACATGAGAAATAGAAAATTAACGTTGCAATTAGCTTGTGACAAGCTAGCAAGTGTTAATTTTGCTCTAAAACAATATTTTCTACATGGGAGTAGAATTAAATTTGAATTTAAGAGAAAAATGTAAAAAGGCATTATTAGCAGGCATTAAATAAATACTAATACTACTACATTAATGAATTCGGAACATCGTCTAGATGGCCAAGGTAGTTAGGTCGTAGCTGTAAGACTCATTTATGTTTAGGTTCGTTCGGTTTGAGTTCTAGAGGTAAATATTCAATTCATTCAATGACTACTAAAAAACTAAATTACCAAATGTTAAACAAATCGAAGATAAACAAATATACAATCGTGTAATAAATAAATCTACAAAACACCAAATTGTTACATTACAATTAAGGTGCGCTCTTGAAATCGCAGTAATATAATAAAAAATATATAATACCAGGCTTTATGACGAAAAAAAGAAGAGAAAAGTAATTTAGTTTCTAGATTTCTTTTTTCATTATACAATTAGTGAGACAAATAATTTTTTTATAATAATTTTGATTGCATCAATTTTTGATAGTTAACTAAATTCCAGACAGAATTCCAACAAATAAATATAATAAATCATGATTTCTTATAAATGAGTGTGCAGCAAAACATTTTATTACATATTTGAAACAACGGCAACATTTAACACCATTTAAAATGAAATATTTAACTTTTTCTATAAAACTTTTCAAAATTTTCAATAAAAAAGTACGAACTTATTTTATGCCAATTAACGAGAGTTGATAAATAAATAAATGTTTTATTATTTTGTAATATCATTTTGAACTTTTAATTCATATCCGCTAAATACAAAACATGGATGTTATGAATGAGTCATGTCATCATTTAATTAGGAATAATTACATCGATAACAACCAAATGTCGCGAACGTCCCATATTTATTAATAATATAATTTTTAAATGGAAATAGTAAAACTAGTTTTTATATTTATGTGAAAAATAATACAGTAATATTTTGTTTTAATGTAAAACTAATTGTTATCATTAAATCAGTGAAAATATGGACTCTAATTTAGATAAAACGTATTTTTCATCAGCGGAAGATTTAACTATTCCACAAGTATGAAGAGAGAGGAAGTAAATAGCTCTTGGGGAACAGTAGAAGGGAAGTTATGCAAAAAATTAGAACATATTAAGTATAGATGTTAGGATAAAAAGGAAGGTGAATTAAGCTTGGAAGAATTATTGCAAGGAAAGAAGAAAGGAGGAGTATAGATTACGGTAGTAAGGTGAAAGAGAAGAGAGAAGGAGGAGAAACTTGATAAGCAGAGAGAGTCGTGAGGAACGATTGCAAGAGAAGAGAAGAAAGTAGATAGGTGGTGGAAGTAAGGAGGAAGCAGTGGAGGATGATAACAAGGGAGACAAACATTGAAAAAGGAAGAAGAGAATTTAAAAAATGTTAAAAATTTATAACGGAGATATAAATTGTACAATGTAAGACCGTAAAGGCACTATTCCATAGGCTTTTGCCAATGCCAATTGCTGTATTATTTGCTTCTTTTGCATCTCTGTTCTCTATACAGACTTGTAATTTCGCTTGAAATCTTCTTATTGTCACCAAATGGCAATGTAATTAAATTTACAGTCAACTACTACAGAATTATAAAAACTTAAGATACCTTTCACACCACGTCAATAGATGAGCTAAACCAGCGGTTCTCAAACTTTTTACTTCGAGCCCCCCTGCATAATCCAGCTGTAAGCCGGGCCCCCCCACATGTAAGCGTACTATATATTATAAGGGAGTCGCATTTGACATTTTACAGTCAATTTTTATTTGATTAAGTTTTGCACATTCTATGCATACTCTAATAGGTTTAATCGTAATCAAACAACAAATTCTATACAAAGAATTACAATTTATTTAATTATTTTAGCTACTATAGTACATAATTGATATTTGTAATTCAAAGCAATAATAATTAAAAGAGCTTCTTGAAACGCGGTGTCAGTTCTGATAACGCTACTCTTAGTTCCTTGGTCACAACCAGTCTTGAGCGATATTTACTCTTCATGGCAGCTAGAGCAGAAAACTCAGTTTCACAAGAATATGTGGTGGCGAATGAAGTAAGTATTTTCAATGCCCTTTCACTCAAAATTGGATGTTCCTTTTATACACCAATCCAGAAGCATGTGATAGAAGATTCTTGAAACTTCATTTCAAGCCCAGTGTCACCTTTCAGGTCAATGAGGTTTTCTTTTTCCTTCATGTTGAGGGAGCACTCATCGACTGAAGGTTTGAACGGGTTTTGAATCCATGCCAAACCATCCAAGTTCTCATTAAAATATTTTTTAAAACGAGATTTGAGGATTTCTAAGTGTTTAAGAAAGCATTTCTTTTCATTGGTTGGAATAGTTTTGAGATTCATTTCTTCAATCATAATTTTAAGATTAGGAAATAGCTCCAAATTGTCACTTTTCAGACCGCACTCGTACAAACTTAGCTTCATTACAAAGCTTTTCACCTTTTTAGTCCATTACAGAAGGTTTGCATCTTTTTTCTGTATTTTCTGATAATTTAAAAAAATAAAATGTTCGGCACTCTTACGACGTTGAAAAATTATACACTTGTTGTAATTTTAAAAATAAAAAGTTAGCTTTATTATTTTGTAAGTAAATTTAATTCATTTTTCAACCAAGCTTTGGGCCCCCCCTGAGTCTTCATTGCGCCCCCCTTGGGGGTCGCGCCCCACACTTTGAGAACCGCTGAGCTAAACTATCATTACCCAACATGCTTCCGTTTTATTATACACATATCACATCACATAACTTAGTAGCCCTCCCTCAAATCTGGGACTGGTGGAAAGACATATAAATGACATCACTATTGACAAATCCATATGATTTTTACATAGTACCAACCTTCAAACGATATGTATCAAAATTTCATTACATTCTGACCATTAATTTACGATTTACAGTGGTTTTAGTGAAGCTACTTTTGTAATTATCAAAACCGTTAAAAAAATACCGTTCAAGCAAAGCAATGGCTTGACAAGTGTTATTCAAAATCGGCTGGTACTATCTAAAAATCTAATGGATTTGTTAATAACAGCGCCATTTATACGTCATCCTAAGAACTTATTGAGTGATGTCTGACATGTACGATAGCACTCTGGTATCGTTGGTCGTGAACTTCAAGCCGATTTCGTGTCGAGCACATTAACTTAATTAATTATGTTGGTCACACATCGCACGCATAAACAATCAAGCATGTTGGCGAGTCAGTCACCAACCCAACATGTTCGGTTCTATGAGGTCGTTAACACATCTAGTTAAAATTATACTCGCTCTAAAATCCTAATGGTGATCTTTAACTAGTTTTCATATAAATTCCGTGGCTGATTAAGAGAAAGCTAATAATAAATGTAGTCTATACAAAATATTTTCTAATAAAATGTACCAGGTGCTCGTCGGGAGCCCTCCCTACCGCCCTACGCCTGTTCCATTCCGCCGTTCACGCGATTTTGTATGCTGCAAGTAACGACGCAGTTGATGGAAACGCCGCCCCATAATCTGCGTCACAGAATGGCGGTGGATTTAGGGATTTGCATAAAAACAGTCATGTGAAAAGCGCGAGTCTCGCAGCTCAATATCATCGCGGAAGAATTAATTTCCGGAATGATTTTAAATTCAAAATTTAGAGTGTGTTTTGAAACGACCCCTTTTCGTTGCTATGAATTCTGGGAATAGTTACGTATTCAAATTCTAACAAACATTTACATATTTTATTTTTGTAGCAAAAAATAATAATATCTAGATATTTAAATACACCGTTGTGCTATTTAAATAAATGTAAATATTGCTGTATTTGTATATTGATACATCAGAGAACGAGGACGAGAAAGACCAAACCTGAAAAAGCTCTTTTGCTAATCTCGGTTATTTACCAAGTAGACGGGATTTTCGAATAAGTATATTTTTATGTTTTGTAAAGTAGCTTTATTTACTAAAATAATACGGGCACTGCGTGGGATTATTTTTGTTTCTATTTATTTCCTTTCATTTTTAATTTTAAATTAAAAAAATTATCAAAGTGGAAATCTTCTACTTCGGTGGTTCAAAAACCACACCCCTTTTTTTTGCATGTTGTGGAATATTGAAATTTGCAAAAGGTGTAGCTACAAGCTATTCAGCTCACACAATATTTATATACCTTAGTGATAAACTCTAATTGTAAAAAATGTGTAAAAAATTATCTATTTTTTATTCCCAAAAAAGTAAAATATCACTTCAACGCCTTATGACGGTTAGACGACCCATTCCGATATGAATCAGCAGCAAATTTTTAATAAAAATGTGTCTGTATTTAATTAGTAGCTATTTTTTATTTATTTGTCAAACAGCATTAGCATGGAGCACAAAACGTTGTATACTAGGTAAACTTGTTTACGTAACAGGTAATTTTTTGCTAGTTAGTTAGCAAAGGTACATTTAATAAAAGTCTATATAAAGAGTCTACAATAAGATGTCTCTATTCCATTATTGCAACTTTCAACAGTTATTAACGTCGGTGAAGATAGCAGCGCGATGGAAACTAGTGGTGTGAATAACATAGCTGTCAACAGTCTCATAGAGAGTATTCGAAATTGCTATTATACAGTTCAAATGCAAACTTAGCCGTCATTATTGTTACCATTGACTTAAATACAAAATGTAATAATAGAAAATAAACATTTGCAATCATATATTAGCACTAAGGAATGATAAACGTCTATACAAAAATAGAATTATTTTAACGAAAATGCAAACATTAGAATAAGTAACTTCTCATCTTTATTTTTATAAAATACTTAACATGTTAAGAGTGTTTATGTTAAATAACTATATTTTATTCTTTTAATATAATTCTAAGAGAAAGTGAGAAGCACGTATGTATGCTTACTATAGGAGCAAATGAAATAGGTATAAAACTTTTAATTTTTTGAGTTTTTAATAATTTCCTGATTAGAGCGTTATTTTTCACCTCATAAGGTTTTTACTATTTTAAATTATCAACATTTAAGAAAATTAATCATCGATATCAGAGTAAGATTGACCGGTTCTGTAATAACGCTCTTTTTACATCCAATTTTATTTCACTAAAAATCATAATAAGAAACCTCGCATTAATATATTTAATAAATCATAACATTAATTAAATTAAAGCCACGGCAGTTTAAAAAAAATATTTTTCAAATTCCTTTCATTCATTGGTAACGGGTTTACCACTTTCAAAGCAAGCTTTTTGATTACTGCTTCTTTTCCTTAAAATTAAGAAATACATAAAGCCTTTTAAACTTATTAAACTCACATTATTTTTAATTTGAATTATTTTTATTGCAAGGAAATATAAAAAAGAAAATTTAAAAAAATAAATATTAACAAAAATTTTAAATTAAAAATATAACTTTTTAATATCTCATTTTTTGGTGTAAAAATACCTTTAATTATTAAGTTAAAGCTCTCACCAAAGCTTATTACAAGAGCATCAGATAAAAGCTTTAAATTAAAAAGCATTAAATTGCTAAAACACAAAACTTTGTGGTATGAAAAAGATATTATTAAAAATATAAAACTGTGAAAACGGAAACTACCCCCTTACCCTTTGTGAATTTTGTTACCAATCTCTGCCCCTGCCCCTGTCTATATTTTCCCTATTTAAGCGTTAATAGAAGGTCCTTTTAATGGCATCATCAAAAAATATAACGTAATTAAAACAAGCATTTCTATAAGAAACGTATAACACAATAGCTTATCTCGCCCCAGCTCCATCTGAAGAACCGACATTATTGTTCTCCTTCAGCATTCAGTGTTGAGCGGTGCCGTGGCGGTACAATCCAGAAATAATTATAAACATTATATTGTAGCACTTGAATTCAAACTATTTCTGACTTTACAAAAACGCAAGTAGCTTTATAGCTTCATTTTACGACTATGCTGTATTCTAACGGTTGCTCTAATGGAAGGCGTCCATTAGCGGCATCGACTAAATCGTTCAAACATGGAAGAGAAGTGAAGAGGGGAGAGTTTAATATAGTACGCATGATTGTGCCACTTATTCTGATGGTCCTAATGTCCATCGACCAGTACGAAAAGCAGTCAACTTATTATGTTTAAATGAAGGAGAGATGGAAAGTCGTGTACAAGCGGTATCGTTTTGTTTACTCGTATACATGTGTTCTTCCAGCCATAGGCCGCATTTCAGTGTGCGTTTGTTCAAAAAAGGACCCTTGCTTTATTGCTGATGATAATAACGAATGTGACCTGATAGAAATATTAAAAAGAAAAGCGAGTGGAATAAAATAGATAAAGGAGGTAAAAGGCAAAAGAATGGAAAATGAAGATAGGGGAAAGGTAACGTATCACAGGGGAGAAAGTAGGCCAGATGAGGGAGCTAAAAGAGGACAAGATAGAACACATGAACAGTAAGGGGCAGAGGAAAGTCGTTCAGGACTAGAGGAGATGGAGAAAGCATAAAGGGAAGATATAACAGAAATAAAATGAAGATTTAGAATGGACAATGAAGAGATGGAAATCAGAAATTGGGAATATATGAAAGGGAGGATTAGCAGAAGATGCAAGCGAGAGAAAGAAGCGTTGAAGCATAGGAGGGGAAAATGATATTTTAGGACGGATAACGAAAAGGTAATAGAGGGTTTGTCTAGAGAAAACAAGGAAGGCTAGAGGTGAGAGACGGAGATACAGAAAAGAAAGAAGAAGAAAGAGGTAACGGTAAGAATGAAAGAAGAAGTAGAAAGTGCAGAATTAGCAAAATGTTAGAATAGATTTAAGTGTAATTTAGAAATGAAATGTAATTACGTGATTTAATATTGAAATATGTAAAGTCTATACACACACTTAATACATACATACATACATACAATACATACAGTTACTACATTTATACAAGATAACTCTGCATACGCTTTACTACATATAAACCGGCAACTGATCGGTTATATGAGGTTGAGTTTCTTTTTGAAGCAACTGTTGTAGAAATACTGACGATGCTTGCCAGTAACACATTTATATGAGTAAACGTACAGATACCAGTCTCCTTGCTTACTTCTGAACATGCTGGCTCCGCTTCCTTCTCTTCCATGTTTAACGATAAATGCGTAACCATAATGCAACTTGACCCAATTTCATGATTTGGTAATGTATCAAGAAGTAATAAAATTATTTCTCGTAGTTTAAGAATGAGTAGTTACATGACCTCAGATTTCTATGACCCAGAAATAATTACACTGAAAGACAATTGTGGCTAGACACAATTGATCTATGCGATAGCCAAATGTGATTAAATACAAGTAATTTATCGTGAGACATTTAAAAAAGGGTTTTTTCTAATTTGGCGTGTCATTTCTTTACTTTTTTTCTTTAGTGCTCGTCCCGGACCTGCTAAAACTTCATCCGGCACTGTTTCCGGGTGGTGCCCTAATATATATTGTAAATACATACTTCCATCACTAATATAAATGGTAACAAAGTACGAGTGTACTTGGAAAGTAGAGGGGTGAGTGGGGTTAAAGGTTATTTTTTATGTTTTTTCGTTTTAAATTCTCAACGTCGCCGTTCATTTATTTTGCCTTTCAGCTCTGATTATTGATTGGGTTCACAAATCACACTTTAGGGCGTCATTCCCAAGAGACCGGAACCGACAGCCCTTTTGCATTGAACCCTATATCCTCCAGGTGTAGGGGGTGGTTTGTCAAAGGCCTACCATACCACCCCCTATATCAACAACAGAGGGATAAAGTCTCCAGTCCAGAACCTCGTTTGTTAACATTTACCAATGACCATAGAACTAAAGCAAAGAGTTTCAAATAATATTATTTCCTTCGTTTCGTTGAATTTTACGCTCGTATATAAAGTAATGGTATTACAATAAAATAAGGTAAAATAAAGTAAGGTAGAGTAGAAGAACGGAAAGGATTTATAAATCATAGTAAGATAGATCTTCACGACAATGAGATTTCAAAATGTATACTGAGAAAGAGAACACACATTCAAATAAAGCATTTCACTTATAAATATCTTCAAGATTTTGATTTTATAAAAGAACAAATTTATTTCCTTTCATTTTTTTATTTATATATATAGTTTCTCGGGCTTCCTAGGCACGTAGCCTTTTACCGCATCTAATATTGTTCTGCTTCTTCTTATACTTTATATCCAGACAACAAGAATGATCTATTCATGGCTACTGCAGTTATAAATTTCGGTTTCTCTAAAAATTTACAATTACTAATAAAATATCTTGTTTCAAAGAGAATAGTTTTTAAAAAATTAACTATTATTACGAAAATTGACGCCCGATTTTGGAGAATTTTCAGGTTGACATTTTGACTTGGCTGGCTTTGTAACTAAACAAAATAACCGCTAATAGTACCATAGCCGCTGAATTGACACATCAACGGCCATTACACCGTAGGCATCATTCTTTGTGGATGCTGCGGACAATGCTGTAACAGCTACTGATGACTGCTATTATGACAACATTTTTGAAAATTAACGGAATATGAGTTATTGATAAATTGTTTATTTGTCAACACATAATAACAAATAATATCGTTAGATTAGCAATAACTTTACATAATCTCCCTACGGTCATTTCATAGTAATGGCAGATTAATTTGAAACTACCAGAAGCTCAAATATATATATATATATATATATATATATATATATATATATATAATGCATAATATGAATTAAATCATTTATAGTACTATTTTTGTATGTTTTATAATATAATTTTAGTACACTGTTGCCATCTATATGCAACTGTAGAGCCATGAAGTAATGTTTCACCTTATTTTTAAAAATATGCTCGTACTATTACATTTTAAATAGCAATATGCTCTATTTTAACTAAAAAGTAATATTTTATCAACAAAGCCTACCTAAGTCAGACTTTGCACAATGTGAATAAAAGAAATGCTTTTTCAATAGAATATTTTCATAAGTATTATATTTCTCTTTTTCTACCCATTGCTACTTTTCTTTTACCACTTTACTGGAACTTTATGTAGTAGTTATCATTTTTCCGATCATGGCGATGTATTTTCCCATCAGTTTGCGTTTATAAATCATGCACGAGTTCTGAGAAGGATCTGCTTTACACCCTCTGCCGTCTTCCGTCTTCCGTCTTCCTTTCTGAGAAAAAGCCGACCCCGACCCCGATCCGATCCCAATCCATAGACCCAACGCCGCGCCGACACGCCACTCCGGTTTATTTTTAAGATCCGGTTTCGTTATTGAACTTACCATCGACCATACTCTATGTAAGATCGAAAAGAAACGAAAACAAAAGCGATTTACGTTACGTTTGATCTCAAGATGGGTCCAGGGAAATTGGATTTTCATTGTCTTAGTGAAAGGTTTAAATCAGAAGTGGGAAACATTTTGATGTATGAAAAATTATATGTGTTTTAATTAGCATTCAAAATTGTAGATAGCTACTATTTCTGGCATCGTTGGTGATAATAGGCTGGTGTAAAAATATAATAGAGAATCTACTGCTATTACATCAAAGAGAACTCAAATTTTTCTCCAGTTCTTCACAATTAAAGTAAAAGACCTACTGTCCACGACAGCTTCATTTGTAGGTTGCATGCAAGCTGCAAATGAAGCCAGACGTATTCTGCATCTCAGTTATGTCCACGTAACATCATACAAGTTGCATGCAAGCTGCAAATGAAGCCAGACGTATTCTGCATCTCAGCTATGTCCACGTAACGTCATACAAGCTGCAAATAGTTATTTATTTGAAGGTTAGCATTGAGAAAGAACGTTTTTTCATATATAATTTTATATATGAAATGAGAATATAGTTGTAGAGTGGAGATCGAACACGAATACAGCCGTCTGCCATGAGACGGGAGACGTCAGCATCTGACGCGTGACGCATCAAAGCTCTCGTCCACTGTGTCGTCTACCTTTTAATAATTTGCAAAACTTATTAAGAAATTTTATTCAACTAGCACTGAAAATGTTTGGCTCTGAAGCTTTATGCCTATACTCACCGATTGGATCACGTCAAATATTTAAAGCTTTTTTATAATTATACATATACAAATTATACAAAGCTTTAATGAGTAAACGTCAAGGTGGAGTGCGCAGAAGGTTATTATCCGGGGCCGTAATCGATGCAGATCTTGGAGTTAGTAGAAAACTACTAAACTATATATTTTGCCGACATATATACATCGTTATCATATGTAAGAAACATATCTACATATCTCTACAAAGTTTATTAATGATTCCTAGTTTTTATGCCGCATTCTACGAATAGTCACATGTTCTTCACTGAGATACACTTTGGTAATTAAATCACGTGAGGGGTGACACGTGACCCTTACATTGCGGAATTTCTTAATTTATTCTTTTTTTCTCTTTTACTATATTAGATATTATTTATTTCTTTAACATTTATTTGTTTAATTAATTATACTAATTTAAACGAAATATTGCATTACCGACCGCTTCATGGTCTCTCTGAAATTGGGAACTAATCTTGAGGACTACCAGTGTATATTTTATTTATTTATTTATTGTAATGTTTTTGCCATTAGGCACTACATTCTACCACCTTAAATCAGTAAATTACATATCATTGTGCTTAATTACATACTATCTATCCATTCTCATTTCTTCCAAAAGAAAAAAGAAATATACAAGCAAAACAGATAAATTGAAACCCCTACTGCTTATCTCTTTCTGCTACTCCTGTTTGTACTCTACCCTTTCCTTCTCTTTATCTTCACACAATCTTCTTTTCACTTTTTACACTACTTGTGTATATATTTATTCGTTATTCAACGACAAGTTTATGCTTGTTATTGCTAAGTACCTATGTATATTTACTTTTATTGCATGCCCAAATTAAAGTGTTAATTACATTTCATTTAATTAACTTAAAGCTATAACCATAAAATATAATAAAATTTAAAACTAATACCTTCTCAGTCAACTCTATGATTTTCTTCCTTTTCCTCTACCTCCTTCCTTCTTCTTTGTACCTACGCCATCCACCTGCTTTCTTCCATTTTTCCTCTCAGCAGCTCCTCTTCTCTTCTTTTCATTCATAATAATGACATGTATAAATAGTAGTAAAATAGTAAATAAAGCGAATTTTGACAGGACGTATACGAGCTACTACGCTTTAACCATTACCACTGCAAGCGACAAACCGTCCGAATGCGGGCGTTACGTATCTCTCATACTGAAAGCGAATTTTATCCGAACGTATACATGGAAGGGACCAAACGAATACACTAGTCTCTTTCATAACAGTGGTGTTGATAAATTATGTTAGTGCAAAACAACTCCCATACACCCTACAGTACACAAGTTTGACTTGGCGACAGAATACATGCAAAAACACAGCCGATTTACGTCCGAATTCGCCGTCGCATAAATTCGCTTAGAGTGTGCGACAAGCCTTAGGAAAATGACAACCCAACTTTATATTGAATTATTAACTAATGTACCTAATAAATTAATCAGAGACTTAACCCGTTACCCATATGTAGCACGGCTCACAGTGCTACTGACCATGTCTAATAGTTTGTACATACTAATAAAACACATATGTTCCAACGAACGCCGCACCGCTCCCCGCTGGTTACCCACTAATAATGTACAGGAGATATCGTCTCTTAAAACGTGGTTCCGCAACCCTGTCGACTATCGGTCTATATATGCTGTAGCATACTTTTCACATGTAGCGTTACTCTTTGAGGTCACTAGGGGATGCTCTGGGCGTCAGAGGCTGGAATTCCACCCTATATTGAGGTGGTATGGTGGGTAGAGGTTCGGTCTAGGGGATTTGAATGGATTATATATAAATCATCACGATGGCCGTAATGTAAACATAGTTTGACTTAAACCTGTGTGAAATATTTGAAATGGTTTATAGGTGTACGCTGTTCAGGTTTATAAATATTTATACAAGTGCATGTATACGTAGATACATAGATATGTACAAGTATGTGAATATAATACTAATGGAAAAATATCAATAGGGGATATTCCATGTGAAAGCAACAAGCATTGCTCTCCCCCTCACTCGTCAAGCCTTCCATCTTGCAAAACGGAAGGATGTCACTTTAAAACAGTGAAAACTTGTCTGCTTCTCTTCCAAATAGAACGGAGTGAATAGAGCTTCACACGAGACGAGATAAGGCGAGAGTTTCAAAAATCTCGCCTCGTTCTCTTTAGTTTAGAAAAAATAGGTATCGTTTTAGTCTCGTTTCAGTCTCGGAATCGTTTGGGTCGTCTCGTCTCGGCACATCTCGTTTTTGTGAGAACTTACTCCTAAGATAATCCTAAAAATAGTAGTTCACTACATTATTTCGGCTAATTATTTTTCTTATTCCAAATTTTTCACACACTAAACATATTTCTCATATTTCGTTTTCTCACCATTAATTGTAATAAATTTAAAAGAAAATTTAAACTTTAAAAAAAGAAATTTATACACATTCCATACTACTTGTACTAATAATTCTAATATAGCTGCTTCAATCCTAATCCAGCAGTATTTTTTTACATAACTATAAATATTAATTTTATTTTAATTAAATTTTCAATATTACTATTTCAATACACTATGAATTCGTTCTCTTGAATGCGGGAGAATGAATATTTCATATCTAATTTAATAGTCAATTCATTAAACAAATTAGCCAAATATTTCAATATTGTTATGATGCTGCTCTCTTAATAAAATCTATGTAACCTTCAGTATCTGATTAATGAAAACAAATTAATATTTTTAAAGGATTAAAAGTTAGAAAACCTGACAAATAAATCTTTAGATCCTTACAATTTAGACAATTAAATTTTTGTAACAAAATATTTCATGGTCAAATTTTGGTTATAATAGTGGTAGTACTGATTTACACTCTCTTTGGTTCTGACATTTAAGCAGGAAATTAAGTGAAGAAATCAAAATAGTAATAATAAAAGAAATATATATATATATTTAATCATTAATAATTTCGTCTCTGTCTTCCAAATAAGATAAGATTACTTCATTAGATATCTCTCGTTACATTGCATATTACTTTTTTTATAACAAATGTGTAGTCCGTGATCTGGAAAACTTTAAATTACTTATTTGTTAGCAGAATGGTAACCGCGTTTGTGATAAGAAGCCCTCCTCACGATTCACAAGTGCTGTACCATACAGATCTTGAAATTAGTAGCATCCGTTGAGCTTTTGTAATGAAATTCTCTTATCGATCGACTCACGCGGTGGCTGTTGCTGTTACGTGGTCCTACTGCTTTAATAAGAGAGAAGTTAACCAATTATATGGAACATGTCTGTCAGGTCATGGGTCTACGTCAGTTGTGTTTTTATGTTGTTAGGGAATATTGGAAACTCGCTGCTCGTTACATTAAAGAAAAACCTTTGCAAAAAATGAACGAAATTACCAAAGTAATTACCAGGAGATTAGGCTTATGAGATAACGCCGTGTCGTGGATCTAAGCAAAAAATCAGTTAAAGCTGATTTCACACGAAAAAGCTTAAATTGTGCCCCTAAACTTAAACCTATTCACAGCGTTAATTTAACTAGACTAAAGTCTAAAGTCCTGTCCTTAATTGGACTAGAGTATCAGATGAAGAATTCTAATTGTATATAATTAAATTTCAAGCAGCACCTTAGGCTGAGATTAGCTTCTACTTTATTTTGTTTAAATAAAAATATCATTTAAAAAATATGGTATAATACTTTTACATGTAGTTTATAAATTTTTTTTAGTATTTTCTAGAAATTTATAATAATTCACTAATTAATTTAGAATCCCTTAATAAAAAATTAATATTAATATGTATATTGTATATAGTACAATTTATGCATTCAAATATAATATGATTCTAATATTATGATAACGTTCCTATACAACAAATCACGAGAGTTCGGCGGTGACTGTTAATAAATGCATGCAATATTCATATTTGTATATCAATATCTTGCTTTTATTTTAATTATTGTTAGATTTAAGATTTCTTTGTCTCAATTAATTTATATTTTATACCAAATTGTTTAATATACACTGCTCTCTGTGGGCAAACGATAATGCTTCTTATATAAACATCTTTTGTTTGTATGAGTCACTTCTCTATGGTTCGACACTACGCATTTTGTCATAATTCGTTCTTATCGCTTCAACACTCAAACCTACAGCACGCTTAACCTTTTGGTGCATATACATAAAATAATAATTACACATATTTTTATTTATAACTTAAACTGCGAGTTACATTTACTTAGTGTCGTAACTAGTATTCTTATTAACTAAAATATATAATCAATTTATATGTAATTCAATAGTGTAGTTTAAAATTAATATAATCTAAAAAAGTTCTGATGTTTTGCTGTGTCTTTTGACATAAATAAAAAATTGCTATTAATTACTTAATAGCTATAAGGTCCTTCATAATCAAATTGTGCGCCCACTAAGCTATTGAAAGGAACTGAGCGACATTTGCCGACCGAGAACTTGGGTACCGCCGACAGATCGCAGGTACGCCGTAGCAGCTTATAGATCTCTATAAGGTCCAAACTCCACAACCAATACGGTTAATGTATGTTTCTTAGTCTCGTTCAGATATGTACAACAGCTATTTAAACAAAAGATGCCACTTTGATCTACATACTTAAAAACCATAAAATAATAACGCACATATGAACTGAAGATTATTTTACAACAGTGGTGTAGGTGTATTCATAAACAATATAGTAGAACCCTATTTCAGTAAGTCGATTCCAGTGTAAGAGAGCTCTTATAACCTACAAAACCATTCTTATTATACTCGTATGTCTAAGATAACCTACGAGTACACATGTGCTACAACTCGTTTCATCTGCGGGCTAAACAATTTCAAATAATCAATGATGTCTTCTCAAGGCAGTTTCTCTACAAAGAGCATCAACTATAATGGAATATAACAACAGCGCATTGATCGAAGAAAGAAAAAAGGAGATACATAAATTTTTAAGTAAACTAACGAAAGCCGCTCCCCACACCAACGTTCTAAGACTAGAATACTTTCTGTGATCGATCCATCCTAAGTCCTTCTCCTTGTGTCTTGACTACGCTTTCAGAGATGATGTATTGTAGCCTAAGTTTCTATGTATTCGTATAGATAGAAATTCTATATATATATGTGTGTGTGTGTGTCTGACAAAGAAAACAATAACTAACAGATATTGTATTTTCCCGGTGTTAAAAGATCCACGAGGAGTATTCTCTCCAGATATGATGATAGCAATCGAAAACGTTTTGAGAAAATGATTGTTAGGGGTGGCTGGGTGGTCTGAAGAGTGATGAGGATGAGGAGAACAGATTTACAGAAGAAGAGAGTTATGGTTGAAGGTGGAGTGCTGCAGAAAGACACTAATGAAAATATTTGTCCGTCAGTGTGTCAATGTATCTTTATGTTCTAAAATAATATACACACGTGCAAGTCTCAACATGTTTTAGTTGATAATATTATTCTAGTAGAGGTTTTATTCACGTAGTCGTCATAAACAAAGATTTAAACTTCAACACTTTTGAGAGTGCTCGAATATATTCGCTGTAAACTCCACTACAGAGTAAGGCAAAGTATTAGTCGATTTCATTTCGTAGAAATGGAACACAAGTATTTAAATAATGAGGCTGTTGAGAATCGTAAGAGGAATTGCGATGAAGGAGATTTAGAGGATAAAGTTAGAGGGACCAGAGCTGCAAGAGGTAATAAGAGTAAGGAATATGGAAGTTTAGCACCATATAAAGAAGATCGAGGAATCGAGGTATAATACAAAATGAACGAGAATTAATGCGGAATACCTAGAGAAGCAAAGAAGTATAGAAACTAGAATCATCTCGAGATTTAGGCTAGGAAACGATGAAGGACGTATATACGTCCTTCATCGTTTCTTAACCTAATAAATGAAAAATTGTTTGTACCATTTGTTTTAATTCATTCAACAACAAAAAAACCTATTTTGGGTATTGTAAAAATGATAACTATCAACAACAACAATTTATAAAATATGGTTCTTGTTTAGAATAAATATGCATAATTTTTTTTATTACTAATTTTCCTGGAGTATTATACCGTTTTGGAATCCTGAAGAGTTGCACCAATTTTTAAAAAAACTTGCCATAGTAGTGTTCATACTTTTCTTTTACACCACGATGAGTTAAAGTGGACAGAAAGTAAAATTCTTTAAAAATTTTAGGGAAAGAAATAATTTCGATTGATTTTTGTGTAAAAACTACTAGCATTCTGGGATTTTTAATGGTAGTGGTGGATAGCAGTGCTATTTAGGTTGCCGATACAAAAAAAATCAGAAATATTTGAAAAATTGTGGTCATGGTAGTTAAAAACATCTTAAGGTGTTTCAATTTTTGAATGAAAATTATTTTTTTTCTAATTCCTAAACAAAATGAGATAAATTTTTTTTTTCTCTTTTTCTTGTGTAGTCATGAGCAGGGCACCCTCTGGTGCCTGCTTATCGTTGAATATTGGGACACCCTGTATGTATTGGAGAAAAGAGAACCATTCAGGATATGTGGATATGTGTGGAGGAGGTGAAAAAGGTAGAACGCAGATGTAGTGAAAGGTTTGAGACCAGAATGAGTGTGGAGGAAATATTGCAAGAGAAATGACAAGTAAGAAGATGAACGAAAGGAGTTAGAAAAAAGGGATAAGCGGCAACGAACATTGAAAAGGATGGAAATAATTTAAATGGAAAATAGTTTAAAAATCATAAAATTGGTGTAACGTAATTTGTGGAAAACCACTAAAATGAAATGTAAAATTAATGTAGTAAGTTGGCTACCGGAACCTCAAATGTCCAATTATTTTTTAATAACTCGCTATATTTAGGGAGATATTCGGTGTTTTCTAATTATAGAGCACAATGCAACAGAACGCTACTTAGTACCTCACTGTGCGAATGATTAATTGGAACATAAATTAGTTTTTATATCTGTACCTTCATCCATACTTATTTTTTTTTCTCAAAAATACACTTAGTTACACTTAGTCCGTAAAAACAAAGGAATTTTCTTTCGAACTTTTTCTGGGATAACATGTAGTATTGTTTTTGTATAGGTATAACTTTGACAATTTCTTTTTGTAAATCTATAGAGAAATGGTGGATACAAGTAATTATATATTATATATAATTACCAGATACAATGGTATGAACAAACCGACTTTGATTTGTAAACTAACTAATTATTTATAAAACGCTTACAGTAGCAACCTTATGGAATTTAGACACACGGCTTAGATAAAATAAACGTTAACCAGTTTATTTTGAAGCAGCCTTTGGCAAAGGCACGTGGTTTTAGTTACTATTTATTATTAAACACGTATTGGAACGTTCGCTTGAATAATTACTGTTCGTGAACAAATGTGGAACAATGCAATACTCAATCTTAATTATTTACGTTTAGTAGAAGTTCAACCCCTTACCAATAATTTATTATTTGTGTATATGAAAGAATTAATTATTTAAGTCTAATCAAATAGTTCTACGAAGTGAACCGTTGTAATTAAACGAAGCGAATCATATCGTTCGGAAGTTAAGGTGCTTCGTTAGTAAAATCATGTTTTTACAGAATTTAATCAAATTTAAATATGATGGTAATATATGTGCCCTTAACTTAATTTCCTAAAGTTCTTTAGAATTTTAGTAATCAAACAAAAAACCTTTATCGATTTTTGGGTATTGGCAGTTATTCTTAGTGGGTACTAGCTGTCACTGAATCTAAGCGATTATTGTGAGAGCAAAGGAAGAGTTCTTAGGCGTCTGGATCTCTAGGTAATTTTCATAGTCCAAACAAGCTATGAAAAAAGTCAGTTACTTTCAGTCACGTAATATTTGTACTGAATATACTTTTGCCTACGAATGTCACTAGTAAACTACTTTAACTGCTCGCCATTTTAACCGCTTAACCAGATCCTTTAAGGAAAGACGCTGAACAAATCGCCTTAAAATGGATTTATCCTTTCCAACGGCTATGATTGGAACATTTGGAGTTTTGTACATTCTCAGATGTGTATGTTTTGTAAAAAATAAATATTAATACACAAAAAAGTAACTGCCTGTACTTTACACTATCATATGCACATTTATATTATTATTATTTATTATTTTTTATTGTAATGTTTCTGCTATTAGGAACTTCGTTCTTCCGCCTTCAGTCATTAAATTACATATTATTGTGTTTAATTACATTTTATTTGTGATCCCTATTCTATCTACCCATTCTCAATCATTCCAAAAGAAAAAAAGACAAACAAACAAAACAGATAAATTTAAACTCCTTCCCTTTTTCCTTCTTGCAACTCTCCCTTCTGTTTCTACTCTGCTCTTCCTTCTCTTTCCTCGCTCCTTCTCTCTATTTCCGCCATCAACCGCTTCCCTTCGTTGCCTCCCTTTAATAACTGCACAATCTTCTTTTCACTTTCTTTCTTTTCTAACATGAATACTTAATGTGACCTAACGTTTCTATCTCTCTCCAGCATACCTTGTACATCCTTTTCTCTCTATTTTCCAAGTATCTGATGCCTTTCTCTTCGTTTCCCTTCGTTGTCTCTTTTTCTCAAATGTATTCCAGTATCTCTCTTTCGCAAATCATCTTGTATCTTACATTATATTTGCTGTTATCATGGTTTTCCATTCTTTCTTGCTGCTGTATGTCTCTGTCTCTGCTCCAAAGCTCCTCTTCCACACTTGCGCCTTCTTCTCTACTTCTCTCTGATACATATATATATATATTATTATATTTTATATTACATTACATTATTATATAATATGTATTCGAAAATATTATATTATAGGAATATATACAGCGTCTTAGTTTAAAACAAAATTTATGAATTTAATTGCAGTCATATATTTACTAGTTATTACTCACTGTTATTAAGACAAAAACACCCTGTGATTACCCCCACTCCTGTTTGTTAAACGTCACAACCACCCACCGAACCATTGTCGTCATTTCCCACTTCTGACGAGCACACGCGTCACGATACGATGCTCCGAGCGGCTGAGCCGACGCAGCATGGGTGTAGGGTGGTGGGAGTGCAGTGGTTACGTTAGAGTGGGGGTAACATTGACAACAGACTTCGTGATATATTATAAGCAAGATTGTGGGTGGTTTAAATGATATCTGGAATGGGTTAAGAGTGTGAGAAAGGGAGGTAAACATTATTACCTCAACAGCTGACGGACACTGCTGAGAAAGCTGATTATGTTCGTTCTACTCTACCATTATATTGTCTATGCGAATGTTAAATGTTTATGTGATGTAGGTATTGATGTGGTGTAAGTTTTATGGACTGAAGTTCATACATATATGTACATATGGATGTCGAGTATATAAAACAAAGTACACATGCACTGGTATATATACTATATGTGAATAAAATAAAAGTTGAATGATTTATTTTTTTGTTATATTTTACTGTGAAAACAAAATGATATAGTATATAGGTATACCCAGAGGTGTGGAGGCCCTGGAGCAACAAAGGAGTGAAGGCCCCTAATTATTTTCCGATTAAAATTAACAATTTTTTTCCATCCTATCTTTCAAAAATTTATTGCCAACAAGTAAAATTCTTTCAACAAAAGTAGCCCCGCATACCCTCCCTCAAATCCGGGCCTGAGTATACCACAGTGGTCTGTGAAATACGATAAATTACTGCAGGTAAAGTAAAAATGAAATTGTCGAAGTAATAAAGGGTCAATAAACTTACAAATAGAATTTTCATACAATGAGATTTTTACTGAAATATTGTATATTATAAATAAATTAAATTTTTATTTCATTTTTAAATTTTGTATTTATTAAAATTGTTGTGTCTTTCTGCTTTACAAACTCCGTTAAACTCCAATTCATCTTATTTACACTTAGCTAACTATTTTTATAAAAAAAAATTCGTGATAGAGATTAAAATCTAATTTCCAATTAGAACCACCCACTTCTAGAACTAGAACTATCTTCCTTGCGTTTCTTCTTCTTTTTGTGCATTTTCTCAAAGATACCCGGTTAATACAGTTACGTATATTTCAGGTTTATCTAACATAAGAAAAGTTGCCTGCTACGTAAATGATTTTACCTAATATACAAATAAGAAAATAGGTTTTATGACCTATTAAGTCATTGAGCTGAATCAAGGATACGCGGAAATATGTTCTTAATTATTAGGATAGATAAATATCTATACTCTAACGAGTATTATGTACTTTTATGTTACTTTTACTCAAAAGCAGTTCATTAAAACTAAGTAATGATTCAAAATAGCTATTTTTTAAGCAACAATAAAATAGAAAAACTAGAAACGCAACAGAATTAACAGTTGAAAATCCATCATCTATAAGTGCGAATGTTCATAACTAACGATTTTGTCAATGAACATTAATCCGAAATAAATATCTAACAGGTATTGTTCTAAAGCATGAAAAACTTCACGTGCAGAATGTACTACTAATGAAGTATTTGAACGAGCATTTTATGATGGCGGTTCTAATCTTAAATTAATTTATTTAAATGTGAAGTTTTAACCAAAGCATTACCCTTACGCGTAGGCAATCATTGTTACATTAAACAAAATGTCGCTAAAATACTTGAAAGAAGAGATTTAAAACGAGTGGAAAGATAAAAAGAAGAAATTATGGAATGACAAAGGGTGTAGACAATTAGGAAATTGTGTAAATATTTCAAAGCATAATCATTCAGTTTAAAACCATTTTAAATTTAAATCTAACGGCGGAGAAATGAAATCTTTCCCTTTATCCTTTTAAAGTAAGTGGGGTAATGAATTCAGCTATGGAAACCAGAAATTATTTTACGTAGTTAACTGACGGATTATTTAAACTTTGTGTTTAGCTCAACAAGAACATTGTTACAAAACAGAGAATGTAGCTTTTCTAACTAGAAGTACACTTAGTTAGAAGGGTATTTTAATTTAAAAACGAAACTTTATGGAATTATTTCCGATTGAATTAAACAAATGACGAATTAGATTAAAGTAGATCACTAGTTAACCCACTTTTCTACAAAATTTAATAAAATTTCTTGTTCTTAAATTGGAATATGCGTTATTCAACGCGTCTATTTCTGAAAATAATTATACTGCGAACTACTAAGGGCCACGTCATAGGACCTTTCCAGAAAGGTCACCTATTTCAAGAAAAGGGGTTTTTTGCTCCGTCACCGGACAATATATAAGGAACTGGGGCACCGAGTCCGCGATAAACAGTCATCCAGTGAAATGATGTACTAAACAGTTGTTGAACATAGTAGTAAACTGTTTTGTGTTTGTTTTGTGTTATTGTTCTCATTTTAATTTTAGCTATTTTTTTTTATATATAGTTTCTCGGGCTTCCTAGGCACGTAGCCTTTTATCGCCCCTGCTTCTTCTTATACTTTATATCCAGACAACAAGAATGATCTATTCATGGCTACTGCTGTTATAAATTTCGGTTTCTCAATCAAAAAGGCGGTGTTAACAGGAAGCGTCTGCGAAGTCTCTAGCACCGGCGTTTGGAGTCCATTTCTTGCCATTGCTGTATTTTTACATTGCCACAGAATGTGGTCAGGATCTGCCTCCTCTTCCCCACATTCGCATTTAGAGCTTGGAATGATTTTGTTTCTTGCTAGATGTTTCGGAGCTCCAGTATGATTCATTCTTAGTCTTGAGGTCATTGTTATTAATCTTCTTGGCCATTTTAGTTTGGCAAACCTTGGCTTACGTTTCAGTATTGGTTGTATTTTATTTTTCATTTCATTTTTTTCAAATTCAGCTTTCATATCTGATTTTATAAAACATGAAATATAGTTATCACAGGAAGCAGCTAGCTTAGCCATTTGGTAAGCTTTTTCATTTCCCTTAATTCCCTTATGTGACAGTATCCAAATTAGGTTAATATTTCGGCCCTAATCTATTTCCCTATTTATTTTTTCTTGGACATAATAAATTTTGTTGTCTAATTTTGTATTGATTCCGTTACTGCTTAACGACTGTATGACTGATAACGAGTCGGATAATATTATAGTGTTGTCTCTGTTATTGATTAATGATTAGATCCACAGCTAGATCTATGGCACATAACTCAGCTGTATATATGGATGATTGATTATGAAGCTTGTAAGTTCTACTATTGTGAATATCTATTACTGCTGCACCCACGTATTGTATCTATTCTTAATTGTTAAGTTACAACGCGACCGTATAGTGGAAATAATAACTTCCACTCGATAATTAAAAGAACCCAAAGTCGCGTGCACGTCGTACGGCATATATCGAAGGTTCGGGAATCAGACTTTCTTCAATTTTCACTCACTCGCACACACGAGTTTGTAATATTTGCGTCACAGAAGGTTCAAGAACTAGGCTCATCTCATCTCCCCTACACGCCCTTATAAGTTAGAACCTTAGATATATTATATATAAAATATCCTCTTACTAGAGCTTAGTAATTTTGTCGTTGAGTGTACTTGGCAGTGCTTACTTATAATTATACAAAAATATCTCTATTGTATTTTATTTAAGGAAGATTAAGAACTCTAAATATAACAATCAAAAATTAACACAAATATATATACAGCTATAGTTCATGACTACAGTCTATAAACAGACTGACCAAGTGGACACCATTGCGAAACCAATACCAAACCAATGACAATAGCAATGGCATCCGCATTTCGAATGTTCTTAAGCTGGGTACCCACCGAGTACACATAAAACTAGCGAATGATAACAGTATTCAGTTCAGTGTATATTCCATAACTACGACAATGATATCCAATCAAGCGCGTCCTGGAAAAGTTAGGGCTCTGGCAATAGTAAATGTTACTTTTTAACAATTTTCTGTACAACATATATAAAAATCAGCTACAATACTTTCACGTAGGTGAGTGAGGTTTTACGTACCTTTTTCATCTGCTACCTGTTTAAGCTAGCAAGTATGAATATATTCCTAACTACATATTACACTATTTATTTCCAAAATATTGGCTTTGGTAAAATGACGTAGGTCTGAAGGCTGTGAGATCTTGGAGACAAGTACTAAGTACTCTTTATTTTAACATACTTATTTTAACTATACGAGTATATTAAGTTTTAGATAACTATCTGATTAGATTAATACACTTTTCACAATTGCACCGCCTCTACTTACGTCAAGTATATTCCATCATTCCACAAAACCAGCCAAGACAAAATGAGAAATCGTTACAAAAATCACGAAATTGTCTTCTCGTATCCAAAATTGAACACTTATTTAAATAAAATATTTTACTAACTTGAACACGTTGTTGCAGCATTAGGAGCCCCTATTAAATTGTAATGGATTACTCTTCACAACTGTCAAATAAATAAATAGCAGAAGAAACCCATTTAGAACATAAACATAATACGACCCTGTATTTAATGAACAAATAATTTTGGTGGATGCACTACTTTATAATAGTTGTTAGTGGTTGGTTTCCTACGTGCAGATAATCTCACGGCTTCAACCGAATATATTTAGAAGTTCGCCATACGATATTCGCTGACCTCTTAACATAATATTCTCTGGTACGAGTAGCATGTGCAGGAAGTATGTAAATGATCCTACCTACCTATATCCTTTCAAATAACCACCTATATCTATTCCTATATCCTTCTAAGTGCGATAGGATATTTAAATGAGATGATGATGTCCAAAGTATGAAATTCATTCAATAATAAACCGGAATTTTGTTGACTCAGTTAGTGGTAAGCAGCGCTGTGTGTCTGATTATCGGTGGCGGAAGATTTAACTATCTGTTATCCAAGACGTTATTATTCGTTTTTGCTAACGTGCTAATAACCAAATAATCATTTAGACACGTCAAGAGCAACTGAACCTACCACTCACATCACAATTAACATGCTAATGACATGAACCGGCTTGCGATTCTATGGCATACTCAAAGTAAGCATGCTCAATTCTTTCACAAGTGTCTACTAATCAAGTGGGCTGGAACTGCACAAAGTTGTTTAACTGAATGAAAATTACGAGATATAATACATTTTTAAAAAAATCTTTTACGTGCTTTAAACACAAGCTAATAGGTAGTTTTGGTTCGATATAAGCATGCTTTAGTACTATTATCGAGCAAGTGTATTCGTATCTTTATATTAAGTCCTGTGGTACACTTCAAACGCATTTACGCGACGACGGATTCTGGTGGAAATCGGCGGCTTGGTTGAGCGCCTTCTGTGTTCTTTGCATGTGTTGTGTCACAATACATACATACCACGTACCGATATGACAGTATGCCAAGTCAAACTTCTATACTGTAGGGTGTAATAGAGTTGTTTTGCACTAACATAATTTATCATGAGAGCAAACTTTTACTTTAATTATTATCGATACACTACTGTTATGAAAGAGACTATTGCATTCAATTCCATATACTCTTCCGTTCTGAGAGGGCTGAATGCATTTACATTATTCGCTTGGTTAAGGAGGTATAGGACGTTAACGTAAATGATAAAAACGTTACAGTGTGCGACAGGTATCAGTAAGACATATAGCAGGAATATTTTCAGTATTAAGTCTATATGCGTAGACGTTGTGTCTAGTTGCTTCAACGTAAACGTTACGCTTTTGTCCTTGCTACACAAATCCGCATTTGGTGTTCATATATTTTACAAAACCACGGAAATAATTCTGCTCATAAAAACAGTTAACTGCCTGAAAACCAAATCGAATTCCTGCGTATACAGTGGTGACGTAGTGTATCATTTATGTTTTGTGATATTAAATATTGCTAACTTCAACCATAAAACTAACTAGCATTTATGGTTTTTTTATGTTTATGTTTATAACGTCCTCGTATGCCATCGCTGCGTTGTTTGCTAGTTGAGAATCCCACATATACATATACATATACATACTCGTATAGAAGAGATATTGAATGCCATTGAAAAACTCAGATAGTGAAGAAAAGAAATAAAAAAAATATATTATAATATATGAGTTAGGTAGGAATTCGTTTTAGACGTATGGCCATCCAGCAACATAAAAGCTTTAGATGCGCGAAACACGAAATGCGAAAATAGACGGGACGAAGAACAGATTCTGAAAAGTTGTGTTAGAAATAAGAATTCTATGGATTTCTTCAATTTTTCTTTATTATTGAGATAAAAAGCACCAACACATCTCTCAATAAGTTCGTAGGATGGCATATAGTTGACGCCACTATTGGCAAATTCATATTTAGATTGAAACATTGGAGCACATTAAGTTTTCTTGTCAGAAAAAGGTAATTTGCGAGAAGAATATTGCACAGTTATTAAAGGGAGGCAGTGAAGAGAATGGTAGGTGGATGGGAGAGATAGAGAAAAGGAACGAGGAAAGAGAAGAAATGGCAGAGTAGAAGTGATTTTAATCAGAATCGATGTCTCATAAACCTAGTTGCCATTCCAAACCACAATGTGTTGTGGAGGAAATGTTTTTCTTAGTATCAACTCCATGGTCGGACAAAAGAAACAGAGTGATAGACGTAAAAGGCGGGAAGAAGTATAGTGAAAACATAATAGAGGGTTTGTCGAGAGGACACAAAGAAGACAAGAGGTGAGGAAACGGTGAGAATGAAGGAAGACTAGGGAAAATGAAGGGAGAGGGTCAATAGAAAAGGAAGCAGAAAGTACTTTTGGAAATAGAAAGGTCTAGAATAGTTTAAGTTTAATTTCAAGTTGAAGTTCTATAAAATGTATTAAGGATGTAGATTGTAAAGCCGAAAGGCACAGAATTGATATAATAATAATATGATTTTTAGATAATACAATGTGTGTCAAAATTTCATGACATTCCGAGTCCGAATAACACTTGTAAGCCATTGCTTTGCTTGGACGGTATTTTCCTATTAAAAAGCAATGTTTTATCAATACACGAAATTCAGATTTTTTAATTGTTTTGAAAGTTACAAAAGTAGCGTCACTAAAACCACTGTAACTCAAAAACTAATAGTCGAAATCTTATGAAATTTTAACACATATTATTTGAAGGTTGGCACTTTGTAAAAATCATATGAATTTATCAATAGTGGCGCCATCTATATGTCACCTACGCAGAGGCCTTATGGGGTGGTAAGCAGGGCAACCGCCCAGGACCTCACTCTTGTAGGGGCCTCGCACCCTTGCCGAACAACCAAAGTATAACAATTCATTACTTTATATGTATTTGAATCTCGCGCCTCGTTCTTTAGAAATCCCACTTGAATCACTGCGTATATCTTTTAAGGTATTCATGTGCTCGGGAGTCGAATTCGAAGACACAGCAGTCTGGCATAAAGTATCAATACTCTCGGTCACTGTGACGTCTTTTTTACATTCTAGAATAGATATGATTTAACAAAAAGCATCAATGAAGGTAACATTTTTCAATCAATCATAAATATGCTATATTCGTATGCGCCTAATTACTTATGCAACACATCCTACACCATTGCAAATTATATTCTAATACCACTTATGGATACTATTATAATATTCAATTAATTAAAACTTTCTCACAGCAATTATTTTTGTTTTAAAGTAAATATAAATATGAAGATTGTGTCAACGACATCAACGCATCTCTCGAAACCTGAAGAAACAGAAAAACAGTTGACGTACTAACAGGACCGTCAGATTTAAAAACTCATTAAATAAAAGATAAACGGTATAACAAAGCTAAAAAGCATTAAATTATTCAAGTGTTATTTATTTCTCTTTTCAATTTGTAAAATAAAATTTAAAAAATACCTTACATTCGTGTACGATATTTACTTGTATATATTTATTTAATTTGTTTGTTTCCAATTTGTTGTAATTAAAAGTGTTATTTTGATAGTACTAAATAAAATAAATTTTCCTTTGACGGGGTTCTTTTCTATTGAACTATGTTTTTGAAGTATTTACTTCAACTAATGGTATTAATCGAGTGAAACTAATTTTTTTATTCAGCTCCTGCGTGAGCTGCAGTTTACCAGAAATTGAGATGCACGAAACGAAGAACAAAGGAGGTGAGTACCAGTTTTATTGATTATATTTTTTATTTATTCTTTCTCTACATCTTAATTACCTAGGCTGATGAATTTACTATAAGTATACAACAAGTACAATGCGAGTAACTCGAAAGTATATTTCCTAATCATATTTAAGAAAACGTAGAAAATGATTATTTTGTTTTATTTTTCATTTATCGCACTAGGCTTTTTTATTGGAAAAAAATTGCTACGAAAGGTCCTCTATTTCTGAAAACAAAAGAGTGACTTATTCGCACGTGCGCCAAGGTTAATACAGCGCAGGCGCAGTACATACAATTGAAAATCCTTAAGCTTTAAGGCATATTTGAGATATATTTTCAACGAAACACCAATTTTTATGACAAATTTATTTAGGGCCTTATTCTGTAAAGTGTTTCCACCGGTGAAAGAATTTCATCGCTGTAAAATGACGTCACAAAAGCGATGATTTTTTATTATTTGGTATTCTGTAAGAAATTTCCATCGATTTTATTTTTGTCGCTGGAAAAAATGGACCAAATTATAAGGTCGCTTTTAGCGGTGACTAAACTTTTCCATCGCTGTATTTTTTAGAACTGTCAAACAATTCAAATTATAATTTGAATTACAGTACAAATTTTTTAATACATAGTATATGTATAGTCAAATGAATATGCAAATATAAATATATCAGAAAGTGAGGTTATGTTGCTTATCAATTGACTTGAACAATTGACATGTATTTGTACTTGTCAAGTGTTTGAATTTTTAAATATTTGAATATTCTGAATGCCGTGATTGGTCAAAAAAATTTAAAATTGATGATGTTTAAAAATACGTCACTATTCTTTTTATAAGGGCAATGGAAAATTTTGCATACAGAATACCACTTTAGATATTTTAAATACAGCGACTTTATTCGAGCGATGAAGAACTTAAATATTTCCACCGCTGAAAAAACTAAGGTCGATTTTTTGAAAACTTACAAAATAAGGCCCTTAATCTATTGATTTACGTTCCCGTTTTTAAAAATATGCAAATTAGTTAAAATTGCAAGCTTTTGAAATAAGGATGTCATATTTCGAGTACAAATTTTGCGTAAATAATTATACCGAAGCGAGTAGATTACAATATAATGAAAACATTTTTACATGTTCGATTAAAACTGACTGCGCTGGAATGCTTTCCGGTTAATTTCCTTTTTTTATCTCCGATGCTAAGTCCTATCACCAACGACCTACTATATTGGCAGTAGTGTTGTGGCCTCATATATGTGAACCCCACCGCTGTCTACTAAGTTTATGATTATCTATGTACATAATTAATTAAAGTTAATAACAACCAAACTCAGATAATATAACTCTGGTTTGAGTATTGAACCCAAAGTCAGTGTCATCAATGTTCTCGCTCAGTGTGTCATCAAGGGTAACTGATTGGTATCCAGTTTTATAACAATTTCCACTTAATACTTGAAACTGAAAGTAAATAATATATAAATATTCGATTCATTATTTATGATACAATTATTTCATGAAAAATAACATTACATAACCTAATTTTAGACTTGTTTTAGCTAAATTTTTTATTGTATTTCGTTACTGATCCAAAAAACTATCAAAACTAAATTTATCTATAGTTTAAATTACGAGAACTCGACGGTATTGTAGATTTATACGACTCTTATAACCTCTTTTAAGAATAAGTCACCATCGAACTCTTATAATTTGAACTATAGTTATATTTTACATACAAACAGAATATTTTAAATAAAAATTAAATATATTTTACAATAAAATCTAGTTTGATCACATTTATCTGTATTGTTATAATGTAAAATATTCCGCCTGTATTTCCTTAATTATTGACATTGCAATTGCACACGGAACCAATAATATATTTATATAACGCGACGCTACCATAGAATGCAACTTGCGTGTTATACGAATACCTACTATTCTTTTACAGTTGAACATTAAGCACACGTACTGCAACAAATTATCAACATAACTTAAATAAGACAACTCAATAAAGTACTTCATTTAATTATTAACAACGCCTTAACTTTAATGTTGGTACACACTGTACTGAGTACTGTACAACCAGTCTATTTATCTTTCTCCTTGTAACATTTCGCTACATTATAAATTCAAAAGACTTCCAGTGTAAACTCTTATAGTTATTTATACAGATTTTAAATTCCTACCATCTTACTTGTTAAAATACAAGTATACATAATACTCCCATTCAAACAAATTACTTTTCACATCTTTTCTTAGAAAATATAGACATTTTCGGTATTTAAATACACCTAATTTGGTTTTCATATACTCGTATGACTTACCCTCTATTTGCCATGTGCTCAATGTTTGTGGAATTCTTTGGTTCCTGCCGTGGATCTGTAGAGTGGATTGGAGTGTTCTTACAGTGCGCGTCCTCGGCTCCGAGCTTTCAGTTCTTTTGCGCACGTGCTTCTACTTTTCGTGTACTTTATAGATTGTTTGGTATCTTTAAGCAATCAACAAATGTAAAGAAAATCTTTTTAGAGGTTTGAATTCACAAATAACATACTCCTGGTAGATGTACTATACTTAGCAGAAGCCAGTGACGTACCTTAACATGAAGAAAAGTATCCGCGAGGTAAAAGTAGAAGCGACGTTTGATTATGCATCTCTTTTACATTTTGTTGTTAAGCAGAGATGCATATTCACAGAAGATAAAAATGATGTCACTGCCGAACAGTTGTTGATTTAGTACATTTTGAATACTTTTATCCTTTTAATGACTAAGGAGAGAAGAATGACTTTAAACATGAATAATGGGCTGGTTAACAATGACTTTCTAATAAGCTGTATTATATCTCAAATGTCCAATTCTTTTTTAATAACTCGCTATATTTTAGGAGATATTAACATTTAAAATACTTATTTGGTCTCTAGCTCTGCTCTATAACTATCCAAAGTTATAGAGCAGAGCTAAAATAAGCAGCAAAACGGAAATTCAAAGTTGATATAACAAGTATAACTTCGTCAAGTTTTAGTTATTTAAAAAAATTAAAATGTCAGTATCAATTTATCAATACAAATGAAAATGTTTGTCCTAATGATAATACTCTCTTAATTACTATAACTTTATGCTGGCTCATAGCACGGTGATGTTCAAAATATCGTTTAACGCAGTAACGCTTTGTGCATTGAACCAGTGATTGAATACCAACAACTTTGTTCATGTTTATTCATATGAAATCATGTATATATTTATTGTTTGTGCCTTTCACCTACACAATTTTCTTAAATTTCCTTTAATTTACATTTGGTCCTACTACAATTTCATTTCTTGTCCTGTCCCTAAACTAGACTGGTTCGCTCCTTGTCAAGTTTTTCCTCTATCTTCCATTACATATCTGCCATTTTAGCGTTGAAATTCATCTCTACAGTATTTTCTCCTCTACCCTTTATCGTATTTGTGCCCGTATTTTTCTTATTTTTTCAGTACTAGTTCTGTGGCACCGTCTTTGCCTCACCTCCTATACTACATCGTTGAATTCTGTCTCTCCCACGCTTCCATCGAACCTATCTTCGAATTCTTTTCTCTTTCGCTTTCTTCCACGGCCTTGTTGTTTGTCGCTTTTCTCTTCCACTTCTTCTCTAAGTCTCCTCGTTATTTTAGACATCTATATTCTTCTCTTCCTCTGTCTTAGTAACACTTCTCAGAAGAGTTCATTGAAAGAAGCATGACCCTTTCAACGAAATGTCAGAGTACTAAAATTATCTGAAGACTTCTTTCTTCCGCAGCATTAGTAGCATTAATTTTTCTCCTTCACTTCACACCTTCACACATTTAATCTTCCTTATTTTTCGTCTAGTTTTCTTCTATACCTAAGTTACTACCTTTTAGCATCTTTCTCTTTTATCTCCTTCAACCTCTACCTTTTTGTTGTCCCTAAGCGCCTTCTCACGCAACTCTGCCATAACATTAATTGCCTTTCTTCTTCTAATTCCTTCATCTTTCGTTCATATCAAAACTGTTTTATCAATATTTAATTATCTTTTAACGTCATCTAATTCACGGTTACGCCAATAAAATCTATGTTATAGGCCTACAACTAGGGGTTCCTACAGTTTAACACGACACTAGTTCCTCCATTTTACCAGATTACACATATCAATCTATTTATTTGAGCAAAAAGTAAATCCCTACTCCACTGTTTGCATTACGAACATTAGTAGAATACTCTTATAAACGTAAATACAGGAATTCTGTAGCCGGTTCTGAAAGCACGAAACAGAAAGAGCGATGTAAGAAACTTAAGCAAGTAAGCTCTACGTTAAATGCCTTTTACACGATCAGATGCGATTGAGATACAGATGAACTGTCCGTCTATCGTATGTTTAATTACTAAAATATGAACGTCGAATCTGAAAAGAGACGGAGCTGAGATCGTATCGAATAGTATGGAAATATATTGTCAGATAAGATATTGTATAGGTAATAAGGAACTGAGCTCTGATCAGATCGTCTAAAACGCCCTCTATACAGATAATGATATTGATATGTTTACCACAAATGTCTTATTTACCAACATTTATTGAATGAATAGGATGATAAGTAATACTGATCAAAAACAAAATGCTATACAAATATCTTAGAATAAATGATAAAGATGTACACCTAATGAAGCTGAACACAATTTTCAGTGCCTACTATTGTCAGTAATTATAAAATAGTGTGTCTTCTCATATCTGCTGTCATTGCAATTTTTTTTGTAATTGTCTATTATGCTCTACCTTAATGGAATAAACGAAGTACTCTCCCTGTACTCCCTCTCCCTGTAAAGATCTATTTCAAGTGCGAACGAGATGGTGCAATAACGCGATAGTAGGGAGAGGAGTGCAACGTTAGGTAGCGTGGTTCTAGAATACTTCCGTACACACGAGAGCATCGCTCTCTTTGTGTGCACACGTTTTTTGAGAACAGATACTCGCTCATTAACGTGCATCGTCTATTTCGTCTTCACTATCGACATATTGGTCAACTCCACTCGATTCTCAACACTACTCCATGCGATTTCTTTTAAAGTTACCTTAAGTTAAATATGTACGATAATGCCCCACAAACAATATCGGAGTTGAAGATAAACATCACAGAAAAAATTGCTTTGATTTCCCGACCTCTTCTTCAGAAAACTTTTAGAAACCTGCATCTGAGGTTCGAGGAATATTGTCTGCGCAACGGACCTCACCTAAACCAAGTTATTTTAAAAAAATAAAAATTTGCAAATTATCTCCAAATAAATCCCTAAAGCAATAATTACTGGAGATATAAATTTAGTTACAGAAATGTAGACATTTTGTAGCCTCTGTCAGAATTCGCTGAAATCAGTTACGTATATATAAGGTGTAATTAACATATAGATGTTTATCTGTTACATGAAATTTATATTGTTAATATAATGTAAGGTTACATAACAAAGGGTATCTTTCTGGATAGCGTTTCGACAATTCTATGAAGATCCCATCTTAAATTATTGAAATGCTTGTTGGATTTTTCACGTTTTATGGTAATTTTCACCAATTGTGAAAAAATGTAGCACCAGTGTAGAAGAGTCACAAGATATCAATATATTCATGAAGTTTCTTACAAGTTCTCATTTTGAATATAATTCAATTTAAGTTATTTTCGATAATCGGATCTTTGTAGCTATTTGAAGTTTTAATAAAGTTAAATATTCTTCGGAAGAAGCTAAACTGCTCTTCAATTTACTGATTGGCAACCATCGATAGCGGCAAAACTCTTTACAAAAGAACTTCTACCCTAATAATATTCTTTTCTTTAAAAATATAACTAACTAAAAGCGCACAAACTTTATTTCTTGTAAAACATGTTAAAACTTGTTCAAATTCAACATTGTGCTGCTGAGCTGTGCCGTGCCGTGCCTTGTTGTGCTATGCTGTGTTGTGTTGTGTGTACAAGATTCTGCTTAGAGAGACTAATACTCAAGTAAACTTTATTGTTGAAGTAATAATAATACAGTTTAAGTTGCGTGGCATATAAACGTATAAACATACAATGTAGAGGACGCTAGAAGGGGTTGGGGAGTTGCTTAAGCGTCCTGAACTTGCAAAGCTCCCGCGGCGAAAAGCATCTACAACATAACGGGACCAAAATCACCATTGTACTCAAAACAACTACAAAGTTAGGCACGAAGTAAACTTATATTATTACGAAGCAGTAGCGTACTCGGTTGTGGAGAGAATAACAATTTTATTAGAGATGTAAATTGATTTTTCTATTTCTCTAATTCTACTGTCTTTAATTCTTTAATTTTCAGCAGTGTAGCGAGATGTTAATAATTTTTTTTTTATTTATTTATTTATTTGCCTTCGACTTTTATTCGTTATAGCCACCATCAAACATTTTCTTACATATTTCACATTTTATAATTCTATTTTACAAATTTCTAAATATTTAAATAATTCACTAATTAATTTTGAATCACTTAACAAAAATTTAGTATTAACAGGAGAAGTTTTAACAACATCTAATATTTCACTATTGAATTTTGATCTTTCTAAATTATAATTTATGTATTCAAATATAATATGATCTAAAGTTCCTTCTTCACCACATTGACATCTATCGACAGATTTAATATTAATTTTGTACAGGTGAGCTGGAGTTTTACAATGATTACTTTTGATTCTGATTATAGTTGATATAATTTTGCGGGACTCATTTCTAAACCATCTTTTCTTACTTAAATTTGGATGTAACATATAATAATCTCTTCCTTTTAACTGACTTTTGTTAATGAAATCTTGGTTTCTCAAATTGAAGTTTAATTTTTTGATTATATTAAAAATTTCATATGAAGGTAATTTTACTTTCATCTCAATTTCCAAATTTATTGATTCCTTTGCCAATAATGTTAATAATTAAAATTCGCATATTTAATATGCAAGAGGTGTACAAAGTATATGGTAAAAGTGACATCGTTTTAACTTATATTTCGAAAACGGTTCTACAGAATAAAAAAACCGATTTATTTGTGGAAGAATAAATTAGGGAAGTTCTGACAGCTTTGTAGATTGTTCGACCTGTTAGTAAAAATATATTAAGTTAGTTCTCTATTTTCTAAGTATCAGCTGCACTTCTCTTCGTTTCCCAATCTAAATCTTACGATTCTTCTAATGTTTCTTGTCTCTTTTTCTCCTATCTACTTTGGTACCACTCTCTACCAAATACTCTTGTACCTTTCCTTGTATTAACAGTTATCAATTTTTTCCATTTTTTCCTGCTGCTGTATCTCTTGCGTCTCTGTTTCTTACCTTCTCTTCCACACTTCTACCTTCTTCTGTCGCCACTCCGTTCCTTTCAAAGTACTCCTTTATCCTTTTCGTTCCTCCAGTTCACCCTTCTACCTACTCTCTTTACTTATTTTCCATAAGATCTCGCACTCAGCATTACTCATTTTTTCCTAATCGTTTTCATTTTAACGAATTCTGGCGTGATATTATTAAATTGTGCCTGAATGCACGCTGGGTTGCAAAACGAGGTCCTCTCTCGTTATTAAGTAATTAAACGTAATTTTAAGCCCATTTGAATGCGCACAACCACACTCTTCAAGGATTAATGGCCGCTGTGTGGCGCGCGTTTCAAATAACGAAGTTTACACGCCGCGCACTGTATCTTACTTATTTATGAAACCAAAACAAATAAAAGCTTGATTTGTTTTTTGCATTATATTATTGGTACAAACAGTACCACAATATGCTTAGGATATAAATAGAGTCATCATGACGTCACACGGGTATATTGGATCTATGAGTTGAATATTAAATTTCATAATAAATTTGTTATACATAAATTTAAATATTTATAGAAGTTATTTATTCGAAGTTGAATTTATTTTATTATAGCTGGATTATTATCAGCCAGGACATAAACAACAACAAACTCTATAGCCCAGATAATATAATACGACGGGTTTTCCAATTATACTTGAATTAATTATTTTTTATTAAAATAGAATTTGCATAAATTTATTTATAGATTTGTGATAAAATTAAAGTTAAAAGTATGGAAATCTTTTTTAAGTAGCACCTCGATAGTCCGAACTATCGTTTTTATGTATCATTTTATGTTATACATTGTTCCACTTAATACCTATCCGAATCCTGTAAATGTAATGACCCTCGCACACTGCAAGCGACAAAGTCGTCCGAATACGTGCGTTATGTTGGTCTCATACTGGAAACGAATTTGAGCGAATTTGAGCAAATTTTAACCAAGCGAATACATGCTACAACGCTAAACCTATCCGAACCTTGTAAATACAATCAACCGTCTTAAACTGGAAGGAAATGTGATAGTCTTTTTCATAATAGTGGTGTATCAATAAAAATTAAAGTAAAAGTTTGCTCTCATGATAAATTGTATTAGTGCAAAACAACTCCAATACATCCTATAATACACAAGTTTGACGATTGCAAACGCGAACCCCCAATCTGTCCGAACCGAATGAGAATGCAACTGTATTGTTAGTGTAACGCACGTGTATACTGGTGAGAGAACATACATGGCACGAACGAAACTAAACTGATTTCAAATTGGTTTTGAGCAAGTTTTGAGCGACTGTGTTTCTAGGTTGCAGGGTAATTACTTTGCATTGTTTTGATGGTGACATCATGAGCAGAGACGTGCACATATACTATTCAAAAGTATTTAAATACATACATACATACAAATACCTCATAATATGACACAATAAAATCTCCTATTATGCTATTGTTAAAAATTCTATAGAGTCACGAAACACAAAGAAAATGATATAATTTAAAAAGTAAAATATACTTTAAAATATGACAGCCTAAAATGACTAGCCTTGCATTTCTTATTGTTCTATGTGTTCATTTTATTTTTTATCAGAGCAAAATAAAGCACCACCTACCTATTCTTTTCATGATTTATTTATTTAGCACTTGGCAACCCTACTTTTACATAAGTATAAATAGTATGGTCCGAGACTAATGATGGCCTGGGGTTATAGTCAATATGGGGGCCTTTTTTAGAATATGGTCATAATTGAACCGAGTTTTAGAGCGCCTTAGGCGGACTACCACTTTCATCCAAACCCAACTCCTCCTTCCCCCTCCCCCCCATTCGCTGGGTACACTTGTGAGTGAAGTTAGTACCTTCGAACAGGTGTCTTATTTATATTTAAAAACATATTTGAAAATGTTGTAATGTATGTAGTAGACTTTATTAATTTTAAAAAGCCTTATATTACATAATGTCACATCTGGCAACAATAATAAATATTCAGTTAGCTTTAATATACGACGCAACAGCACAAAAACGAAAGAATGTGTTAATATAAAATAGACTGGAAGCATCACTCCTGTAGGCATCATCCAACCTGATACAATTTTAATTAATTTTTTCTACGTTGTAATTTAAAGAGTATATTTTACTCCCCTTCATATTACCACCACGACACAACCCTCTTATACTTACCCTTCCTCACATCCCTCCCCCCCCCCCCCTCTTAATACGTTAACAACAGCGCTATCTTCCTTTCCTTTCATTCAAATTCAAGGTAACCACTTTTTCACAACGTCAGTTCAAAGCACAGCCATTATAAATAGAGTACTTACTAGGGGTAGTAACTGGTGGGGGTGGGATAGGATTGTAAAGAAGGGGTCGTATTCGTAGAGAGGATGAAGTAAATATAAAAGGGAGGGAGTAATAACAGCTTGCATAAACAAGTGTTAAAGAGGCTGATGATAATTGACGGGAAAGGTAAATTAATTAGGAAAGGATTGGAAAATAAATAAATTAAGCAGCCGCCTTACAACTTAAATTAATGAATCATCATGATTCGATTTTAATAATTAAATTATTTTGAAAAACATTTTGTGAATAATGGAATGTGGTGTGGTATGCTTTTGTAAAGTTTATGTCAAAATTTGTTGGTTATTTTGGATTATTAATTATTATTTAAGGGGACCATCTGTTTCATAGCTGATTTTCTTAGATATCGTGTATTTGTATTCGGAATTTTATATCAAACAGTTTTTCGTTAAGGAGGTACAGGACGTACCGTCAATGCAAAAAGTTTATCTCTCGGTAATACGAATTTCAAAATACGAAGTACATGAGGGACGAGCAAATATTGGAACTGTACCTTTGAAAATGAATTTTTCAATTCCCTATTAAACTGCTCTTTGCTTGTTAAAATGATTTTTTATGCATATAATAGTTAAATAAATTAAAAATTACCTATAATGAATATCAAATTTATATTAATTCAATTTAAATACAAATTAAATTTACGTGTGTTGACGCATGCGTGATTTGGTATTTTAACCAATAAATTGTTATATTCTATATTACATTTATTCCGATTTTGAAATTTCCGCTCAAATTGGCATTTGCAACGTTGCCGGCTTATAACCTACATTTACTGTTTGTTAAAGGTTTTATTTAAATATTTTCGTAAATATTTGCCCATTGAGTGCAAAAAGTGTACCGTGCAATCAAAGAATCGGTCTGTTTGACAAATTATAGCAGGAGCATTGTTTTTTAATGAGAAAAATTGCCGGGTCTGAATAGCATTTGTCGGAAACGGAATTCAAATTTTCACTGTAACTCGCAAACAAATGTCATGAATTTTTGACACATATCGTTTAAAGGTTGGTATTATCTCAAAATCATATGGATTTGTCAATAGTGGTGCCATCTAAGAACTTATTGAGTCATATGTTAGGAACACAAGCAGTCAATAATGTACTGATATAAATTGGATTGAAAAGTTTCTCAAAAATTATTTTCTGGAATCTACAAAGTGTATACCCTCCTTAAAAGCATACTTCTTCTAACAATATTTCAATGCTATTTACAATTTGAAACATTTATATACGAACCTCGTTAGTTACCTATGTAACAAAATATCTAATATTCTCTTGATTCCATTGTTCAATTACGGGAGTGGGTGGTACCTACTCAATAGTATTTTCATAGAAATTCATTCAAAAACGAAGAACTGAATTGTTTCCATTGAATACTTGTACTCGTACTTACTTAATCCTATTTCTGTTCTCCCAGTTTATTTTCATCATTTTCTATATACAATATTATGATACACTCGTATAGCGGACAAGTTGGTGCTCTAGGTATTTCGACTTCGACTCGACTCGCCGTTTTAATACCTTTAAAGCAGTTAAGCTCAGGAGTCGTTGTCCCGTTCACCGGTGAGTAAGTACAGAAGATTATTCAGCCTGGTTTATACATTGCGAATTATATTAAGCTTTGCTGTTAGTGATCTATTATTAAAGAAAGTCTTATACTGTACTCCTAAGGACATGAAATATGCATGAGCTCAGATGAGGTAATATTCTCGAAGAAGTATTTTTAATATCTGCAGGTTAACTTTCATAACTTCTGCTCCTATCACGTGAATATTCATTAACAAATTTTCATTTTAACATTATATCTACATTTACAAAGCCAAGAAACCATGATTCATATTCAAGTTTAATAATTAAATTGATAGAATTACAAGATAGAGTGCGAATTATAGTTTAATACGACCACTATTTAATACCACTGTTCTTCAGAAGTGCACCTTACAGCAGACCCCTCTTTCCCATTGGGCACTTTGGGCAAGTGCCCAGGGCCCCGCGATCGATAGGGGCCCCCCTCAGATCATATACAAAGTTCCTAGTTCCTGTCAGATCATCAAACGATAACCAATATTTATTACCAAAAAACTTATTTGATTCGAAGAAATCGAACCTAAATTACTGACTAAAATACCAACTTACTCGCTTTTAAATGCGCGAAGCTATTCTACTCTCGCCCAAAAATTAGGCGAAAAATTATTGATTGTGTTCTGAGGTATTCTTTACTTAAATCATCGTTTGCTTGTTTCTTTTTGTGTTAGCGACTATTTTCGGTGTAAAAATAAATACATGCTGAATTATAATATAACGTCGAACCGGTCATATCCTAGTGGATCTGAAAAAAGGAAAAAAGCTGTACATCAGAAGGAAGTAATTGAAAAGTTACCAAAATTAACATCATATTTTACTACTACTACTGGAGAAACTTTTGTAAGTAGCAACCAAACCAAAAATCTTCCACATGATGAGTCGTGTCGTTCACAAATTGGGGAAATTTCTGAATCCTCATGTTCTTCAACAATTTCCACCAACTTTGGAAAAGACATTGAATCAGAAAGCAACCGTCCATATAACGAAAGAGCAACAAATTCGGTGATTTCACAAATAGCGACAACTGTGTCAGTAGAACAACAACAGTTTTCCAACCCGGAAGAAATATCACACGATCTCGCCGATTACTTTCATGAAAATTTTACAGAAAAAATAGGGGAAATATTGATTCGTAAGGGATCTGCATATTTTCAAAATAAAGATTCTGACTTTTCCGATACATCCAGAACCTACAAAGATGGTAATAAATCAGTAACTAGGTATTTCAACAAAGCATTATTTATTCGCAAATTGAAGAACAATGAAAGCGTCGAAAGAAAATGGTTGTTGTACTCGCTAGAAGTGGATTATTGAAAAAATGTACTTAAACGGATTGTAGCTGTTGTAAAATTTTTGGCATCGAGAGGGCTTTCGTTTCGCGGTGACAATGAAATCCTAGGATCTCCTAATAATGGAAATTATTTGGGATGTGTGGAATTATTGAGTGAATTCGATCCATTTATAGCAGATCACTTAAAAAAATTTGGGAATCCTGGAAAAGGTAACATTTCTTATTTATCAGCGAATATTTGTAACGAGTTTATTGACGTAATGGGAAAACAGGTTCTAAAAAAAATTATAAATGAGGTTAAATTAGCAAAATATTTTTCTATTAGTGTTGATAGTACGCCCGATCTGTCTCATGTTGACCAGCTAACTTTTATAATTCGATACGTGAATGACAGTGTTCCTGTTGAAAGGTTTCTGAAGTTTATACCTATTATAGAGCATAAATCTGGGTACTTAGCGGAAACCATTTTGAATTTTTTAGATAACCATGATATTCCCATAAAAGATTGCAGAGGACAAAGCTACGACAATGCTTCAAATATGTCGGAGAAGTATACTGGTCTACAAGCAAGAATCAAGGAGAAATGTGAATTTGCCACCTTTGTACCATGTGCGGGACATTCATTAAACTTAGTAGGTGTACATGCTGCTGGGTGTGTATCGGAGGCAACAACGTTTTTTGAAATGGTTCAGAAAATGTACAACTTTTTTTCGGGCTCTACTCGTCGATGGAATATATTGACAGAACATTTAGGTTCAAAAAAAGTTGTTAAAAGTCTTTCACAAACCAGATGGTCAGCCCGAGCAGATGCAATAAGCGCTTTGCATGAAGGTCATGAACAAGTTATAGAAGCTTTGATATCAATCGCAAAAGATACAGAACAGGCACGAGAAACTAGAGACGAAGCCCTTAGTTTATCCAGAAAAATGTAAAAACTAGAATATATTATACTAACGGAAATTTGGAACTGTATATTGGAAAGAATAGACAAAATAAGTAATTATCTTCAGAAAGAAACAATAACACTGGACGTTGCAACTAATATGTTTACTTCACTTGATAATTTTATTATTAACCTCAGGGATAAATTTGATTACTTCGAATCGTCTGCCAAAGAAAGAAACCCGGAATCTGACTACAAGGACCTATCTCAAAGAACAAAACGCAGAAGTTCTCGCTAGAGTTTTTTTGATGGCTCTGCGCCGTCAGTCCAACTGAATGGAAGAGAGAAATTTAAAATAGAAACCTTTCTTCCCATAATTGATACCCTCAGCGTTCATTTAAAACAGTGATTAAGTTCGTATAAGAATATCAGTAAACGTTTAGATTTATTTTTTCGCTTGAAAACTCTCAATTCTGAAGAGTTGAGACAAAGTTGCAAAGAATTTGCTGAATTTTATTATGAAGATGTTAATGAGAAAGAGTTAGAAATAGAATGTTTGCATTTAACAGAATACTTGAAAATTGATGACAGTTAAAATAAGGATTGTATATTAAAAATATATCAACTTCAGATAAGTTTCTTTGTCTATTCTAACAAAATAGTGTTCTGTCAAAGTCATAGGGGCCCCATTATCCTAACATGCCCAGGGCCTCCAATAGGTTAAAGACGGCCCTGCCTTACAGGACTATAACGAAATTAACTACCATCAAGCGCACAGGCAAATAAGTTGCACTAAAATCATACCAGGTCCAAAAAATCAGTAGGCTTGTGTTTAGATTGTGTTAAGATTCATTTGATTTTAGCAATGCAATTTTCCATGCAATGCAATATGATTGCTATTTTTAAATTTCATATCATTTAGGATGACGCTAAAATAGATCAAAGGAGTTATTGAATGAAAAGTAGATACCTGTATACTATATACTATAGAGTGCGTCTCCGCTCCAACTTCATCAAAAATGTTACCCCGGATGGGTAACTCTTCCTATGACCACTCAGCATGCACTTTCCTGTTACAATGTTACAGATTAGGAGCCATCCATAAATTATGTCACACAAATTATATGACAAGGGGAGCAAGGTTTCTGAAGCGTTGAAGAAGTTCAGAACAGAAAAAGAAACGGTAATTTCGTGAAAAAAGTAAAAGTAATAATTGAAATGTGTAGTAAATTAAATGCGTTTTTTTATGAGAAAGTAATTTCCTTAAAACTTAGAATAATATCTAAAAAAAAACAAAAGATCATTTATTTTAAAAGTTATAAACTATTACAAAAAAAATTATTATAGTTCAAATTACGAATGTTCTTCGGTGACTCATACTTAAAAGAGGTTATATTAAGAGCCGTATAAATCCATGATACGATGGTAAATTATATCTTATTCATTCCTATGTGCATTATAAAAAAAATTAGCGAATAATTGCTTTTTGATTGAGCTGCATATTTATATGGCACAACTTCTTATAATCATGAGTCACCGCCGAACTCTCGTAATTTGAACTGTAATTGATATATGTAACTTCATACCAAGGAGGATCCGTAAAACGTGAAAAGATTGGGAGTGGGGGCACACTAGCGAAATTTATGAATGACTCCTTCGCTCAAATTTCTAAAACAAAACATTACTAGAAACTGCAGAAGAAAATGTTGAATTATTTAATATTTTAGCAGTATTTCGATTAATACATACAATATGTGTTTAGTCCTTAGCTGGTGTGTTTTACATCCACCAACAATATCGCATTAAATATAAAATATAAACGTAGCTGATTCTGTTTCTACGAACAGGTGGGTCGATGTAGAACCCTATTCTCTTTTTACCTTATTATAGGGTGAGTAAAAGAGAGAGATGATGGTGCTTAAGGAATTTTAAATTATTAATATCCCGTCCATGAATGATTGATACGAAGGAGTAGAATATTATAATACAAACAAAAACACTATACAAGAGCATAAGTCAAACAACCCACCCCTCTATAGACGTTGGGCTTCGCGGGTGCAAAAGGGAGTAGAGGAGGGAGAGACCTCAATGATGACAAAAAATAAAAATAATAAAAAACAAAGACTTATTTTACATGTCAAGGTTTAGAATGAAATTTATTTTTGATATACTTTTTTGTTTTTTATTTTGTTCATATTTTTTTATTTGTGTTTTCTCTGACGTACATTTTTTAAAACATGAAAACTGAACTTGTACTTATTTATGCGTCCGTGTGCGTGTGCGTGTGCGTTCGTATTCGTACGCGTGTGTTTTGTATTTGTTTGTTTCTGACGTTTGCTTACATATTAATAAGTTCTAAAATGTATGAGATCTCCATCAAAAGCTACCACATGCACATCCCCTTGAATAATGCCATGTCATACTTTATTATTTAAGGGTTGTTTTCTGTGATATGTTTATTTTTAATTAAATTATTATTACTAAACTCTTTTTTATATATTTTAGATATTTTTGAACACGCAAACAACCCTTATTATGTTTTTATTTTATAACTTAAGACAGAGATGACATTTTATATTCCCCTTTTCAGTTCTAGCGTAAGGGTAAATCTAATAACTTATTTTACTATTTTAGTGTACCAGTAAAATTCCCTCTAAACACAAAACCTAAACTCATGTAATAGTTTATATCCAACATTACGTTTTATTTTTACCGAAGCTTAAAGCTTGTTAAATTTCTTGTAACATTCGTGCTTTGATTTGAGGTTAGTTAATTTAATTGGTGCGCATGCGTCGTTAGTACTATAGATATAAAAGTTGACAGTTGGACAAATTGTAATGTGGAATAATTAAATTTGCCATTTCATTAATAACAATTAGTAACAGAAATTGTTTTTACTTCTTTATTTCTGAGAAACTGACATTGAATTTCTTTTAAAAACAAATCTTACTGCATTTTGACAGATTATCACATTTTGGAGGTTATAATATAGTACAGTTTTTCTGTATTTTGTATTTTTAATTTAGAATTACTGAACAAAGAAAACTTAACTAAATTCTTAATAAAAAATGGTTCATGGTTCTAACTATGCACATTTCCATATGCAATATAATTTAAGCTTCATTTCAACTCACTGAGTTTTAGTGTTAATTTAAAGTTTTAACCTAAAATGTAAAGCCTCATTCCCACTCACTGTTTTGATATTTAAGTTACTGTTTTTATTTAATATTGTAATCTAGGTTTCAGATTCTCGTTAAAGCATTCCTTTTCACATTTGTGTTTTAATTTAAGTTTAGTTAATTTAGTTGGTGCGTATGCATCGTTAGTAATATAAATGTTGACAGTTGTTGACACATACAACATTGTATGTGAAAGAATTAAAAGTGCTGTTTTTTAATAACAATTAGTAACAGAAATGTTTTCTCTTCTATATTTTTCAGAAACTGGCATTAAACTTCTTTTAAAAGTAATTTCTACTGCATGTTGACAGATTGTCACAATTTGGAGGTTATAATATAATATAGTTTTTCTTAATTTAATATTTTTAATTTAAAACATTGGATCTTGTAAGGTTCTAAAAAAACTAAGAAAACTTAAAAAATAAATTAAATTAAACATGGTACTGTGAATGACTACACATGTTGCCATATGCTAAACAATTTAAATTAAATACAACATTAAATTAAAGCAGTGAGTTGGAATGATACTTAAGTTTCAGCTTGTGAAATATAATCATTCATATAATATAAAATCAAAAAAATGTTTAATCACCAAACGAATTCCAATACACTCAATATCGCTTTACAACATAGTAGAGTATAATGCCGAATCAATGTTCATTTTCGTCTGTGGCGTGTGAACGTGCAATGAAATGAAAATGAACGGTTCACCGTCTGATATCAGCTTAGGTTCGTACTAGCTAAACATAACTACATATACTGACAGAAATTTGACATACATTTATGTATTATTTTACTTAGTAAACACCTACTCACCACAGTCTCATTATATTATATTATACCTATTCTACACGCTTATATTCCTAAAAAAGTTTAGATTTTATAATCCTTAAAAACATTTTATAATTCTTAAGAAGTTTTATGAGTGCGCAAAAATGCGCAAAAGAGTAAATTTATTTTTCGAAAAACAGAAATAGGTCACAAATCGTTGTACCTTGGATAAAATCGGTTACGTAACAGATAAGTTTGGTTATGTTAATCTTACCTTACCTTAAATACCCATAGCTGTGTTTAGCGGGTATATACAATCAAACTGACAATAATATTCATCAACTTATAGAAATTTTGATTGGACTGTACAAAGACCTGTAGAAAACATAATAAAACTTCAACTAAAGAAATACGTGAGTCTGGAAACTCACGGGGCCATTGGAAGGAAAAAAAAAGAAGAAAAACGCAAGGTACAAAATGGGTGGAAACCACCACATGAAAAGGGTATAGATCTCCCTTAGTGCTTAAAAGCTCTGGCCACGTCCAGTGGTTAAAATGTGCTACAAACTTTTTTATAATTTCTGTGAACTACTTTTAAAATGATTTATTAAATGGTATTCGTTGTAAATGGAATGAATAAAAACCAGAATTCAACCCGGTCGCAGTGATGTTGGTTACTAAAAAATAGTTTTAGTGTCTAGTAAAACACTTTAGTTGATTCAAAATATAAATCTGCATATAATGGTAACCATCATTATTATGCATTATAACACGAGCTGTGTGTGACACCGTCATGGGAACCACATATGCTGAAGCCCCAATTTATCCAATTTGGGAACACAAAACGTGTTACAACATGTAACGACAGTACCAGTAACTATGATAGCATTCTCAAAGAAATATTTCCGCCAGCCAAAATGGCACTTCATACCTAGTAAACATTTTGGAGTCACTTTGCCATCATATTGAAGATGAGTATGATTCTTTTATCTTGAAAGAGTTCATTTACAGTTCAGTTTCTCACAATCGTTCATATGAAGTCTCTATTTTATCGGTTACAAATGACGAAACCACACCACCTATCCGAATACAAATGAAGATGAAGTTAATGCGAACTATAATTGATAGAACCGTCACAAAACAAGACACTTTACCAAATTGTTTACTGGGTACTTCCACTATATGAGGGCGCAATGGTTGTTGAGGTAACAATTGGAAACTTTTAGTGTTCCAATAGCGCTTATTCTGTTTATTACTAAGGCCAGTCAAGTCAAAATGTGCTTCATCGGTAATGATGACTTTGTGCCAAAAATTGAACTATTATTTAAATAAAATATTTTAGCAACACGTGTTGTAGTGTTACGTTCTCCATAATAAATCGTTATCGATCTCTTTTACCGATTGTTAAATTACGGAAAAACTAAAAAGGCGTCGAAATGACATTGACCTAGAACATAAAACACTGCTTGTATTGTAGAGTAGCATATCCAAATATTTTCCGACGTTAGTTTTTACCACATCACCCAATAAGGTCGTAGGATGGCATACATATGGCGCTACTATTGACAAATCCATATAAATTTTAAATATTAACCTTCAAACGATATGTGTCAAAATTTCATGAATTTATCACCAATAATTTAAGAGTTACAGTAATTTTAGTGACGTTACTTTCGTAACTTTTGTTTTCAAATCAATAGGAAAATCTGAATTTCGTGTGTTGGTAAATCATTTCTTTGTAGTGAGAAAAAATACCGTTCAAGCAAAGCAATGACTTAACAAGTATTTGTCTTGTTAAACTATTAAAAATTAAAATTTGGACAAATTTTATAAAAATCATATGGAGTTATCAATAGTGGCACCCTCTATATGTCATACTACGAACTTAATTGTTGATTTGTTTAATTACAATCCCGTAAAATCACTAAAGTACCATAATTTTCCATGACATGTTTAGAACTGTGTTCTATGACTTATGCCTGAATACTGAGAAAAATTTACCAGTCTATATTATAAACATTCAAATAAAATAACGTTACCAATTCGTTCTGAACCATTAAAGACAAGAACCTAACTAGAAAATTTCACATTCTGCAAATGGTAGGAAAACAAAACGAGATTAGTTGACCGATCACTCTTCATCAATGCGGATTATTTTCGGGGTTACAGACCTTACTGCTACTGCTACAGCTTTAGAAGGTTTTTGTGCCTAACAGGGTGAAAACAAACGTCTTCATTGATGAAGAATTGGTATTGGTATAAATGATTACGGTAAACAGTGGACAATCGAAACAATTCGTAAGAATTATATAACAGATTTTTTACATATATTTCACAAACTCATAAAACATTGACAATCCAAAATTACTAAGAGAAAACTTTCTTACGTTTATTTTTCCATCAGTTTAGCAATCTTTTTATCTCAATCTGATTTAAATCGTGCTATTATTGGTATTTATTTTGAGCATAGAAAATCAGAACAAGGTCCGGGGTCACTTTTAGGATCGGTTGGCCCCTGATATAAATTATTCCTTCTGGAACTATTCTTTGGTTTGTGGCGTTGGCTCACTTTGTGATGCTAGTCTGTAGACACGTGCCTAAGTTGCTTATGTTTGATAGTGGCGCTGACAAGGTCAAATATGAAAAATTCCACACTTTAGAGTATTCACCATTACTAAAACTATAGTGACATTTAATATATTTTAACAGGACTCTTTTCACTAAAAAAGATATACCTTCAAAGAATGAAATAAGGTTGATGAAAATCTGATGATTACGTATCACAACTCCTCCAAAAAAATCTTAAACATCTTTTCGGTTGAAAGGTAGTTGAGTACTTTGTAAACACAAGTTGGACGATGATACGTATGTTTTACCAAAATATAAAAACTTTAATGTGAGTAATTACATTTCAAATTAATATACTCTTACGTTAAAGTAGATCCTTTGATTTCAGTAGATCTGTAGCTCAATATCTACCATATAGCATTGAGTAAACTTTCTGAAATTACAATACACCTACTCCGCATCAGATTTTTTATTTATGAGCACTCCAATTAATAATATGATCATTACACTCGTACATTTTACTAATTATCGGTAGCTACCAAAATAATCCGGATTTACTTTGCTAGTTAACAAATCAATACACTAATTAGTACATTCGCTAAAAATATCAGTTGTGCTCTAAAACTCTCTTTATTTCATATTTTGAAACTTTATTGACAAATATATATCTACATTACTCATTAGTATTTTTTTAAACTAAAAAACCCACATAACATATTCCTATATATTCATATATGCTTCATAATATCAGAATATTATCCTGTATATATGTTGCATATACATGAAATGAATAAATACGACAGTACATACTGTGTACACGCAGTAATGTTTAAATATGCACATACCTTTGCATTTACACATACATATGACATACAGTGTAGGTTCTACATCACAACAGCATATACATAGGGTATGCAATGTACATGAATGTATATACCTTGAATGTAGTATGTATATGTTTTCTGGTAAGCTGAATTCAGGTTATTTATTTAAAATTATTTTATCTACCTCTATACTTATAACTAATTACTAAATTTTTTATAGAACGATTACCAACACTAATCTATATATTGAATAACATGAAAATAGAAAAAATAAAAAAAATGTTATTCTTTCATTTACTGTACTTTCTTAATGGAATTTTAATTTTAAAGTACAAGGGTATAGTTAGAAAAGCTCTCTGCAAGTGCAAATGAAAATGTAGCAGTAATAGCCCCCTTTTAATTATACAGTAAAAATAAAAAGAAATAAAAATAATCATTACTTTATTTGAAGCTTTTTAAAGTTCAACAATTTTGATATTATTTAGACAATCATTGCGTTTTTTTTTTTGCGTTTTGTATAAAGGAAAGAAAATTAACTTTTGCAAGATGGCGAAAAACTGACATGAATCTATTGGGGCCGAGTGTTAGGGAGGACAAGCAGCTCCGATAGAGTGAGCTAGCGTCGTAGCTTACCAGATGAAGAACGATGAACGGATGAACAGATTTGTAGGGGCACAGACGTAAGGCGAGGGAAACATGGGACCAAATCTATGTTGCTTCATTGGATTGGAAAAGAGAACTTCTAAGTCGTGTAAAGCGATATCACACTGCGATCTGTGTTAAATAGTAAGCGAAAAACGCTTCCAATTTTAAACATAGGTCAGTTCTACCTTTGTCGATTCGGTCACGAAGGGTTCACACTAATGTGTTCAGCTCCGAATATTCAAAGATACAAAGTTCGTGTTCATTCGACAAACGTTTTAAATCCGTACATGAAGACGAGCATTTTCGATTTAGTGTTGATAAATAGAATATACCAAAACGTCCGAATATTTGCTTCGGTCATGTTACCGCCCACACATGCGTTGACGGCTATGTCTATATAAAAAATAAAGTAATAAAAACAATTTTAATTATTTCACCTTCAATTTTGTCCCACTGTCGAACTGTCAAAATATTTTACTATTACTATTTTACTAACGACGTATATGCACCAACTAAATTAACTAAAGTCAAATTCGAAATAAAGTCGAATTTGACAAGGAATGCCTATTCTGAAAATCTGAAATCTAGGTTAAAATATTAGATAAAAACAATAAATTAAATATAAAAACAATGAGTGCCAATTGAGTGGCTTTAGTGTCGAAACCCAGTAAAAGAGACTCATGAGACAAAAGATGTTTATAAAAGAAATATTATCGTTTGCCCGAAGAGAGAGCAGTGTATATAAATCAACTAAGTATAAAATATAAATGAATTGAGACAAAGAAATCTTAAACCTAACATTAATTAAAATTAGCGGTTTTTTTGAAGTGTACTCCCTTCACCCTTATGTTGATTCCCCAAGAGTTTTAGTTCATAGAAGATATAATATTCCGAGATGTCGTCAAAAGCGGTTTATTCCATGTCGAATAATTTTACTCTAAGTGACGGTCCCTTGACCCGACCCTTCTGCGTGCACTACCACTACTACTTACCAACTCATTGAAGCTTTATAATAAATTATTTTAAATATTTAACTTGCCCCAAAGATAGAGTCTTGCAAAGAGTCTTACAAGATTGCCTAGGTTACTTTTCCTCATATAGAAATTATGTTACAATAGAAACACCCCTCCTGAAACTAGCTTACTACAAGCTAATTAAAGCGTTACATTCTCTACCTGAGCTTTTTATTTATTTTCTAAACCTTCAAAGTTTATCAGGTAATGTGATATGCCCTTAAGTTTCTACGAGTGAAAATAATAATAATAAAAAGAAAGAAGAAATAAAGTTGAAATAGTACAAATGAAAAAGAGACTAAAAATGTTTGGCTCTATACAAATGGCTACAGAAAACGGGTATTGCTTTGTAAGGTACTGGTGTAACTTGCCTCTCTGGTTGTGTATATCCACACGTATTCCACGTGTCTTGTACGTGTTAGTCTATCTGTGTGTGTTAGTATGTGTGTATGCGTTAGAAGTAAAGTATATGTTAGTGATTATACTAGGTATTCTGTAATAGATTTTCTCCCTTCTAAGGCTTTGTTGGAATCCTCTCAGCGTAAAAGAGCATTTATAATAAGGCAAAATAACACCCTTAACACCTCCAGCGCTTCAACGCAGCTCCGATAGCACGTTTCTGGCTTTGAAAAATATCAATAATTTTAATAAGAAAATATCAAATATAGAAAAATATTTACTCACCAAAAAAAAATGTTTTTTTATAAGAAAATATATTTCTTTGATCAGTTAAGTCGATTTGAAAACATAAAAGAGCCCTCAGGCAGTGGGGATTTATTATACTTCATTAATTATAATTTGAAAATATTTTGGTTTCTGCAAATTATAGTACACGTGGTGACATCGCTGCAAATACTGGTCCCGTTTAGCCAAATGGGCTTGTGTCCTCATTTTTTAGGGGTCGTTTTTTCAATTGTTGATTGAACTTCATGTAAACAAATGTGTATTGGCATTTCCATTTTATTAAATATCTAAATGTTGACGGAGATATAACAATTAAAAATTTGAATTGTACTTTTAGCGCTAGAAATGTCAGCCATATTTATGACGTATCCATGTAGTGGCATAAGCCAGTTATTTGTTGATTCGGTCCGTGCTGTGGTAATGTTTTGTAGCTGTTGATAGTTCTGTTTACGCATGAAATAATTAAAATTTCTATTTTTAATAACAATTAGTAATAGAAATTATTTTTATTTCTTTATTTTTGACAAACTGACATTAAAATTCTTTTAAATATAAATCCTACTGCAATTTTGACAGATTGTCACATTTTGGAGGTTATGATATAATATAGTTTTTCTTAATTTAATATTTTTAATTTAAAACATTGAATCTTGTGAGGTTCTAAAAAAACTAAGAAAACTTAAAAAAGAAATTAAATTTAAAATGGTACTGTGAATGACTACGCGTATTGCCATATGCTAAACAATTTAAATTAAATGCAAAATTAAATTAAAGCAGTGATACTTTAGTTAGCAAAGAATAATAACTTTTCATTTTATTTAACCCTGTTACGGCAGAAAACTTTGTTGTTCCTCAAAACAGTTGTAAATAATATTTGATATTTTGATATATAAATACATATAACAGAGATTTATGTACTGTAAGGTTGGTAACTTGTAAACTTGTCAGAGTTCCGTCTTGAATATGCTATCTCTTTTACGCTCTGATGTTACATGACTTGGAATGTTCTACAACGTTTAATAATTAAAGAAACAAAATACGTGTTGAGTCATGTATAATGTATATCAATGCCTATAATTAACCCTACTGGGTTGATTCCTATACATAAATGCACGCAGAAAATTAAAAAGGAAAGAACACACACACATTTAGAAAATTTGTTTTGCAGTGCTGTTTCAAGCTTATTAGCTTAACACATACTATTTTCAAGGTTCAATTTCTATCTAAGAAACTTCAGATTCTGCACTGTGCAAATTTGTGAAAGAAATCAACGAAATACACTGCATTAGAAAGCAACTGACAAAAGAAACAAACAAATTAGCTACTGCTTTTAAATAATGTATGTCATCAATAATTTCAAGTCCAGTATTCTGTATTTCCGGCTTTACGCTTAAAATGTGTCAACAGGATTAAGATTAACATCTCTATCATGTTGTAGAATCTCAGTTCAAATAGATCTCTATTTCGTGCCATTCATTAATTTGAAACACCCCCTAGCATCTCGAACACCCACCCAATTATACAGTTTCCCTGTCCCAGCAAATTCAATCCAAGAACATTCCGTATAACCAGATTGGTCTTGTGTCACCAAGAAATCTTCTAGTTTCCTTCGGTTTTCCACAAACTCGCAGCACCGACACCGTGACACCGCGACACCGCGGTACTCTACCAGAGGAAGTACTAGCTTTATTGATGACGTATTGTTGCATTCCTTGGAGCACACGCTATTCGTAGCCAAGAGAAGATTGAAGAGGAGGAGGAAGAGGTGAAACAGGAGATTGGGAAAGGGGCAGAAAGCATTGTGGTATTGAATCCTCTCAAACGTGGAAATATGGAAGTTCCTGGTGATCCTATTTCAGATTTATTTAAGGGATTTTATTTTATTTCATTTTAGATTTGTCGTAAAGCTGATATTTTTGTATACCAATGTTTCAGAAACTTTGGGACTTATTTCGTAACTTTCTCTCTGACGTCATGCGTCTTGAATTGAATTAGTGTGATATTCATTTGGTTTCCCGAGTCGAAATTTTTACCCTATTGCCGATCTAAAAGAACCTGTTTCTGGTTTCTTTTACATAGGATTTTTGCTCCTTCTTTGCTCCTGCATGTGGCAGTTATCGGATAAATTACGATGTTTAGGCTCAAATGAGGATGACATTCAAAACTTCATATAAACTTAGCCACGCCTAGATATTCCGTTTCGCTTGGTTGCCGTGTGGATATATATATGCTCTTCTCAATTTTTTCCAGTCTTTCCTGTTGTTGTATCTTCCTGTCTCTTCTCGTTAGCTCCTCTTTCACTGTTGTGCCTTCTTCTCTTCTTCTTTCTGCCTCCTCTGTTGCCATTACATTCCTTTCATAGTACTTCTTTTTCTTTTCGAGCTTCTTTCCCCCACTCTCCTTTCTCCTCCCCTCCCTAATTGTTCATAGGATTTAGTCTTCAGCGTTACTCATTTTCTACCCGAACGTCCCTTTTTATTTCTTCCATTACCATGTATCCCGGCGTGCACTGATTCCGCAGACGTGAACTTGCCTTTCCAGCAGATTTGATGCAACTCGCAGATGTCATAATACCTATTTCTCAGCAGAAATATAATGATTTAATAACGTTATTGCCATATGTCCCTTCAGCTTGCCATGCATTTTATACAAATTTAGAACACTCAAGTAATAAAGGATGACCAGCGGAAATTTTTGAAGTTGAAATTATCGTTACTCTTTTATTGACGAGGCTAGGGCGCGGGAGAGGTAACGTCTGTTGTATCCCCGATTCAAAATTTTAGACCTATCCTAATCCTAAAATGAATCTTTGCCACTCTTTTCGCCCTGAAAACAGTAAAGTAACCTCGTATAATACTAAACATTATTATATGACCCTCGCTTGATCCTAAATGAAATCATGATTCTCGTCTTATTTTAAGTCTGAGCTATTTTATTACTGTGTGAAACTGAGATGGACAGAAAGAATGTTAAGAAATGTATTTATACCTCTACGACATGGATTTTATTGTTAAGGGATGAATATAAAATAATGAGTTAGAGAGAGATAGATGGATGCAATAATGAGTTAGATAGAGATAGGATAGTGTTATATTTGTCGGTATAATACTTCCCTTCAGTTTGTATTTAGATTTCGTTGCAAAGAGATATATATTTTTGAGTGCCAAATTATAAATAAAAGACATGTTTTATTTTAGCTAACTTAACTAATATTTGTAATAGCAAAGAATTGTAGAAATCGATGGTAAATACATATATCGTATTTTATTAAATGTTTCTTTCTTTTTATATCAAGAATATTTTTTTTAATTAAGTTTAAATTTATAAAATACTAGTGTTTACCCTCGTCATATATAAATTTAAATATAAAAATATAAATATTAGGAACTAATTAATTATAAAAAATTAGTTCATAGAAGACATAATATTCCATGGGGTCGCCAAAAGCGTGTCTTCCGAGTAGGGGAATGTCTCTCTATGTGATAGGCCCACGATCAGATGCCTCAACGATGGAATACCATTTTCAAATTTATATTATGTTATTTAATTTATTCTCACAAAATATTACCCTCCAATTCCTGTAACTCTAAAATGTTTGTCAGAAATGTTTCCATTCATTTACGGTTTGTATTTTGGTAATTCAACAACCCCCTACACCGGTGCACCCCTGTAACCCTACCACTGAACATTCTCGGAGGGTGCATATTAGATTATTCTGTTGCATGTCGAGACTACACACATTTCATTACACCAGGTAAAAGGGCTGGTTCTCTGCTTCTACCTGTCTTTCACTCTCACTCTCACCCTTTCTAAATAATCCACACATCCCCCAACCATATACCACCTACCACCTCCCACCTAACTCATACTCGCCCATTTCCTGCCTGTTGAATGTTGCATGTCAAATCGAAACAAAGAGTGTTGCTGATTTATAATACGATATCGTAGCGAAGGGAAAACATCGGCCCTTTTTTGGAATTCAATATCTTTATTCAATATTTAAGGGCCCGTCACTCACTCTGTTTCAGACCGATATTCAGTACTATTTTCACGGTCATTTATTTTGGTACTAAGAATAAAAGTTTATCAATTTTTTTATTGCAATATGTAAAGAAAGTATGTCATTAAAAATCTGTCGTTTTAAAATTTTCATTTTCGAACTTAAGGTAGTTTAACTGTAAACCCACTTTTCTTAAGAATTTGATAAAATCAAAATATAGTTTAATCTAGGTGTATTTAATTTGTCGAAAAAAAAAGAAATGGGCTTGTATCCTCATTTTTTAGTGTTCGATTTTTTAATTGTTGATTGAAATTGATGTTAATAAATGTGTATTGGCGTGTCTATTTTATTAAATATCTAAATATTGATGGAGATATAGTAATTAAAAGTTTGAATTGTAGTTTTAGCGCTAGAAATGGTCGGCCATATTTGTATGACATGAAATGCATTTTAACGTCAGTTATTTGTTGAGTAGGTCAGTGATGTGGTAATGTTTTGTAGCTGTTGGTAGTCAAATAATCAAGTCAAGTCAAACAATAATAAGTTTTTATTTTATTTAACCCTGCTAAGGCAGACATAATATTGGAATTTGATTGTTCCTTGAAATAGCTGTAAATAATATTTGATATTTTGATATATAAATACATATAGCAGAGATTTATGAGCTGTAAGGTTAGTAACCTTACACAAGGATTGTGATATCACATGCCCTTGAATGTGTACAACGTTGAATCCCTTTAATAATTAAAGAGACAAAATGACTTTTTTAATTGTTAATATCTCTTAACATATAAGGAGTTATTAAAAAATAATTGGACATTTGAGGTTCTAGTAACCCACTTTATCAATATATAAGTCACTTTTATAGAAATTAAGACATAGGACACAAACCCATTATTCTACCGATTGTGAACCGAAATATTTATAATTAAAGTGCACATAATTAACATGCAACGGTCCGATAAAGTATAAAAGAAAAATGTGTGTGTGTGTTACGTCATTTACTACTAACAGCTGGTTGTGTATCCCAGTAGGTATTATATTACAAAGATTGCGAAGTGGAAGAATAATCTGGATTACTTCTTTCTTGTGTGACGTATTTTGCACATCTAAAATATGCGGCAATACTGAAACTCTGTTAACTTTCGTATTTAAAAAATATAAAAACGCCAATTTAAACCCATAAAAAAATAGTTCACAAACCCGTTTAAAATTTATACATTCTGTTGGCCATCTTACGTTATTAACGTGAACTAAAAATGGTTTGAAGCTAAGGTTTAAAACAAGTTTTATGACCTGCAGGGAGTACCGCCATCTGAAACTTTTTAAAAAGTGAGTATGCACAATTATGCAGTCATTCTCGGCTTGCGTGTTCAAAAATTAGCTCTTTTATTAAAACAGGCTCTTTTATTTGCTGATAATGGACATCATTGTAATGCGCGCAGTAGCAGTAAGCGACTGAAAAAGAAATAATAACTTGTCAATACGATGTTAATGGCGGTGCGGGCTGTGTGGGCCTCAGGGGGGCGTCGGGTATAGTGGAAGTAGGGTTCCATGTCCCATCTGATAGAAAATGAATGAGAATACGGGGTTGAATAAACGGCAACCCTCTAATCAGTATTTCAATGAAATATGATTTATTACCTCGGTTTATTTGTGAATATTTTATAAATACATTTGTAACGACCGAACCATCGAACGTTCATTTCGTGTGCTGTGCTTATGATTACGAGAAGACAAAGTAAACAACATTTGTAAAGCTGGCGCAACTACACGATGACGGTGGTACATTTATATCTTATGCCTCGTACAGCTTGGTGCGACATAAACATGCGACATCCAACATTTATATATTTTCATTCATAAGTTAACATTATTTAGATATGAGTGTATTAAATGTGTTGTACTTTTAATGTACAGACTAGTGCGACACTAATAAAACCTTTACTTATGCTAAACAAAAATGTTTCAATCCTAAGTCGGAACATCTAAAAAAAATTACGGTTTCGAATGTGATTTCGAACAAAATGGTCGAGTACGTACTCAGTCTCCAGTATAATCTCATTGAGTTTTGACGTTTTTTTTTAGTTGTGCTTAGTAAATGAATATAAATAATTGAAGATGGTGTTTAATTGACAAATGAATTAGACCTAAACAATAGACATTGTTAAATAACTGAGTTTTATTACATTTTTGTAAAGATTTTTTTTTCTAAAGCAGGTTGAAGGAATTCGTTCGAAATATGAAAGCTTCCGACGTATTAAGTTGTATGTCGCACTAGTGTGGACGTGTTGTACAACTTCTTACAACAAATATTGGATGTCACATGTTTAAGTCGCACGTATGTGTACGGGTCTTTAAGCCAAGCGCACTATGCAAGCGTATTTAACTGGCTGCGAATTCGGGCGTAAAATGGCGGCTTGGTTAAGCAGCTAGTACTCCCAAAGCAAGTTAACTTCTGTGTTCTTTGCATGTGTTGAATCTCAATACATACATAACACGTACCGATACGACAGTACGCCAAGTCAAACTTGTGTACTGTAGGATCTATTGGAGTTGTTTGCACTAATATAATTTATCATGAAAGTCAACTTTTACTTTAATTTTTATCGATATACCACTCACGTCTGGGACGTCTGATTGCATTTACAAGGTAGGAATAGGTTTAGCGTTGTAGCATGTATACGCTTGATTAAAATTCGTTGAAATTCGGTTCCAATGTGAGAGGTACGTAACACCTGTATTCGGACGGCTTTGTCGCTTGCAGTGTGCGAGGTTCATTACATTTACAGGGTTCGGATAGGTAAAGCGAAGAGGCGCGTATACGCCCGGTCACATTAACTGCTATTTTACGTTGTGAACCCTCCAGCCGGACACCTTATATAAAACATATATCCTCCCTTCGCATAACATGATCCCTCCGCAGCGCCGTACGCAAAAGAGGGCAGCATTATTCCAATGGAACGGCTCACCGCCTGAAGCTAAATACATAGTAACATTCTAATTAAATTAAAGAACAGAGACCGACTCCGCCTAAAGTAATATTCTCGTACGGTCATACTGTAACAAATAATTAAATTTCGCTAAAAATAAATAATTCACAAAAAAAAAAATATGAGAAAGTGGAGAAGGAAGTAGAAGGCGAGGGGTAATATACACTCATATTATCAAAATCCTAATGAAATGTCATCCAATTTTGTGTATTATAAGCGTATACATACGCGTATATACAGTGGGTGATGGAATTATTAGAGCCACCATGGAAAATAAATCATTTTGCATTAAAATAGGTTATAATGAAGACTCAAAAGTGTTTTCGTTTATTTATTTGAATTTTTTTATACTGCAACATCATATCCATGTTCAGAAAATGAGCTGAAACAGTTTAGTCCAAGAGCACAAAGGCTGAAAATTTTTCAGCGCAAGTACACTGCAGGCTGTAGTCTACAGCAGGTCAGAATGGGCTTGTGTCCTCATTTTCTAGTGGTCGATTTTTCAATTGTTAATTGAAATTGATGTTAATAAATGTGTATTGGCGTGTCTATTTTATTAAATATTTAAATATTGACGGAGATATAGCAATTAAAAGTTTGAATTGTAGTTTTAGCGCTAGAAATGCTCGGCCATATTTGTATGACGTGAAATGCATTTTAACGTCAGTTATTTGTTGAGTAGGTCAGTGCTGTGGTAATGTTCTGTAGCTGTTGGTAGTCAAATAATCAAGTCAAATCAAAGAATAATAAGTTTTTATTTTATTTAACCCTGCTAAGGCAGACATAATATTGAAATTTGATTGTTTCTTGAAATAACTGTAAATAATATTTGATATTTTAATATATAAATACATATAGCAGAGATTTATGATCTGTAAGGTTCACATGCACTTGGAATGTGTACAACGTTGAATCCCTTTAATAATTAAAGAGACAAAATGACGTTTTAATTGTTAATATCTCTTAACATATAAGGAGTTATTAAAAAATAATTGAACATTTGAGATTCTAGTAACCCACTATATCAATATATAGTACACTTTTATAGAAATTAAGACATAGGACACAACCCCATTGTTGGATATCTTAGAGCATATATATATATGGAGAGAGAATGCTGATCTGAAAGTGTGTCCAAGTCACTTTCTGTGCATGCTTTTATTTCTAACCTCAAAGCTACGTTTTGTTCTCGTGTTTCTCAAATGTCCCAAACTGCTTATTGTATGTTTTTAATTCACTATTGCTCTATTTGTTTATTTATCCATACACCAATTTTGTGAGTTAATCCTCAGTTCATAGTTATATCCACCCACTAATTGGGGCAGCCGCTTTTTTCAGTAATCACATTAACATACTGTATCATGGAAGGACCGTACAAGTATGTATTTAATGCGTTTATTTTATGGTTCATAAGTATGTTGATCAAAGTGACGCCTTTCTGTTATGGAGGTGCTGAAGGAATCCGAGCAAGCTGGGAAACACACAATACTCGATCAACATACCTTTGAACCATAAAATGAACATCAGTTTGTATAAATCTGTAATAAGTGGTTTGCGTCTCTGTTAAAGAAAACCTTTACCAATATACATTTTCAATTTTCTTAGTAATATTGCTAAGTACATAAGAAATCACTATTTATTTGTTAATTAATTGTTAATATGGTTCTCAATTCTAAATAGATTAAATAAATAATATATAGCCAGAAATGTAGTCAAAGATGGGATTATATAAAATAGGTTCAATTATTAGCTATTAATTCCATTAAAGTTTGTAAATATTAAAACGGTTGTTACTTTAGAGAGATATAAAAATGTAGTTGCCGGTTTAATTTGTTATTAATGCAATGTAATTAATAACATTGTAAATCTTATATCTTTAATTTTCTTAGTAGACTTATGGTTACTTTCGATTTCTGATGTTGGTTATCTCGTAAAGTAGTGGTCTTTCAACTTGTTGCGTACTTTGTGTGCATACCACTATTGAGAAAATGAATGAACTGAAAGGTACCTTAGTACTTAGTAATTCAAAATGGCTGATAGTGAACAACGTAAACACAGTGCTCAGGACATTTCAGATGATGGGGGTATGTAATAAAAATATAGCAGTATTTTGTAGATTGATATCGCGTGACACTGATTGATATATCACTTATTGTTAACATACTACTATAATAATACATTAAGTTAAGTGTTGCCAGCTGTAATCTGCGTTATCACGGTTACTGTATATTTGACATTTAATTTATTTAAATTAGCAAATTTCTTGTTATTAGCAATAAAAATAATGAATAATAACGAAGATGGTGAGTATTTTTTTTAAATTTTAATTGAATGTGTCCATGTGTGTGTGTTGTTAAATTGTAAATAGGTTAGGTGAACTCTAAAGCATTGATTGGACTGTTCTGTCTCTTGTGATATGTACGTCACATATTTTAAAAATAAAAAAACTACTGAACTCGTTTGTAAATCCGAATCACTGTTTGTACTTGAAATAAACAGCAGCCCAACTATCAAAATATAGTTTGTGCAGTTTCCAAATACAGAGTTATTGGCAGTGTGTTATGATGGACTATTTTGAAACATGTACTCAGAACCAGGGCTGTATTTGTAATTAATTATTCCTGTTACTACAGGTCATTTCTTATCTATTTACATACACCAAATTTACCTAATTTATGAGTCCAGATTGACGTCAATATTCTAAATGTTAAAATGAAACTAGTTCCAAATATTGCTAGCAATGTGTTAATGAAAACAAATATTAAAAAAAATTAAGAGTGACCTTGATTCTTGAATACATTCAAATTATTATATTTCAGTCAGCAACGCATAAAGGCAATGCAGATAGGTAGAAATTGTCATTATCTCCACGTGTTACAAAACCAACATTCATTGTTTGATTTCGCTTTTAATATCTCTACCTTATCAAACATATGTTGCTTATGAATAATTTAATTTTATACTTACTAAAATAATTATATATCATTATGTGTACTTCATTTAATTCAAATCTATTCATATAACATTTCCTTATTATATAATCATAAATTTCCCATTGTTAGTAATAATAAGACACAGGGCAATAACTTTTAAAGAAAGAATTGATGTTTAAAAATGATGAAATCATAACAACGTGAGATTATATGTCATTCTTTTTAAGTTGTCATTTTATCAGTTACACGTTGGAACACAACCACTTAAAAATTCAATTGAATTTAGTGTTAACTGTATCACAGGTAAAGCAAGTAAATTACCTTTTTAATTATATTTTAATTGATTATGTCTTGCTCTATAGTTATCGACTCAGATTCTGCAGGTATTTCTTTTTCTTCTATTTTATAATTCCAGTTTTTTCTTAAAAGAAAAAAATAATTATTTCACAAGAATTTTCTATTTACTACCCCTTTTGTCTGTTGTTATTTTTGTTGTTACATTCTGGGAAATATTTTGATATTTCTCAAATCTGGTTTAGAAGATATTTTTACCTTAAGGCTTAAAATTCCTCTTTATACAATTTGATATTCTATTCCATGAATTCTATTTTACTTAATTATTTTTAAAAGAAATGCAAAATATTGTCAGATTCAAATGAATAAACATTTGCATTACGTACAATTATTTAATAATATGTTTGAACTTAATAATATGAAATATGCGTAAAATATTTTGTGTTTAAACATTTATCCGCATATTTTTTAAATTCTTTTTAACTGTTTCTATTAAAAAACTGTAGTCTGTTTGTTTAGTATGTATGTAATAATATGTATCATATATTTCCAAATAAAGCTACTAAAGGATTATTAACTGTCTCTAGAGCATAATTTTTTAGTTATAGTCCAAATCACGATAGTTCGGCGGCGACTTATACTTAAAGAGGTTATAAGAGCAGTATAAATCTATAATACGATAATGAATTTTATCTTATTTGTTTCTATATACATTATAGAAAAATAAGTGAGTCAGTGTTTTTTACTTATATCGGCAGTTTATACCCCACAACTTGTTTTAAGTATGAGTCGCTGCCGAACTCTCGTAATATGAACTATAGTTGCGTTATTATTTACAAGAATGTAATTTTATTAAATATTTGTATTGCATCACTGGCATTGTGCTGTAAATATAACCTATGATCAAACCTTTATTTAATTGGAAGTGAATTCAAAATGAGCTCATTATTGTTTACAAGAATGTTAAATGATTTTAAACAAAATACTTTTATATTAAAATAGTTGTTCAGTTAAATTTAAAATATTGTACAAAGTATATTTTACTCTCTAATTTAAAGTTAAGAACTGTTTCTTTTTATTAATTTTTGCTATCATGTATCAATAATCTATTTATGTGTATCTGAGTATAGAAGATAATCAAATATAGAATGGATTTTAAATTGTGTGACTCATTTGACTATATAAGACGGCACTTGGTCATTTATAATGTTGTATATTAAACAACAACACAAAATCTGTTCAAGGTGAGGTACAGTAGGGCGTAATACATATGTCGGTTATTACGTCGTGTTATATTTAGAATAATGAATTGAACGTTTGAAGTATGATATTTGTAATGACAAGTTACTTGGTCCAGCTGGCTTGAACACAGCGAATAATGTATTTGGTGCAAAAGATTTGGAAATAAATATAAAAGTATTAGAAACTTTTTATTTACTAAATACACTGGCATATTTTGTCTAAAAGTATTTGTTACATATACGGTACATAACCTTTATGTTCAAAGGTGACAGACGACATATTCAGTAATATTTTTCATTACATTGTAGATTTAGCGTGAATTAAACGTTTGTTTATTCAGATCTGGAAAGTTTTCTTTTAAGTAACCTCCTATTTATATTAAATAATCAGGTATATCGGCTTTAGTTTAGAGTCTCCATTGACACAATGTTTCTATAACAATATTGTTTATTTTATACTCAAATTATCAACAATTAATTTATAATGGTGGTACCAGTGAGGCTCTCCATTTCGCTGAGATGTTTAACCTGTTGTGAAAGTATTAAAAAAGTAATTGTTCAGATTTTGAAATGCTAATAGTGAATGACGTTTTGCGCAAAAAGTGGCCTTTCTATATTCGCGTCATAAAGTCCAACGTTTATTTATGTGCATATCATCATTTTAAATAATTCATAATACGCCGTTACTGAAGTGAGTTGTGTTATAACACGTGTCTAGAAATAGATATAGAATACTAGTTACTTATTAAAATAATACCAAATTATATTCGTATACCGGGTAAACACAAAGTAACTGTTACGTAAACAATGTTTACCTAATGTGCAACGTTTTGTGACTATTGTAAGGATTAATAAAATCAAGAGGACCTTTTTAAGAATTATAAAATCTGAAGAGTAAAACTTCTAAAGAAAATAATTTTAGGATTAAAAATTCTTAAGAAGTATATTCAAGAATTGAAGGCTTATAAAGCATTAATAAAATAATACGTTTTTAGATTAAATAAATATTACTAGATTTGGTTTCAGTACAATATTCAATGTACTCATTGCCAATTAACTAGCAGCATCAGACTATCTTTGAATTCATAGATCTTAAACTACGTATTATCTTTTGCGGTGTCAGCATATTCTGTGGATAAATTGAACATTAAAGGAGGCTGTTTTATATTGCAGTGTATTAGGATATTGTGGGTAATTGATTCGAATCCTTACTAACTTAATCTAATTTTAGACTTGTTTTAGCTAAATTTAAAATCTAATTCATAATATATCCAATATCAGTATAAATCTAATTCATAAATTCTAATCCAAAGAAAAACATCAAAACTAAGAGTTCTATTTTGTAACTGACGTCTGTTAACTTCTGACGATTTTTTAAATTAACCAATGTAAGTTTACACAAAACTATTAGAAGACCTTAAATACAGAGTACTATGGATCCCATATCTTGTATAAGTAGCCGAATATATAAAATATAGGGCTTATTATTTATGCTTAAAATATATTTTATTATTTATGTTTTATATAGCAACAAAATTATTTAAATAAGATATTTTAAATCACATGGCAATGAAATTAATGTATTGCTATAATGTCAAAGGAACAACATCCTTTAGTTATTAAATTATTTGGAGGTGATTTCGCGCATTGTATGAATAGCACATCAACGGAAAGCAAGTTTGTATAAAGATTTAAAGTAGTTCCAACATGAAACCACTTTTCAATAGATTTTTTAAAAGTACTAGTAACTTCTAGTAATGTTTACTAATAATTCACGAAGTTACAGAATTTTTGACCGTTCAAAATCCAAAATAACTAATAACAAAGTTAGCAATTTTCACATTCACCTCACATTTGAAGGAAGCATTTAAATCCGCCGAACTACTTTCTATTATACACAAAAAATCTCTATAGAATTTTTAAAAAAATTTGGTAGACTAAATTAAAATATCATTTTTTTAATTCCAACACGTATGAGTGGGTATTCGTGTGCGAGAGATTTTGAATTTCTATTCTGACTATACTATACCACGTTGGAACGTCCTTAAATAAGCTAGCTAATGTCAAAATTTAGGTTGCTTTATTATAATTGAATGTTCAAGTGTGCTATAGTTACAATTTTGAACATTTATGGAAACAACATCAGATAAAGCAGCTTTTTTGTAAATAATAATGAAAAGTTATATTACATTAATCAAGCCTCCCACTCACCCCTCAATTTAAAGAAAAATTCTAATTAAAATATCAGTGATAAATAGTATTCGAACTATTATGTAATTCAATTTCTTTGTTTGTTTTTATTTTAATTAAAAACATTATTTTGCCTTGACTTGACTAGTCATAGCCACCAATACATCAATTTGTTTGTATGTCTTTATTGTAATCAGCAATGATAAAATATATCGCCATGTAATATCCATTAATATTCAATTTATAAATACATACATAAAATAATGACATACTACTAGTAAGTCTATGTATTTAAATTCTTAGCCGTTTTATTCGTTGCATTCGCAGACCCTATTTTGTTTTTGGATTACATTTGCTTGGCGAACATAATTAGTTATCTAATTATAAAGAAAGACGCTGTGCATCTGCGTTTTAATTTTAGAATATTAATTTGCTACGTGCAGTTGAAAGCAAAGTTTAATTACATGTATTTAATAATGCAACATTGTGAAGTCTTTTAAAATACTGTAGTTAAGAGGATCTAACCTAAAAATTTATAAATTCTGCATTTAAGCAAATTAAGAATACCTTTCACACACGGAGGCAACCTCTTTATAATAATTAAACAGAGAAGGACCTTGAGCTTGTGTACCATTTCGCTAATCCAGTAGAGTTCTTTCGGTTTCCTGGAAAAAATTCATTTATTTCCTGTTGGTAACAACCCAGTAAACAATTTCGTCCCAGTCCAGTTTTGTGACGTTTCTGTAAATTTTGCTCTTCAATTATAGTTCGCATCCACTTTACCTTCATTTCTATTCCGACAGGTGGAGTGGTTCCGATATTTGTAGCCAATAAAATAGACATAGAATAACTGAACTGTAAATGAACTCTTTTCATGAAAAAAAATCATACGCATCTTCAATATGATGGCAAAGTGACTCCAAAATGTTTACTTGGAAATTTAAGAAATCGCAATGTTTTGCAATATTTTGTGTAAATTAATAAAGTTAAACATTCATCTGGATTATATCAAATGAACTGTACAATAAGTTTTTGCAAAAATAATAAATCGAAATTTATTAGCCCCAAATTTAAAGACAATCTATTTTTGCCATCAATCAATTCTGAATTATAATATTGCCCTGAGAATTTATTGTTGCAAAATGTAGTGTCTGACTTCATCCAGTCGATTGCGGATAAATAAATTAATAATCAGTATGTAGCCTACCCTTAATTCTCTACCTTCAAAATACGTTTTGAATATTTGACCATTTTATAAAAACAATGAATTCTCTAATTTTTGAAGTACGTAAATATAGTCTTTTTTTTCTTGTTCAAATACAAACATACATATTTTGACTTATTATTATTAATATAATAATAACAAATAATAACTTATTGCAAAAAAGCCATTTGCAAAAGTCTAGATTATGCAATCATATGGCGTTTTTTATTCGTAAAAATGTTTTACACTTCCTTTTGATCTGCCAGTACACAGGAAGTTATTTTTATCAAGGAAGGACGATACATTCAAAAGACAACAAATTATCATTTTTCATTAAAACGCAAAATTAATTTAATAAAAGTTAAGAAAGTGCGGGCAACATTTTTTATTGTATAGAAAACAACTCCATTCCTTAATGTTTTGGAATATTTTCGTGACTTATCCTTTGGAAACGACAGTTCTTCTTTCAAACATTCTGTCCTGTATACTTCAATGAGGTCTAAAAGGACACGCACTTGATTTTTTCTTGTCAAATCGTTTTTTTTTATCTCTCTAAAATTAATCTTTCTCTTACTTTTCGGTGAGTGTTTCTTTTCAAGTTTCTCTCAGCAATGTATTTAAGCCAAATTAAAAAAATATACATGCATATACAAAAATTTGATAACTCTGTTGTCATACTCTTTCAAATGCAACGCTATGTACAATATTAGTCAATTGAAATATCTTTTGTTTTTATTCATGACTAAACTAAGACGGTGAATGTTCAAGAAGCGTGTTGTTAATTGTTGGCTAGTCTTATAGTATTGGTAATCTACCGCTATATCTACAAGTATATTGAAATGTTTAAGTAATGCAATTTGTGACTCCTTGGAGGAAGGGGGAGAGAAGGGCACAGAGTTAATGTCGACGAAGTTATGTCAAGGCCGCAACGAAGGCCAACAACACACAGTTGTGCGAAACATTTTCCGCAAGAATGAATCTTCATTGTTCATATTTACATTTCAATGCAGACAAGTCTTTTCAAGCTGAAATCTGACTGAGAAAATTTGACAGGTAGAGATCCCTCTTACACAGGTTTCTACGGGGTCTGAATACATAGAAACATAGATAGTCGTCAAACAATAATTTGTAGTATTGCGCTAATGTAATTTTTGAGAACGTTTATTTTGTTTTGGGTTAGTTATCACCATTCATTTTCGTTCCTACCAACTAAGTTTTAGTTTTAATTTTATATTTTAACCTCCAATTATTACATAAAAAAAATTCACTAACCGAAACTTACATTTAGGTTTAAAACATGAAACAAGTCTAAGATTAGTAAGAGATATGCAACCTAAATATGAGTACAATGAGTGCATAAATGGAGAAACAAAACCAATGCATGTGTGCAAAAACAATCAAAACTAATTTTAGTTAGTATGTTTTACATACTAACAAAACAATTTGAAATAAAAATGTAAACGTTTAAAAATTTAAAACGCCTCCTTTAGTTCGTAAATAATTCGGCGTTGATGTCGATTCCAAACCGAACCAGTTAGTTCGAATTATCGAGGTACATTTGTATGTATGTTGGAAAAAATTTAAATTCTTTTATGGATATAATATTATTTTCTTTAAATATTTACCTACAGGCTACTAAAAATTTGACCATGATATTTTATGCGTTTTTCATACAAATACAATAGAATTAAAGCAAGAGCTATTCATACGTCATATATATTTACTCAACTTTTAATTACAATTTTGTTAGAAATGGCGATCTCGATAATTCAGTGGAAATTGACAAATAATAGGTGTTCGTCGATGATAGGATTCAGCATGAGAAATAGTACGACGTTAAATATATAAAACAAAGACCATTTCATTTAATGTTAGAACGAAACCGTATAAGATATAGTTCAAATTACGAGAGTTCGGCGGCGACTCATACTTAAAACAGTAGTAGGATATAAAAACTTATTTTTCTATAATGAATATAGAAACGAATAAGATAAAATTCATTATCGTATTATAGATTTATACTGCTCTTATAACCTCTTTTAACTATAAGTCGCCGCCGAACTATCGTGATTTAGACTATAGTAACCTGTATATAAAACTAAAAAGATCATTTTAGCAAAACTTATTATTTTATGCTAAGTTATTAAAAAAAATCTCAACTTGCACTCCTAGTTTTCTAGTTAATATTATAAAGAATGGCAATGGTTTCGTGCCTACTGAACATCTAGTACATTATATAAAGGAGTCAGTGTCGGTGTTTTATTTTTAAGTCTAAATTATAAAAAAACAAACCCAGAAACAGGATACAACAGCGATCATGTTTAAATCCATCATTGAATGTTGTGCTAATTTAATTCATTTGTATTGACGTTTGCTTTCAAGTAGCATGGCCTAATGTATTTATTTCTTGTTTGCCTTCCGATTTTACGAGTTTCAGGGTTTTTTTAATATATTAATTAATTATTAACTATTATTATCTTCTTCTTTATCTCTCGTTTACTGTTGTACTCCTGATTGTTAGGAGTCATTTCAATATTTTATTTTATACCGGAAATAACACAAGATATGTATATCACTGTATCATTTGTTCTACTTATTTTCAATAATAGCAATATTAAATATCAAACTTATTTAGTCACAATGACTGTATATTATAGTTGAATAAATGTATAAGTTAGAAATTAATGTTTTTTATTAAACTAATAATTTTTTCTTTCTTACGACAGTTTCTAATGGTATAATGTTTTTGTTTCAGATATGTCACTGCCTCACTCCGTCCAAATAGTAAATACAGAGAGTGATCATACATTTACTCTAAGTGAAGATGTCCTATCCAAAATCCTCCTTCAAGATGATATTAAAGACCGATCTGTGGTCGTCGTATCAGTTGCTGGTGCCTTTCGTAAAGGAAAAAGCTTTTTACTGGACTTTTTTCTTAGATATATGAACGCAAAAGTAAATAATAGATATAATTAAAATTTTATATAGTAAATATTAAATAAATTATATTGAAATAATTTAAATTAATTTTTTAGTATGTCACACATCAAACCACAGATTGGCTTGGACCGGATGACACTCCGTTGCAAGGATTTTCGTGGAGAGGAGGATCTGAACGAGATACCACTGGAATTTTAATGTGGTCTGAAATTTTTTTAACAGACTTAGCCAACGGTGAAAAGGTAAAGCTACTTATACTTAACAAAGATTAACGCATGAGATACACATAAAATTTGTGCAATCGTATTAATGAGTAATTAGGCCGATATATTTGTGCTATTTTATGCTCTGCCAAAGAATTTTCATTTAGCTACTATTTATTTTAACGAATCTTCATTTAGCTTTAATTTAATCTACTATTATTTGAATTTTTATTCAAATGCTTTTTACAGATTGTAGTTTTTGTAGTTTCGTGTATTTTTCCACCAAATATTAACTATTAAATGCGTTGATGTTTTAATTTTCATTTATTTAAGAGTTTAATTTAAAAAAATTCAGTTTACACGCATCTTAGTGACTGAAGTGGCAACAGATTTTTAAGAAGTTATGCTAACCTACATATTTTTTTTTTTTTTAAACACGTAAACAGTTTTTTCTGCATTGCTAATATCTTTAAATATTTTTAATTAAGAAAAAGACATGCCACTGTGTGCTTCTCCTTCTTTTTCCTCCAGCTTACAGGCATGGATTTTTGATAACATACCCTTTATACACAAAACGTAAACTCTTATATTATGTAACCTAATATTTTTTACCCAACGTTACGTTTTTATATTTACCCAAGTTTAACATAATTCTGTTACGTGGTCATAAGTTAGTTACATGATATGTAACAGTATGTAATCTTGCATAAAACGTTTATTAACATCAGGCAATGTATTTAAAAACGTATTGATTTCTTTGTAACATGACTAATCGAACTATTAGGTATCGCAGACTAATTAGTAATCAATTATTGTTTATCAGTGTATTTACATAAACTACGCCATAATCTGTAAACTATGTGTTTTACAATGCATATGAATTAATTTGGTTCATTGATATGATGATAATACGATCTTTTGATATTTTATTATTTTAAGATTTTAAAGGTTTTCATTATTTCTTCTAGGTTGCTATAATTCTCCTAGACACGCAAGGCGCTTTTGACAGTGAAAGTACTGTAAGGGATTGCGCTACAGTTTTTGCACTTAGTACTATGCTTAGTTCTGTCCAAATATATAACCTATCACAAAATATTCAAGAAGATGATCTTCAACATTTACAGGTACTGTTAAAGTATAAAAAATATCACTTGAATCCTATTTAAAAAGAAATAAGTTTTAATTTATCTGGAATCATAACAACACCCATTCAGCTGTTCACAGAGTATGGTCGTTTGGCACTCGCCGATTCTGGTCAAAAACCCTTCCAGAGATTACAATTTCTTGTTCGGGACTGGAGTTTCCCTTACGAAGAGGAATATGGTGCGCTGGGCGGCCAAAATTTATTGAAGAGAAGGTTACAGGTAATAAGCTTCATATATTGTTAGTCCTATTCATTAATTCAATCAAAAAATTGTCATAACGCGCTTCTGATTAATTGTACGTTTTTATAATGTCTTTTTTTTGTTTCATTTTCTTTTAAGGTATCTGAGAAGCAACATCCTGAATTGCAATCCTTACGGAGACATATCGCATCATGTTTTACGGAAGTAGCATGTTTTCTAATGCCTCATCCCGGACTTAACGTAGCAACGAATCCTAATTTTGATGGAAGATTAAAAGGTAGTTTTTGTTCTGTAAAAAAGACTTATATTATAGTCATTATACTGTAATGATAATTCTTTAATTGACTTTCTTATGAATAGATATTACACCGGAATTCAAACAATCGCTTCAAATTCTTGTTCCAATGTTGTTGGCCCCGGAAAATTTAGTTCTTAAGAGAATTAATGGTCAAAAAGTGAAAGCCAGAGATTTAGTGCAATATTTTAAATCCTACATTCAAATTTACAAAGGAAATGAACTTCCTGAGCCCAAATCTATGCTTGTGGTGTGTATATTAAACAAATTTATAACAATATAATGTATTTTATATAAATTATAACATTGGTTTTCTTTTAGGCAACTGCAGAAGCTAACAACTTATCTGCCGTAGCTGAAGCTAAGGAATTATACACTCTTCTTATGGAAGATGTATGTGGGGGAAATAAACCCTATTTAAGTACTGCACACTTAGATGCTGAAAATCAACGAGTTAAAGATAAGGCACTTTCACAATTTATTGCAAAAAGAAAAATGGGTGGAAAAGAATTTTCTGAAACATATAGAATTAAATTGGAAAGTGATCTAGATGAAACCTTTAATCAATTTAAATCACACAATGAAAGTAAAAATATATTTAAAGCTGCAAGAACTCCTGCTGTGTTTTTTGCTATTGCCGTTATTATGTATATAGTTAGTGGTATATTTGGACTTGTGGGACTATATGTTGTTGCCAATTTATGCAATTTGATTATGGGTGTCTCATTACTGACATTAGTACTTTGGGCCTATATCAGGTAACAAATTTGTCATTTACATAAAGCAAGTAGGCAACTAATCCGATAATTAATTGTGTTTTTATTTTACAGATATAGTGGAGAAATGAGTGAAATTGGAGTAACCATAGACGATCTTGCCAGTTTAATTTGGGTTAATGTATGTATTTTATGTACTATATAAGGATGATGTTCTTTTCTTGCGTTTATCATTTATATGAAAATTACTATACACTTTCCAAGAGTTACGAAGTCCTTCTTAAAGATTAAAACATATTTCGTCTTTAGCGAGAATTTTCACAAAAATCTTAAGAATTATTTTTATCGCATCGATTCCCTTGCAAATGTCGCAATTTCTGATAAAACTAAACTTAAACATGTTTACAAATAATGTTCTCTTAACTAATAATTTATTTTTATTTCAGTTTATGAAACCGATTTACGAAAGTTTCATCGAAAAAAGTATCCAACAAGCAGCTGTGACAGCAGCGGAACTAGCCATGAATCCATCTCACGCTAATGGAAAATTAAAGAGTTCGTGATGTCCTTCAGTTTATAAATTCGTCAACAATAACACAATGGTGATAGAGCAATTTAGAAAGAGTGAAAGAAACAAACGTTGCAACTACGCAAAAGGAATAATATGGCTTTTGTTAGTTACCATATTTCTCTATCATTACAATTATGTTTAATTAATAAATAATAACAAAATTACGATAGTAATTTTAATATTAATAATAATGTAATATAAAACTCTAAGATAAAATATCTATAAATAACGTCGCTATTTAAAGTTAAACCCCCTAAGTGCCTGAATTTTTAAAACTAATATATATTATATATCTTCCAACGTTTTCATGACATATTTTTTTATCTTTTTGTTTTTATGATACAAAATATTAGCAATGCAAATAATATTAAATGCCAAAATATTTTGCTGTATAAGAAAATTAGTATATATACTTTAGAACTGATTTTGGGGTTTCCAAGTGATTTTTGATTCTGGGTTTTCTGTTGTATTTATATTTGTAACGATTACGTTGATTTTTTAAAGGGAATTTATACATTTGTATTGTTATTGTATTAATTATTGTTAATATAATTTTAAATTATATATTTTAATTTTTATTTATTATTCGATTTTTAAAAAAATAATATTTGAGTAATTTTAACAGTTTATAAAAAAAGAAAATAAAATTACGATTTGACATCTCTCTTAATTTTGTCAACCAAATTTAAGAAAGCCTCTATATCTGCATGCCTGTTGATAACACGACTGTAGATGACGTGTATGTTCAATAATTGATTCTATTTCTGGGCAACTTAATTTTCTAGTACTCGTAAAACGAAGTCGTTCGTTAGAGCAAGTAAATTTTTGTTTTATGTCGTACGTCTGTAAGGACTCTACTTTAGCTTTATTTTAGCGAATATTCAAACGTTCTCACAATGTTATTTTCATAGCATATCATTTTTATTTATTATGCTGGGTATCACGTACGGTTAATCTGACAGATTTGACTGTGTGGATTGTCTATAACTAAACCATAACGTGAATATATGGAATACAGTTTTATCACATACACACTGTGGTTTACCTGTAAAGGTGATCTGCTCAGTCAAACCTGTCAGATGAACGATTGCGTGTATGCTCAGCATTACTCAAAGATAATATTTATAATTAAGAGACATCTATAAAGAGGTTATTAATCAAAATATTTATTTAAAACAAATGTTAACAATTTTGTTTATTTATAATAGCTACGATTAAAGGTAAATAAAGGTGATTTTAGCTCTGCCATTAATACGTTATATATCACTAAATTTATAAATTCATTCGTAAAAGATAAATGACGACTTATCAGTCGTTTCTATTAATTAGATACATAATTTAAATAACTTGCCAAAATTTTTAATAGATTTTCGGGGTCATCCATTACATACATCACACACAAAGAGCGGTGAGGGGGGTACATAGTTGTCGAGATGTGACAAGAGTGGAGGATGAAGCCCAAGACATCACAGCAAATCTAAAATTTGACTTTTCAAAAAGGAAAAGAAAATTGTTTTGCAAGTGGGAAGGAGGAGGGGTCAAAGATATCATGAAATTTGTGTGACGTAATTTATGGATGACCCATTATCGTATATTCTTATGTTCTAATAAACTATAGAAAATAAGTATTTCAATGCAATAGATTGTAGTTAAAAGATTTTAATAAAAGACAAATATATATATAACAAAGAATAATAAATATCGAAAATTATAAGCAATTTGTTGAAGTATTTTTAAATAGAAGAAAAAATATATAATAATAAGAATAAATGCTATGTAAAATTTATATTGTGCTCAATCGATTTTCTTGTTAAACTAACAATATGTAATTAAATGTAATTTATATTTTTGGTGTGTAAAAATAAGAATCTATTTGTATTTTATAAAAAATATGCAAAATAGCATCATCTGGTTCCAAACGATGTGTTCTCAAGGTACTCAACCTAATGGTACATTTCATAGAATTGAGGTGCCTAGGAACACATCCATTGGGCACTGGAATCGCTGTTATATCGATCAGAGAAAATCCAAAAATTCTCTTAGGATGCTACAAAAACATTTACTATTTCGGTGTTAAGGTGATTACATTAATAAAAAATATTTTTCTAAGAAACAATTGTTTTTCATCTGTTCTACAGAATTTTTTTTTCGAAACTGTTCAGACGAACTGAGCAAAATAAAAATATACAAAGGACTTTCCCTTTTTTAAGTTTCATTATTTCAATAATTAATTGTACGCAATGCTAAATTGTATCCTCTTACATGGAGGTAATCATTTCCATGTAAATTTACATGATCTCCGAATGATAAATATTTTCGGCAAATTAATACTATTTATTACATCCAGTGTAAATTTATTTCTAGAAGTGGTACGTTTTGAATCGCACTTTATGTGAACCTTTTAAAGGGTAATTTGCATTTTCCTAGCATGTTTTTGATGTTCTCCTGCAAAAATAGAATATTTTCATTATGATCTTAGAATAAAGAATATATATATTCTTATATGTTTGGTACTAAATATTGTATGGTGCTTCGAAAATTTCTTATTTCGTAGAGAAAAAAATTCTAAAGCTATTGGCATTCTCGGATTTTTCCCTGAATTTCCGAATTACGGGTTACCAGGAAATTCTGGACAACAAATTCTTAAAGAAATTCTTGTAAGAATAGATATTTGTACTTTGTCAACACTTCAAGGTAGGTATTCTAGTTACATAAATAACTTTATAATTCAAAACGCCTAATCAGTATAACAGCCGTATATACTTTTAATTATTTATAAGAATATTGTTATTATAGTTGCATGTTCATCAGGCGTTGAAAATGAGATTATTCCGAGGCATTATTTCCTTGTTCAAATTCATAAATTTATTTCTATATGCATTATAGTGCATTTTTAGAGATGATACAAGGTTATACTCTTCTTAAAATTGCTAAATTTGTTTTATTTTTAATTTTAGTACTTTAAAATTTGGTTTTCTGGATTTCTTCAGAGAAAAGAAGGTTATACTCTTTTTAAAATTGATAAATTTGTTTTATTTTTATTTTAGCAAAAGTAACATTTTGTGCATTTCTTAAGATGATAGAAGGTTATACTCTTCTTAAAATTGATAAATTTGTTTGATATTTAATTTTAGCAAAAATTAGATTTTCTGGATTTCTTGAGATGATAGAAGGTTAAACTCTTGTTAAAATTGATAAATTTGATTTATTTTTAATTTTAGCAAAAATTAGATTTCTTGAAATGATAGAAGGTTATACTCTTGTTAAAATTGATAGATTTGTTTTATTTTTAATTTTAGCAAAAATTAGATTTCTTCAGATAAAAGAGGGTTATACTCTTTTTAAAATTGATAAATTTATTTGATTTTTAATTTTAGCAAAAATTAGATGTTCTGGATTTCTTCAGATGATAGAAGGTTATACTCTTGTTAAAATTGATAAATTAGTTTTATATTTAATTTTATCAAAAGTAATGTTTTATGCATTTCTTGAGATGATAGAAGGTTATACTCTTGTTATAATGATAAATACTTTCGTTTCGTTTTTACTTTTAGCAAAAATAAGATTCTTCGCATTTCTTGAGATAAAAGGAAGTTGGAAAAAAGATTGAATAAGAAACAATGGTTTTTAAATGTTTCAGACAATTGTACTTTGTCAACAGCTTAGTAAAATATTCACTGTATTATTAATTAATTTTCTAAAAGTAATTGTTTAGCAATAATTTAAACATAAAATGCGTCATCTGTTAAACAGTAAATATAACAGATACAGCTAACCATTTCTTCTATAGACGACACTAGTACTTTTTAAAATTGCAACGCCTGATTAAGTTGCAACCAATTATACTTTAATTTGTATATGTAGTAGCAACCATATCAGGCGTTAAAAATGAGTTTTAAGTTTAGATATTGTGCATTTATTGGGATCAAAAATTTTTATTTATCATGATGTCTCTTCTTGGAATGATTTAAAACTAAGATATTTTTACAAATATTTTATCTGATATTATTTTTCTACCTACCCAACAGACCCCAAGGTAAACGAAAGTAAAAAGTTTGTAAAATCATATCGACGCAAAACTATCCATAAAACATGCTACAGCTGGAAGTGACCAGAATTCCACAAATAATATATTATTTAGAGTAGATAATTTTTTCAAATTCACGCTGCGTCTAGTTCCTTTATATGCTTATATAACGTTTAACATCAATTCAAACGCTTCGGGGGAATGCTAATTTTTTTGTCTAAAATAGTTTGCTTCTACCCCAGATTTAAATTCGCCACTTATATCGATGATCTCTAGAAACTAGTGGAAACAACCCAATCGAGATAATTATAGCATGTCCAGAAACAAACACAAATATAGTAGGGCGACACGTACATCCGACAAACCGTTAAAATTAATAAACATAATATAAATATAACTAAACTAACATTTATTTGATATCATTTATAATTAATAAGATTAACATAATTAAATTTAAAGTATATATATATTTCATCAATATTAGACTAGATTTCCATAACATCTTCTTGTGCAGAATCGTTCTCTTGGGTGGAAACATTTTTCTCCATATAAAAGTGTGCTGCACTTATTAAATCTATACATAGAGGGCAGCAGCGTTCCTCATAGTATCTAAAATTATAATTAATATAAATTATTTCACCTTTAAAAATTATCTCACTATGTACTAAACACAACATATGTAATACATAAATGTTACGTAAATAATATGTTTTACGCAAACAATTACTGCTACACATAAAATATGTATTTGCAATGGGTTTGATGTAAAAATGAGTACCGAAAAGCTCCGGCATGATCTGGCTGCCGACAACGTTTCCACGCCCAATGTTGTGGTTCTAAAGTCATCAATTTCTCACATATATCTCTTTCTACATTGGCTCTCATCTCCATAGCCTGCCACAAGGCATCCCTTCGCGCCACAAAAGCGGAAATGGTGGTCCTAATAGAGCAACTCACAGCCACCTCACGCAGCAGAATTCTAGCATAGTCGAATTCCTCTTGCATGTCGTGTGCTAAATGTCTGAAACAAAATGATTTTAAAACTCACGTTTTTATGTATATTCTTTTTCAATTTAACATATATACGTACAAACTAACGTAAAAATTAAAATCATTAAAATCTTTATCTACGCTTAATCGAGCTCTCATGAAATACACGAAAACCATTGCAATAAGGTACCTGTCTGCAATAAGGCAACACACATCAACAGTCATAAGCTCTCGAATAAGAGCACTCCTTTCTGTGGGAATAATACAGAATTTACTATTTATTTACCAAATATTTTAACATATTCTGTGACTTTAAAGAGGTACCCAATAATCTAAAGAATGCTTTCATATGATTAAGAACAGTCTCATATTCTTCTTCAAATATATTTTGATGTAAAATATAACTTTTACGATAAATGATCGTATTATGATTTACACAATTATTCATATTACAACTATATATAAATAAGAAAAAACTAAACTATTTCGCGCGTTTATTAAAAATAAAACAAATATGGCCAATTCCCTATTAGACTGTGCTGACATCTTACTAGATAAGAAATTTCGGATAATGAGAATTGAATAAACAAGGAACAAAACAGCAGCGAATCAAAATTATATACGTGTACTTCAGGAACAGTTTGGAAAATGTAATGTTGGTGTAGTGTCAGTTTTATGAGGAACGTAAAAAGTGTAAAAGTAAATAATTGTTATGTCAAAGTAAATTTAAAAGTGGTTCAAGCTGGATTGGATAACTAGTAAAATGAGGGCTTTGGGAATATCTGTAATCAGCCTTGTGCTGACAGCAGGGGTAATTTGTAATGCATATTTTCAAAAGAAACAATTTTACCCAAGTGTCGTCTATATAACTAAATCAAATCCGAGTATGGCAGTAAGTAAATGTACTATTTGTCTTTCTAGAACTTAGGTAAACAAATGAATAAGCAAGTGACATTACGTTATTATTTTGTAGGTGATTTATATTCAAGCATTCATTCTTGTATTGCTTATTGGGAAATTAATGAGAAAGATATTCTTCGGACAACTTAGAGCTGCAGAATTTGAACACCTTATCGAACGTTCATGGTATGCTGTTACAGAGACTTGCTTAGCGTTTACTGTCTTCAGAGATGACTTTAATCCAAAGTTTGTGGCATTATTTACCGTACTATTGTTCTTAAAGTCATTCCACTGGTTAGCGGAAGATCGGGTGGACTATGTGGGTAACAGTAAATTGTTTTAAATTTTCATTTGAAGGGTTATTTTACTAGTATACATCTGCATTTATTATTCATATTAAACGTATATTATCATTTACGTCAATTTCAATTAAATGTTTGTCTAGGTCTTGTTAAATTAATTGATGTATTTCTCAAACAGATGGAACGTAGTCCTGTCATAAGTTGGATCTTTCATGTTAGAGTTTTGGGACTGTTAGCACTTCTCGGTGCACTTGATATACATTTCCTTAGCTTAGCATACAATTCTACCGTGACGAAGGGCGCCTCGGTGCAGCTTGTTTTTGGTTTTGAGTATGCTATATTATTAACGATGGTAGCCAATACTGCAATAAAGTATTGCCTCCATTCTGCAGATCTTAGGTATGTTAATTAATTTTTATCTTAATAACTTACTTAAAAAACAGTGATTCTTCTACATTACATTTGATAAATATATAGGTCTGAGTCTCCTTGGGATGGGAAGGCCGTTTTACTTCTTTACAGTGAACTAGCTGTTGGATGTCTACGCGTTTTGTTGTACATTGCATTTGTCGCAATAATGGTACGAATCTACACTCTGCCATTATTTGCATTCCGGCCAATGTACTATACGATGAGGTAAGAGAAATTATTATTTATATATAATATTATGTCCGAAAAAATAAAACTAGAAGTAAGTTTCTGTAGATGGTTGCGTTTTAATTTGTTATTATTTAGAATCATGCTATACACCTACTTTTATAAATAGTTTTGAAAGTTTATCTCACGAAAAATCACTCTACATTTCATAATGTTTTTACCCTCTAAACACAACACATAACTCATGTGTTTAATGTTATTATTTTTACCTAACGTTACTTTTTGTTATTTATCATAATGAAGCCAAAAGTTTACATAATGTTGTTATGTAACATTACATTAGCGTAAAAAATGTTATATATCACATAAACTCTTCTATGTTAAATATATGTAACAGAAATGTTGGTTTAAGAGAAAATTGAAAAAAATGGTTGCCCAATTCAATAATGAACGTTATGTTTCAGAAACTTCAAAAAGGCCTTTAACGATGTAATTTTATCAAGACGTGCAATTCGAAATATGAATACTCTCTATGCTGATGCTACCCCACAAGAACTTGCTGAAGTAGATAATGTGTGCATCATTTGCCGGTTAGTAAACGTTTTTGAAGTTAATCTTCTGTGCACGCAAAATTGAATAATAATTGTACGCATCTGTTAATGAATTTTAGGGACATAATGACAACAAATGCCAAGAAGCTGCCCTGCAATCATATATTCCATACGTCGTGTTTGCGTTCTTGGTTCCAGCGACAACAGACTTGTCCTACTTGTCGTCTTGACATCTTGCGACCTGTCGCTCCAACTGTAAATCCACAAGCTCAGGCTGGTGCTGTACCTGCTGCTGCACAAGCTGGAGCTGGAGCTGTACCTGGACGAGTACCCCAGGCAGTTCCTGGTCAAGGAGATGCTGCCAATACACCACATGCAAATATACAAGCACAAGGTCCAAACGCAAACTTAGGTAAAGACTAGGATTTTGTTTATATCTGTAAAATACGGATCATTTCTATCAGACATTGTTACAATCTCACAATGAATACAATGGACAAATTTCTATAAAGATACAGGTTACTTGCGATGCCGAGCTTTTCAATAGCGTTTATTTGAATTGTTTCGCATTAGCATATGAGGAATGTTTATCAATAAACCACTGTATTGAAGGTTTTATAAGTTCAACAAAGTTTGTGTTTTTCACTCTCAGCTATCCGCCACGATACGGTATTGTCTTACTGCGAAACAACTCCAATTCGCACTATTGAAAGATCATCATAAAAGCGAAACCATTTTTTTTTAAATTGCCTAATGTTTTTTTCAGGCGTAGGAAATCCATTCCCTCAGTTCGTTCCACCAGTGGGTTTTCCACCATTTCCCTTCCCAATGCCTGGATTGGGAATGGTGCCTCCTCCACCTGTTCCACCAGAACATATTGCAACACTTACGGAAGAAGAACTGCGAGCGTTAGAAGGCACTGAACGAAGTAATGTTGAAGCACGCATTAAGGTTAGGAAAATCTGAATTTAAAAATTGTATTCTAATGCGTTTACATATTTAATTTTCTTTTCTTTCAGTATTTAAGGAATATTCAATTGATGCTGGATGTTTCTATGACATTAATGCAGCACTATCAAATGGTATCTTTACGACATCCTAACGTGCCAACTACCATTCCAACCAGTGCAGCACCTACACCACCAACACCTTCTTCAACACCTACTAACATTACAACAACGACTTCTTCGAGCGCAACGGCACCAGCAACTGCCGAAAAAACTGAACAAGATAATATTGTTCCACCTATGGAAGAGCCGGTCTCCGTTGCAGCGAAGGAACATAGTGCCAAAACTAATAATCTGGATCTAAATCAGCCATCTACTTCCAGAACAGTTTTTGACTCAGAACTTCAAGAAACTGATAATAAATTGACGGAAGAAGAAAAATTGCTTTCCTCAATGATAACATCGGAAACGGATGAACTAAGACGACGGCGAATAAAACGATTTGAAAACCTGACTGAGTAAAAGAATTCCAATATGATAACTAGTCTTGTAACACTATAATTTAAAATATCAAAAAAATCGTTATCTTAAATTTATTATGTATGTAACTATATGCTACAAAATAAATATATTTGTGATATTTGTTTCAAAAACTGAGGTAGCACACAATTTTCTTATTAAAGTCTTTGTTGTAATTATTTTGATGCATGCATATGTGTATATTTATTGTATATCGTAAGAAAAGGAAATTTAATATAATAAAATGTCAAGGGGGGAGTATTACTTTATAGAATATCTGAAGTTTTTATGTATTTGAAGGAGCCCACTGGTTCAACCTTATTCTGACATTTTGTATAAAGTAAAGCTTTGTTTTATTAAGTTTGATTCCACGAATCACTTGCTTCCCGGAAATCTTAAAAAAAAAATTCAGGTTACGTACAGACAAAATCACGCGCTAAACACAACTACGTGTATTTAAAGTTTATCTAACAAAAGTTACCTGTTACGTAAAAGATTTTACCTAATATACAGCACTTTGCGATTTATTTTCCAGCTTTTTGATAAATAAAACTACCCTTTTGAACATTAGCATATTCATAAAACCTTTTAAACATTAGTCCCCTTTAAAGATTAAATGCTTTTTGAATAGTTATATAATAATATCCTTTTAGATTAAATATTATTAGGTAAAGTATGACATTAATGTAAAATAACATCGATGTATTGTGTTTTGCGGCCATTGCTGGTATATTTCTATATCTAATGAACGAAATCATAGTCTAATATACAACAGGATATTTGATTTTGTTATTATTATTTGGTTACCCAGTAAATATTTATTTTCAAAGTGTAATTCGTTTGCCTATTTTAAATCATAGTTTTCAAACTATGCGACGTCATTCTTGTTATGAAAAGTGAAATGGTTGCGACTTCGTACCGAAGTAGAGCATTATTTTAACAAAATTTGATTTGGAATGACTAGTAGTAGATTTGTGTATTGGAAGAACAAAACCTATGCCTATTTTTAATGAACAGATGTGAGACAGTAACGTCTACAAGAAATTATTTGGGAGGAGTTGAAAAATATTATCTTTGGTTAAAAAAAAGATAATATACATATAATAAACAACCCCATTCTGTTGTATTAAATGTAAATTTGTCACATATTTCACTTTATTTATTGTTCTAGAATGTATAAAACTCATAAAACATATTTTATATGACATAAATTTGTTCTGGATAGACGTTTCAATAATTATTGGTTTTATATAAATATTTTAATTTTTACAACGTAAGCATTTTTTAAATAATAGCAATTGAAAACTTCACTTTGACAGTGTAGAATTGGAGATAAGAATTAGTTTTTCTGAGTTGTTCTATTTATATACGGACCATTGTTTTTTTTAACATAAGTTTGGGTAAGTAAACACTTTATGCAAATATATATTTGTAGTCTGTATTTTTATCATTGCTAAATACGTAAATTATAATTAAAGTAACTATCAACAAATTAGAGATTAAATAATTTTAGGTTAAGTATTTAAATTAAACAACAAAAAAAAACTTGTTTATGCTATTGTCAGAGAAGAACAATAAAATAATCAAAATCATAGCTGAATACTACTAACTGATCTTATTGTTGCTATATTTTATAAGACCAGTTATTAAAAAGACATTGTGCAGTGTACTAAATTAATTGAACTTCCAAAAAATCGGTAAAAATGTTTAATTCAATATCACGAATCTCGCTTGCATATGTGGGATTAGGTTGTATTACTGCTGTTAGTGCTATATACATTACACGGTGAATATTTTATACATTAAATTAACTAACGTATATTATGGATGTTTGTAAGATTTATTTGAAGTTTTTTTTTTCATTTACATAATTTCTTTTATTTTTTACAGAGTTTATTTTATGCGAAAGATATGTAAATGCAAAAAACTATATAGCGTCAATGATGTTATTGTTATTACTGGATCATCTACAGGAATTGGTTTAGAAACGGCAATAGAAGTATCAAAAAGAGGTATACATTTTTTTCTGATATTTACATAACTTTAGTAAGATTTACGACCTTATAATATTACAGAAAGCATGTATGCTTTCTGTAATATTATAAGGTCGTAAATCTTATACAGATTCTATAAAATTATATAAAATAAAATTTAATTTATTAAGACGTAGAGTAGCTGTTTAATATTCTTTACTCTAAACATTGTTATATAGCATTTACATATAAACTACATATAAACATATTTTCTAGAGAAATGCTACTTTTGGTTACTTTTACTTAAAATTCTTTTTATGTTTTTTCCAGGCGCTCGAGTAATTTTAGCTTGTAAAGATATAATTAAAGCAGATATAGTAAGAGACAGAATAATTGCACAGACGCGAAACACTAACATTATAGTCTTGAAATTGGATCTAGCATCGTTCCGCAGTATCAGGATCTTTGCATCTAAAGTAAATGAGATATTAGCTGGGAAGCCATTAGCTGCACTTGTTAATAACGCAGGAATATTCTATAGTCCACACATTAAAACTGAAGATGGTTACGATATTACCTTTCAGACGAATTATTTAGGTGCGTTAATTTTATATAACGCTATTAATATTTGAATTAAATAAAACTAACAGACACATGTTTTTCTGCAGGTCCATTTTTGTTGACAAATTTGTTACTTCCGTCACTGCATAAAGCACCAGGTGGAAGAATAGTGAATGTATCGTCTGCAGCACACGCTATACCGCAGCGTCTATACTTAAAAGGAATTCATGACATCAATAAAGATAAATTTGATAGATTTCGCGCTTATCAAATATCTAAACTCTGTTTAGTTTTATTTACTTGTAAACTACAAGAATTATTGCAGCAAAGATTTTCGCAGGCCCACGCTGTCGATCCGGGAAACGTGGAAACCTCCATATATCGTAACTTTCCTCCATTATCTAACCCGTTCTACTTTGCACTTCAAAAACCTATTAGATTTTTTGTTGTTAAAACTCCGAATGAAGGTTGTCAAGGAGTTATCCATGCTTTACTTTGTCCAAATGCCGGTTTCTATATTAAAGGCATAGATACTACTAATAATTATTCGCCCCTGGTGGAAGAAAATACGATAGTAGAAAATCTTTATATTCAAAGCAAGGCTTGGACCGAAATTGATTAAATTTACCATGGAAGAAATCGTACCGTATGGCGTCAATAAAAAGTGGTTATCACCCTGTAAAGCTATAGAAAAAGTGATTGTCTGTGATAGTGGTATTGAGTACATTAAACCCTCGGAGGGAGGGAAATGCATTCTAATTATTACTAAATTTAATTGTTTGTGTGAAGCTTTACCGGGATTTGTTTTAAGTGATACCGTCTATTTTAAAGAAAACTTCGATGGAAAAATTATTATTGGTAACGCTGATTATAAAGCCGATATTCTGCTTGAAAAAGTTGTTAAAACAATGTGTAAAAACGAAACAAGTGATGTGAAACTTTCTTTTGAATTTCTAGAAAATAACGTTATGCGTAATATAATAATAACTTTTACATTATTACTGCAAGACTTTGAAGACATGGGCTATGTGTTTTCTTGGCCAATGGCTACTCGATATTATACAGCATTAGATCATAAGCAGAAAGGAGTGAGTTGGTATCAACAGAATAATATTAAATTTGCTTTCAAAAGATTTAGTAAAGCGTTAAAATTACTATTATCCATTGATAATGATTCATTTGTCGATCAAGATCAAAAAGATTATGAAGAATTAAAACTTTGCTTGTACAATAATTTGGCAATGTGTCACTTAAATCATTTGAGATCTGACAATGATTGGAATAATGAAAGTGCTGCTAAATTATCTGATATTGTCTTAAAGGGTCAACCAAATAATGTAAAAGCTTTAATGCGACATGGAACTGCCAAAAGACATCTCAAAGAATACAGTACAGCCTTGAATGCATTTTCTAGAGTCTTAACACAAGAGCCGAAAAATAAAGTGGCTAGAAAACATGTTGAAGAAATAAAAATATTACTCATGAATGAAAATAAGTCCTCCGATGATATCGTTAGAAAAATGTTTTCGAACTTAAAATAATACTTAAAGAGTGAATTATTATATACTAATTTGGTTATTATAATCTTATATATTTTCCCATTATGTTTATACGTTAATCTTGATAACATGCTATTTTCGCTGAACGTTAGTACGATTTTTCCTAATATATTCTGTTAAAATTATTAATGTTATATATATATTTGTAAATCTCTTGTATTTGTAAGTCTATCAAAGTAAAAACTCATAATGATAATTAATATTTAGAAATAATTTTCAATGTTTAAACTAAGTGCTTTTTGTGTAACTATGTACATATAAAATGAAATAATAAATATTACTTTCATAAAAATTACGCTTCGATTAAATTCTACAAAATGTTACTTTATATTAAAAAAAACTATCTCATCAAGATTAAGGATCAATTTTTTATTAGACTGGAACAATATTACACAGTTATGTGGTTTAAAAGTACAAGGAAATTAAATGTATAAATGATATACCTAACTTCTGTTATGTGTATTTAAGGTTTGTTTAAAATATAGTTACTTGTTACACAAACGATTTTTCCTAATAAACAATGCTTTGTGACCTGTTTTACTGCTTTTTGAAGAATAAATCTACCCATTCGCGTATTAGAATACTCATAAGGCCTGCCGCACACTGCAAGAGTATTTAAGCGACGGTAAATTCGGGTGAAAATCGGCGGCTTGATTGAGCGACTAGAATTCTCAGAGCAGGCCACACTCGTGTTTTTTTTGCATTTCTTGTGTACGACAGCACGCCAAGTCAAACTTGTGTAATGGAGTTATTTTGCACTAATATAATTTATCATCGAAGCAAACTTTTACTTTTATTTTTTTTTTCGATACGCCGCTGTTATAGACTATTGCATTCCCTTCCAGTCTGACAGGTTCGAATAGGTTTAGCGTTGTAGCATGGTTAAAATTCGCTGATATACGGTTCTAGTATGAGAGCTATGTAACGCCCGTATTCGGACGGCTTTGTCGCTCAGTGTGCGAGGTTCATTACATTTACAGGGTTCGGATAGGTTAAGCGTAGTAGCGCGTATACGTCCGGTCAAAATTCACTTAAATAGGCTTGCAGTGCGCTACAGGCCTTAAACTTCTTAACACTTATAAGGATTATAAAATCTTAACAAGTATTTTTTAAGGATTAGTCTTTTAAATAAGACCCTTTTAGATTAAATATTACTATGTTTCGCTTAAATAAAATATTACATAAATGTAAAATAACATCTATGTAATGTATTTTGCGGGTAGATTACGTATATCTAATGTGATTGTGGTAAAGAAATATTGATTATTTCCGTAATACGATATAGTTTATATTTTGATGTATTTTAAGTAAAAAAATATATTTTATTTGATTTTATTTTAAATAAACCTTAAATGCATGTAACTTTGTTTAGTGGGAAAGTAATTTTAAGGTTCGAAAGTTTATAAAATATAACTTGTTTAGTCATAAAGTTAGTGTATTCATTTAACGATTCAACTTCGTTTTGTTACGGTTTATGTAAAATAATTGTATTATAACATTGTCAAAGTAATGACTTTATAAACTTTTTCAATGATCTACTACAAAGCATTTTGTAGCAAAGGTCATTTTAGTGGTGAGTAGAATTCATAATAAGAGGCGCATTATTTCCAACAAAGGCGTTTCGGCGTTTCCATTTCTTGACATAAGAGTAAATTAAGTGGCCGTGCTACAAAAAAGTAAAAACCAAATCACTGGTTATTAGTATTTGATTTAGAATGTCATAACAATAAAAAAAAATATTAACGTAATTATTATATCTATTAATTCAATATTTTTATTATAGTAAATTAATAATACAACAATTTGACAATTATGTAGCTATAACATATAAAAATGTACAAGTTATATTAATTATAAGTATTTCTATTCACTTAGGGTTATATTATTGATTTATACAAGGTTTGTTCGCGTTGCTTATGTTACTTACACTAACAGATCTTTCCATATGTATTTTTCTTCTCTCTAACACTACTAATCTAATCTCTAGTGTTAAGAATAGAAGAATCTAGTATTAGAATATAAGAACAAATAACCTGGAAAAGTTGAGTTTCAGTATCGAACAAGCCTACAATTATTTTATATTTATAATCAAAAGTAAAAATTAAATCAGTATCAATTTTTTTTATAACAAATGAGAATTCCATATAAAAGATACTAAATTATTTATAAATTGTTTGTATGTAATAATCATATATGGTATAATTTATACCATAGTACACAAATAAAACGATAAATGTATTAATGAGATAAACTTGTGATTAAAAATGAAATATATTGTTTACATATTATAGCAATGTTGTTTAAATATATAAAAAATTAATTTATTAATAATAATGACTTTATTGTTTATATGCAACTATTTAATTATTATTAAAGTAATTATATCTGTCACAACGAATACTATTAATTAAAATTCATTAAATTATTTTAAGTACATTTTAATATTAAAAAAATGTTGTTTAAACTAAAGTTAATATTGCCGTAACTTTAAATATTTATATCATCACAAACTTTATAGTTTTTTAATAATTAACAATAATTACTCCTAACTTTTTATTAATAGATTAAATTAGAACTCATTATTAGACAAATGTATTCGTACGTAAATTGCTCAATACAAGAATATACAAATCTAAAATGGCTATAGAATGCTTATTGTATATATTTCTATTTTAAATTGAATTATGACAATTTAATATTCGAATAGTTTATATTTGAGATTAAATATATGCTATATTTATTTGTTAGTTATCATTTGCGTTAACAAACTTATAAAATTCCATAAAAATAAAATATAGCACAGCCGTATAAAAAATATTCAATTTCTGGTATTTGTTTCAGTTTTAATTTTCAATACTAAACGACATCAAAGACGTCAATGGTGTTGTTAGATGATATTACTTAGACGAATAATAAATAATTAGTAACAATAGTTGATTAAACAAATTATGAAAATTAAAATTAATCTTTTATTCATAAAATCGAAGTTTCTTTTTAATTTTTTTTAACTTAAATCTAATTTAGTAGTAAATATTATAAAAGTTTGGAGATTTCAACTTCCGTTATTTTTCGAAACAACTATAAATCGATATAAAATAAGTCTTTTATTATGTAATAATCATTTTTAGGTTATAACTGTATATTATTATTAATTCTATTTCTACCTATATAGTTAAAATTATTAATATTGGTTAACTATGAATAATAAGGGCTTTTCTTTATTTCAATTGTTACTACTTACATGGTAATTATTGTATATGTATATACAAGTTTTTGTAAATTAATTTAAAAGAAAATGGAATTATTGTTTTTGAATAAAATAACACCGAATGTTTGTGTGAATTAATAATCTTAAAAATAAATTATAATCTTAAAAATGAGGTTGATAATTGTTACTTGGATTTGTTAGCTCTGATAGCTTCACAGATGGAGGACCAGGGCTGACCCACCATTGAGCAAACTTGACAACCGTCATGTGGGTTTAAAGTAACCCAATACGTAGGGCTGTTTGCATCAGTGGATTCCTGAATCAATGTCCCAGAAATCTGACAAGAGTCTTTGCTTTGGGATGTAAAACTAATTTTATGAACTTTTGAACTGCCCTCAATTTCTGTAGAATTTGTTTTAATTGTATTATAAGTGGAATTGCTTTTCACTACTTTAGAAGTATTATTTTTACTGTTATCTTTCTTTAATGATTTACCTGGTGAAACTAAAGGTTTCAATTTGGTGATCGTTTGATGTTCAGATAAACTGTTTTTACTGATGATACTACTAGAACTAGCGGGAGAACTTTTATCATATCTAATGGGAAACTTTTGGTCAAAAGATTTAGTTTTACTTCCGTTAAAACTGTTTTTGGACCCCAAATAATTATTCTTTGACATTTCCGAAGTTTTTAAATTATTATTAATTTTAGGGCTACACTTTTTAACCGAGAGATTATTCTTAACTAAGTTTTCTACATCTGTAGTATTTCTACTGGAACAAGATTTTACATCTGGAACACTATATTCTGGAGGTTCGTAATTTAAATTTTTCGAACTCGGTAAAATTCTAGGACTACTTCTAATTTTTATATTACAATCACTATTTTCTTCAAACAACTCAGTTTTTGAATGTATAGTCTTTGATTTAACGTCTAGGTTTTGTGCGTATATACTACCGTATTTATCTTTTAAACTTTTACTTACTTCTATACTATCCAACGACTTTTGTTTTGTAAAGAGATTCCTCACAGATCTTCTGTTCCTCTTTTCTCCACTTTGAGATTTGATTTTCATATTTTTCAATGTTTGGCTTCTATTAATTTCGGTTTTATTATTTTTTCGTAATCGGTTATGCCCAAGGGTAAAGCTACGAAATAAATTTCCAAATTTTGACATTTTTTGTTTTTCTTCATTTTCGTTTATAGTTATCATGCTGTCTAAATTTTGACAGATTGCTAACAAGTTACTGACTTTACTATCCCAATTTTTATCCATATCAATATTTTCTCTGTTGCTCTTATTTTTACACATGCTCGAATCTATTTGGCTCAACATATTCACGTCAATATTTTTATCAGTTACTTTGACATTACTTTTATCTGTTTTTTTTGAAGACTCACTACTTTTAACAATACTCTCCTTGTGGTGACAATTTTTGTGATGGGTCAAATTGACTTGCGCATTATTGCTGGTGAGGTTTGGAAGATTTCTTAGAATTTTGGAGTGGTTGGTATGATCTAGAAGGCTCGTATGGTGGTTCTTTTGGTTATTGAAGTTTCTAATAGGATGACTGTGGGGCTTTTCCGTAAGTCAGTCAGCCATTATTCCTTGTGATACAACGTTGAGCTGTTCTTTTAACATGCGGAATGAAGGTCGATCATCCGGCCCATGAGCCCAACAGCCGCTCATTACCTGTCAAATTTAATACAATATTAAATACATTTATACATTAAAAGGATATAGTAATTTTTATAATAAGTTTCATGTTTACATCGTATATTTCTTTTGCACACATCTTTGGCTTTTCAAGTACAATTCCTCGTTGAACTCGGTCAACAACCTCAGTGTTCTTTAGACGACCATAAGGCATTTTGCCGCAGGTGAAGACTTCCCACATCAATACACCTATTAATCATAATTTAGGACGTTAATAAATATATAATTATTATCTACATCTACCAAATATTCAGTATTTTATCTCACCATATGCCCAGACATCACTTTTAGAAGAAAATCTTGTGTAATGTAATACTTCAGGTGGCGCCCATTTAATAGGAAATTTGGTACCGCCAGAACTAGTATACTGATCATCCAAAACATATCGTGCTAAACCAAAATCAGCAACCTGAAATATATTTTGTTATAGTACTAACTATCTTGTATATTTTTTAATAATTACTTGTAATTATTTACCTTAACTGTATTTTCGGAGCCAACGAGACAGTTTCGTGCTGCTAAGTCTCTGTGAATGTAATTATGCCGTTCTAGATATGCCATTCCTTTACAAATTTGTATGCACATATCTAAAAGCATGGGATTATTCCCTCCTAAAGAAGTTTCATGGCGTCGTAGATGATTCAGTAAAGAACCATATTTCATGTATTCTGTAACGATGTAAATAGGTCTATGTTTGGTGCAAACACCATACAGCTGAACGAGATTTTGATGCTGAAGCTTACTGCAAAATAAAAATATTTATCAATATTACCGTTATAAACAATGCATCCAAACCAAGCAACAAATAACGTACGTCATAACTTTAGCTTCTTCAATAAAATCATCTTCAGACATAGTTCCTTCTTTCATCATTTTTACAGCTGTGTCTATTGATCCACGCCATTTTCCTTTTCTAACAACACCAAATTGTCCTGAACCAAGTTCTTCCAGAAGCATAAGTTCCGCTGGGTCGATTTCCCATTTATCTAAGAAGAAACAATTTCAAGTTATTATATTTACATTGATACTAAACACGTTACATTGACGCAAAATTTTACATAAACAAAACTTAGTAATATTTTATTTAAAAAAGTCTTTCTTTTTATAGTTTATAGTTATTTTAAAAGCCTTTAATTCTTAACAGATGTTTTAAGATTCTATAATATCTCAAACGGTCTCCTAAACAAGTCTTATGACTATGCTAATGGGCAAAAAGGTTTTCAAAATACTTTTCATAAAGTCGAAAAATAGGTCACAAAACTTTGTATATTAGGGAAAATTGTTTACACAACTGATAACTTTTATGTTATGTTAGATAAACTTTAAATACACATAACTGTGTTTAACGGGTCAGATATACATTGCACATGTCATATGAACCAAACTGAAAGAAACATTTTTTCGTTTATACGAAAACAATAATTCTGGTTGCCAGATTTATGAATGAAGTTTGACTTCAATAATTAACACTGCACAGAATAAAGTTTTCAAACAAAAGTCGATGGTTAAAAATAACCCGATAAAACAGAAACTCAGACACACAAACACTATATCTCAGTCGACTTTTGGATATTTAACAAATAGCCAGTAGATATATACGTATATATTAGCGTATTGCTTATAATTCAATTTTTATTATTTAAAACATTCGATTTCCGAAACGAGTTCACAAGGTCATTGTGAATCAATAATAATTAAAATCTCACCATGACTTAATCCTGCAGTGGGAGGTGCTGGTCTATCACAAGGACTTGCTTTTAATCGGGATGCTAGTCCGCCACTGTTATGCTTATGATAATTTACAAGATCTGCTATGGAACCGCAGCAATGTTTTTCTGATAGATAAAATTCATTTCGAGAGTTTTGTTTTATGTGATAATGTTTTACATGAGCATGGGGGCTGCAAGGTAAATAAAATTAATTATTATTTATTTCATTTAACTTAATTTCATTATAAGATATACGTACACTTTAGTATATAAAGATAATGTATAAAGTCCTTTTGTCGATGAATTTCTAACAACAAAACATCCTTCTTTATCTTCGTGTTTCAAAAGAGATTCTGCTCTCTGTCTTGACATGTCACCAACGTACCAGCTGAAAAATTCATTGTTTAATTAAAAATTATTTTATTTACAAATCTTGTTAAATATTATTTGCCACATTATTGCTTCTTTACTCACTCATATTTTTGTAATCCCAGTAATTCTTTTTCTTTAACATAGTTGCTTGGAATGTAGCCAATGTTTCTGTAATAACAAATAACCGTTATTACAATGAGATATTTAGTTTTTATATTTGTGAGATGGTTCCACAAAACATTTTGGGTAATAGATCATGTTTCTAAGCTAAGATTATATTTATTTCGTTCATCTCTGCTAGATGGGACATGTATGACTGCATATAGAACTGTATACTTGATTGTTGCATGTAAAAGATCATGTAGCGAGTGGAAAATGAACAGATATCTTATCTTATCTTCTTAATATATATAAATTACGTGTCACGTTGTATGTCCGCGATGGACTCCTAAACTACTTAACCGATTTTAATGAAATTTGTACACCGTGTGCAGTTTGATCCAACTTGAAAGATAGGATAGCTTACATCTCAATTTATGATTGCAATATTATCTTATTGCAAATTAATTATCTGTATATGACATATGACATCTGGCGACGATGATGGCGACATCTGTTGACTAGATTGAGTAAATATTCCGTTGACTAGATTGAGTAAATATTCAATAGATGGCGCTATGTAATGTAATATGACAAAAACGTTAGTCACAGCAACGCGTGGCCGGGACAGCTAGTATAATATATACCTTTTATATCTTCCAGTACAGTAATGTATATTAATAAAAATTAACGTATGTGCTAATCAGAAACAACTCAAATAAACCGTACTGACAATAACAGTTTACATTCGACGATTGAACGTAGTCTGTTCCAGTGCTAGATAGCCTAACCGTTCATAAAGATTGGTTTCACGGATAGATAAGGAGAATAGAAAGATTTAGATTGTAGATAGTGAAGAGAAGGAAAATAAATATTGGGAAGAAATGGAAATGAGGATCTGAGACGTTAGAACATATGAGGGGAAAATGCTAATTTAGGATTGATAGACACAAGAAAATAGAGGATTTGTTGAGAAGAGACAAGAAAGACAAGAGGTACAAACAAGAAGGAAGGAGAAAAAGAAACAGAGATAAACAATGAGGAGTAGAGAGCAAGAAGAATTAAGAACAACAGTATAAGAATCAGAAAGTGCTTTTCGAATTATTTTAAGTTTAATGTAGAAATTAGATGAAATTAAGTTATTTAATATTGATAGAATGTAAAATCTAACGACATACACATTAATTTAATAAATCCAATACAATACATTAAGATACTTCTTAATAATTCCAATACATAATACTGACAACAATTTACAGTCGGTGATCGAACGTAGTCTGTTCCAATGTAAGTGAGAGCCTGATCAGTTTATAAAGATTGGTTTCCCGCCAAAATGTTATACTGTGTAATCAAGTGTAATCTCTACATTTCAAATATTTCTACTTAGACTTACCCAGCGGCATCTTTAACTTTCCACCAGTGGTCTTGAGAATCATCTATAACTTCATAGTCCGAGCCCTGAGAATATGTAAATTCTGTTATAGTTTACGTATCTTTATAATAAACTAATTAAAAAATGATGTAAATATACTTACCCTTTCCAAAGAGAGATCTCCACTTTCGATAGCATTAAATGGATAAAGTGCTACAACGACTTTTGCTCTTATCATTAATTTTTCCTGAAAATTGTACAAAAATATATTAACTCAGTCAGTCTATATCAATTGTGGGTAGTAGTGTGTTCGATACTTACTCCTTTTTTTGCATTCGGTGTTCCGGGTGCCCCACCCGGCATCGGCATGATGGTTCCCGGAGAATGTGCAGGCCCCAGCGGAAGATGTGATGAATGTGACGAACTCACGGAACTATTATGCGAATTGCTTGGGGTTGTCGTACCGCCAGTGGAATGTGATGTAAGTGCCGCAGTGGCTGAAATTAAAATTAACAGTTTTAAAATTAGGAGAAATATTAAAAGTTTCTTAGAATAAATTATAGGTCAAAACTTCTGTTCTTAAATTTTAGGTGTATGTTTCAAAACCATAATTATCCACTTGTTAGTTGAATATATATTTATTATTAATTATATCTATCCATCCAAAAAAATTCAATAACAGATCTCTTTTTGTGGTAAGGCCATTTATTTGAAGAAACGGTACTGAATTCTTTTCTTGTTTTATTATTTTAAATTATGTATTGAACATACGGAAGTGACACATTTATTTCCAATATTTTTTGAATACTATCGATTTGGTAAACTTTTTGTTTCATTATATGAAACCAGAGTTTACCCCCGTCGCATGCGACGACTGTCTTTTATGTGTGAATCGAATTTCATTTTAAATTTTAATTCCATTTCTAAATTGAAATATTTAACCTTGTTCCATATATATTCCATAACAAATAATTTTTCATATAAACTGACTAAAAAAAATTTTTTTTTCAATTTGTTCATTCTTTGACCAACTTTTTAAAAAATTTGTGATTTTTTGTTTCGATTTGTAAAAAATTTCAACTTTTAGCACAATTTTTGTACCCTCGGCAAAAACCGCCCCAGTGCCCCAAATAAAATTGTTGAATTTTGATTTGTTTAATATCATATTCAATTATTACACAATCCAAAATTTGAGGTTTCTCCGAAGTTTCTTACCGGGCCCCCTATTCCAATTTTTCAATTTCTTATTTTCAAAAAATGTTAACATTGAACATCGTAATACACATGCCAAAGTTCAACTTTCTATCTTTTCCAAAGTTAAAGTTATAGAGCAAAAAGTAAAGATTTTTTTTAAATTTTTCCAAAATTACGGGTTTCCAGTAAATTCAGGGAAAAATTCAAGGATTCCAAAACTCTTAGAATTTTTTTCTCTACGAAATAAGACAATTTTTATCGTTTTCGGGCGACCATAGGAATCGCGTAAACATATAAACAAATAAACATATAAACTTTCAGTTGGAATATTATAATGTAGGATGTTGTATAAAATATTTTAATTCATATATGTAATGCAAAAGAAGCAATGTTCAGTAAACGTAAGCTATAACGTTTGGACGCCATTGAGTTTTGTGCATATACTATTATGAGTTGTGCTTATTTTTATAACTTAGAATTTTTAACGCATATTTAATATTCCATACAAGCCAATTTATATATTCTCTTTGTGTCATTGAAGTATGTATGGACACGTGCCACAATAAATTAACGCAATATGTACAGACTCGTTTGCCGTATTTTCAGGTTCAGGTTCATTTAAAAAAACGCTTCGATTACTTAGAAATTAGTAGCAAACTAAAGGACACCCTGATATATGTAAGTACAGTAAATTTTGTTAAATTCGTGAAAGCTAAACAATAATATGGTTTTGACAAAAATGTATATGTATATGTCGTAATAATTTTAATTAAAAATACCATTAAAAATGTCATTAAAAATAATTGCAGAAATCGCAGATAAAGTTTGTACTATTACGTCATGGAGAGAGAGGTAGTATTTAAATATAAAATGAATAAAATGGACTTTTCCGATGCGTTTTTGGTCAATTTTTAAGTTTCAAGAGTCGTAAATAAGAAATAAATTCTAAGGTATTTAAATAATTAATCGCATACATTTTATGCAAGAAGGTGAATTATTTCAATGGCGGTCGAATATGATTTTTATGGTGCGATAATACGTCCTTAAGAATTCGGAGTCCATAATTGAACTAATGCTAGTAGTTTTGTAAGAGAAAACAACAAAGTTATCCACTAAAAATAGTTACATATATTTAAAGTTTATTTAACATAAACAAAATTAACCTGTTACATTTTTTTTTAGATAATATAATGTAAGGTTACATAACAAAAATTATCTTTAAACATAAAGTAACGTTTTTTGATGAATTTTTTTAACAATATTTTTATACAAGATTATATAATGTGGTATATTACATTAATATACATATTAGCACAAAATTTTAATATCTTTTTCCTTTATTTAATGACAATGTGTTACAATTTCGGTAAATGACAAAACGTTTACGTTTTATGTATTTTTTTAGTGGGACCTTCCATCAAATTCCAAAAACTTGAAGGTTTGTCCAAAGACGACACATTTTTCCAACTAGCAAACGTCATGTAAGAATATTACCGCAAATATCCTATTAAATTATAATTCCTATTAATCTACTAGTCAATACATACGCATAGGAATGACGTAAATCACAGCATATCCAGTCATTGTATATTGAACACTATTTCTTCTAGGACGATTGAATCTTGAATCCATTTTGAACGGATATCACTTTTTATTTAAATTCAATAATTTTATTGCCACTGATATGCACTCGTCAGTGTTGAGTTGCTAATGCCCATTATTAAAAAAAACATTCTATGGATAAAATATACGATAATAATTTCCATGCCGTGTTGCCAGTCTCAACGTTATTAAGATTGTATATCAATTGTTAAGCTTGCTTGGAATAATTAAAATTATTTAACATAAAATGGTAGAAGATAACTACGATTTAATAATTTCCTTGTCATATTTCTGAAGAACATTATTTTGAATGTGGTATTTTAATTTTTCGATAAAACATTAATAGTTTTAACTGTTTCCAAATCATTTTCCGAATTACTATCATATAGCAGATTGTGGAAAGTTTAGACTACTTGCTCTATCGACTATTTTAGCAGTGTGTATTGGAGATGATTCGCATTAGCACACTGTATCATAAGAGGAAGATTTTACTTTAATTTTTATCAATACTTTAATTTGTAATAAAAGTGCATATAATATATCTGTATCGGTTTCCTTCTCAACTACCCGCTATTAATAATATCGTAAAGCAGAGGCCCAAAAAGTTGGGATACATTCTTTAGCCCTCATTTTTTAGTGGTCGATTTTTTAATTGTTAATTGAAATTGATGTTAATAAATGTGTATTGGCGTGTCTATTTTATTAAATATATTAAAAGTTTAAATTGTAGTTTTAGCGCTAGAAATGGTCGGCCATATTTGTATGACGTGAAATGCATGCGTCAGTTATTTGTTGAGTAGGTCAGTGTTCTGGTAATGTTTTGTATCTGTTGGTAGTCAAAGAATAATAAGCTTTATTTTAGTTAAGGCAGACATAATATTGAAATTTTATTGTTCCTTGAAATAGCTGTAAATAATATTTGATATTTTGATATATAAATACTTATAGCAGAGATGTATGAGCTGTAAGGTTGGCAGCGGTTGTGATGTCACATGCATTTAGAATATGTACAACGTTGAATCCCTTTAAAATTAAAAAAACACAATGACTTTTTTAATTATTAATATCTCTTAACATATAAGGAGTTGTTAAAAAATAATTGAACATTTGAGGTTCTAGTAAACAACTTTATCAATATATAGTACACTTTTATAGAAATTAAGACATAGGACACAAGCCCATTAATCGCAATATTTATGAGATATTAACAATTAAAAGATTGTATGAGACAGACTTCTGTGACACAGACCTCGACACCATAAAAACTGTTAACATAGTAGAATGTCAACAGTATCAAAAATACGCTGTTACATAAATTGTTTATATATATCGCACGCGCAAGTGCAGTGAGTGACAGGCTAAAAAAAAACATTACAATTCCACCATTTTGATTTTATTAAATAAAAATAAAATTGAATGTATATGTATAGATGCATAGAAATAAGTAGATTAAACAGCTGTTTTAACACTTTACTTTTATTATTTCCTGTCACGTGAGTTTCATTTATTTTTAGCTTCCTATCTTAGATAAACAAACCTGCCTGGATTGTACTTATGCATAAAAAGGTAACATGGACATGGTATGGTGTAGTTAGTAGTTACCATAATCATAGTTCCATAGGTAAGCGTTTCATATAACAATAACTAGTATTTTTCAAACGGACTGTACGAAGGACATTTGTTCCATTCAACAGCTTATAATTAGTGACCATTATGTAAAAATTGTATTATTATGAACATGAATATGTTAAGCGCATGTCTCAATCATGTCAAGAAAGCTTATTATTTCATTTTAATATATACCTATCTTTTCATAAGAGGTTAGAAATAAAAACTGCGGTGGTCATGGTAATAAGATTCAAGTACAAAGCATTTTATTTAATTACTATAGAGAAAGGTGACCCATCGTACTCCTTTTTCGTTAGGGTACTCTTTTGCACTTTCTTGTATTCCTAAAAATATGTTATGTACATAAAATTGTCTATGATCTATTTCCAATTAGAAAATAGACTATTAATATTCTAAACATTTTGTAAATAACTAGTTAAATCCGCGTACACTTCGCTGTGGCTCACACTGATATGAAATGAATGGGAAAGGGACGATCAACTGGAAAGAAAGGTAAGAAATAAATTCAATTTTCTAAAACAAACGCGTATTTGAATACAACATTGTCTCAAAATTTCAAGTCAATCAGGCGACTACTTTTCAAGTTTTGTGAACTCAAATACACGCAGGCTGAATTTGAAATTATGGGACACCGCAAAATTTAGCAAATCATTCAAACAGAAACATTTGAATTCATACATCAGAATTAATAGCGCTGTAATAAACAAAAATGAGCTTATGAACTCATTTTGTGATGGTCGTTTTTATTTTTTTAAATATCCAAAAGTTGATGGAGTTATACCTATATCAAATTTGAATTTCATCACAGAAGAAATAAGTTATCGAGATTATTTTTCCTTTTTTACAACCAACGTAATATAAACCTTGAAGGGAATTATTAGAAAATTACGTATCACACACACACTCGTATGCTTCTCTGTTGTATAGAAGAGATAGCTTAAGATATTTAAGAGATAATTAAAGAATCAAACTGACTATTTTAATTGTTAATATTTCGTAATAATTGGAAATTTGGGGTTCTGGTAGCCTATTTTATCAATATATAGTACAGTTTTATAGAAATTAGGCCATGGTTCATTAACCCTATAATAATAAAAAAAGCAATTAAAAGACAACATGTTTATAAACCAAGTTGTCAATATCACTTTTCAAGCATCTTAACAACACAAATCTAAGTTAACAACTGATGTTGGTGTGCTGTCAACGCTACAGACGACGCAACCGTGCCACCAACATCAGGATCCGCCCATGAAATATCAAAAGTTTTTGGTCTTACTACAATCGTTATTACAATATGTAAACAACCAACTTGGTAGCAGCGCTGCTGTTATTAGACCAATGCCGAATTATTAAGATTAGTATATACTCATATGTACTTTATTGTTTGGTACCAAACTGCACTTAGTTGCTGGACGACTTCCTTTCTAGCTCTAGGCCAACAAATTCTAACTAATTACACCGGTTCCATAGCTTAAGTTATTATTAAAAACAAATCACTTTCAGACATTGGCATTAAAACTAGCCTCCGGTTTTTGTTGATTTTGTACTTGTATTTCTCCAACCAAATTTATATTTTACTTTAATTATTAAATAATACTTGCAAATATAATTATTAAAACTGTACTTTCTGAAATTATTTTTATATAATTAGAAAGTATTCTTATAAATAAAAATTAAACTTCAAATTGAAATTTATGAATAATTGACTCATTCGCTAGTGACGGCACAGTGACCAAATGGTGTGAGGCGCTGGCCAGACTGCCATATGTTTTAGTTCGATTACAATCAATTGATTAAGGCTGTCTGCACACTAGTCCCGCAACAAAGTTTCCAACGAAAACGAAAAACGACCCATGTCGAGCCGTGTTTCGTGACTCTATAGAATTTTTAACAATAGCATAATAGGGGATTTTATTTTGTCGTATTATGAGATATTTGTATGTATGTATGTATCTAAATACTTTTGAATAGTATTTGTACACATCTCTGCTCATGATGTCGTCATCAAAAGCATGCAACGTAATTGTCCTTCGACCAAGAAACACAGTCGCTCAAAACCAATTTCAAATCAGTTTAGTTTCGTTCGTATCGTGTGTGTTCTCCCACTCGGATACACGTGTGTTCTCTTACTAACAACACAGTTGCATTCTCATTCGGTTCGGGCAGATTCGGGGCTCGCGTTTTCAATCAGTCGACCCATGGATTGGAAAAGTTGGTTCATAAAATATAGTTGCGTTAATAATATTTCGATTTGCGTTGCTAAGTACTTAGATTTTAGTAATCATTTGCCAATATTTCAGCAGTTGTTTTAGTAATTTGGATATTTCCATGAAATATGTAGTTTATTCGGGGTTCAATGGGCTTATTAAATATTTTTTTGGGGGCCCTTTAAAATTCAATTTTTGAAAAAAACTTCCTGAATATCAGTTATTTAGTTTGTAGTTTTTGTTGTTGCAGTGATAGTGCGATCGTGTTTTAATTTTATTTTCTAAACTTGTCTAGTAGTACTCGTAATAAAAAGTGACAGGAACACACCAAATATAATAAAGCAATTATTTTTAAAGAGAAAGAAAAATATTGAATAAATTGATTAATTGCCCACTCACAAAAAGAAAGTATAAAAACACGAAAACATCTTCTTGAACTGCAATTTTCTAGAAGATGTTCATGACAAAGTGAATTTAGTTGTATGATGACTTTAACAGGAGCGTTGAACTCTTTTCATCTGGTTTCTACACCTACATTCACGCTGTACGAGTAGCGCCGGTTCAGATTTTAAATTGGTGAAAGATACGCTTTTTCGAAAGAGGTTTTAGTTTTATTAAAACATTTAATTCACTTGTTTAATTTATTTTTATTTTTAAAGGTTAATTTATGGTAAGTCAATATCGCTTCAGAATTCTGAGATCAGGTTAGATTTCGGTATCGATATTTATTTAGAGACTGATGGAGAAAAATAAATAACAAATAAATATATGTGTTAAAATAGATAAAATAAAATCAGGCCCTAAGTTTAACATATTTTTTTTACATTGTCTTTAAAGAAATTCACTTTAATTATTTTACTAAAATCTTAGTATAATAGTTTTATTTAAGTTTGGTTAATGTTAAAGAACTATTGTGATTTTATATTGTTCGTTTGCTCTTCCAGCTTATTCAGGGCTAAATAATAAATGGATATATGGAAGATTTGAAAAGATTATTACCATGAAAGTCGGATTATCCATGGAGACAATTTAACACATAAAAATAAAATACAACAAATTATGTAAATATAACCAAATGCTTATTCCTAGCATTGAGATTTTGGGGTTGTGGACAGGATGAGTGGTACTTAACTTAAAAAAGTTACGAAACCCAACCATTAGATATGTGTGCAAAACATTTGCATAAAAAATGTGTAATCATGAAAATGGTTATGCGTAATGTTCAAGACAATATCGTCGTTGAAGTTAAAAGTTATACAAAAGAGGCAATAATTTTCTTCCAAAAGCAGGATTACATGCTAAACTGCATTAGAAACAAGAACTGAAAATACTATTTCTAAGTAATGTTATTTACTGAAATTTTAACATGAACGTAACAAAAAACGGAAATATAATTTAGTCAAAAGACAATAATATCTGTCCTCGGATTAATATTAATGAACTGTTATTCCTAAAAGTTATAGATAAATTAAATAAAATTAGATTTTACAAAGTACACTGTGTAAAATAAGAGATTGGACTTATTAGCGTGTATCGCTGCTCAAGCAAAAATTGTTAAGGCATAAACACTTCTTCTTTTGACTGTGTAGAAAGGGTTGGTACTGTGTAGATATTAGAGCACTCATATTGCTGCGACATTATGTGTTAGGCTGTGACATTTGTTGTATGCAAATGCATACAATCATAAAATGATTAGCCGTATAGTCAAAAATGGACGTTAAGTAAATCTATTAGCGAACATAAGAGATCAATTCCTTGAAAATAGGTGAATCCAAAGTCAATATAAAGCTGCTTGACTGTTTTGACAATTAAAATAAATTTAAAATTGTAAATAACTAAATCTACGTAACATATTTTCAAAATATTATGGGTGATCTATACTAGCGCGATGCCAACATGCTACATCCAACATTTGTTGGAGGAAGTTGTACAATGAAGTAACATGAAACTTAATACATCGGCATGTTTTGTCGTTTGTATATATTAATTCAACCAGTTTTAAATGTTTAGAAAAAAGTAATGAAAATCATATATATTCTATCTATAGTATTATAGTATATTTTATTTATCTGGCGGATATAGAGAGAAAAAGCGAGGAAAGATAAGGAAGGGTAGAGTAGAAACAGTTAAACTTCAGTTCAGAAAATAGAGGATTTGTGGAGAAGAGATAAGGAAGACAAGAGATGGATGGCGGAGATAGAGCCAAGAAGAGAATAGTAAACGAAATAGACAGGAAGAAATATTAAAGGAAGAAAAACAATGAGGAGTAGGGAGCAAGAAAATATAGGAACAAGAGTATAAAAATCAAACATTGCTGTTGGAATTATTAAAAATGTTAGAATAGTTTTAAGTTTAGGTTGGCAATGAGATGTAATTACGTGATTTAATATTAAAAGTATGTTAAGTCTAACGACACACACAGTAACTTAATAAATATATAGTATATTTTATTTGTCTAATATTTTCGCCGATAAAGTTCAACAAATTTCATATACTCATATCTAAATAACGTCAACTTATGAATGAACATATATGAATGTTGGATGTCGCACGTTGGAGTCGCACTAACTTGAACCGCATATTATATTATTAAACGCAATCTAATTAAGATTAGTAGAAATATATGACACATTAATAAATAAGATACATGTAGATATCAAGTATTATTTATAGGTTTTTTAACAGTGACATTTTGTATATAGTTGCTTTTATTCTCCAACAAGTCCACTTTATATGCAATAGAACACAGAAGCACTAAAAGGAATTATTTATTATGGCTATTTGAAAGTTAAATTTAGGGACTAACTAATGTGATTTTACTATTTTACAGGTATTATACATAAGGTTCACTATTGTGTCACTAATTGTGGCCTTGCTCTTTTTATTATTATATACGTTATACTAGATTTAAAAAAAAAGTAAAGCTGTAAAAATCCGTATTGGGGGAACTTTATACAAATACTTCATTTTATATGTAAATGCCATTTACAGAAACTAGGGAAATCCTATTACGGCACTACAACAAGTAATTTATGTTGACAAAATCCTTCCAGTGATAAAAACGTATTTTAACAATATATATTTATTTCAGTATAATTATATACAGTAAAAAATGTCAAGGAGAGCCGCCATGCTTTAAATTCAATGGACTAACAAATTCATATTGACATATCAACTGACACCAAAGAAAAAACGAAAAGAATGATTTAAAAATTGTATGCAGCACGCTTGGGTAAGCACTAAACACATGGACCACAAAAAATATAAAATAAAATTGTTTTGCAACGTGATACCGAGTGAGATGATGTAATGGGTCGTCTACACTACTGTAACTCCAACAATTGTTGGAAGAAGTTATACAAAACGTACACACCGCTGTAACATGTAACTTAATTCATACGTATCCCTTGTATTTCGTACGAATTTATTCAACCACTTTTGTATGTTTAGAAAAATCGTATAAGCCACCAAAACAAGTCAATTATGACTAGATAAAATAGATTTCGCGTGATATCTAAAAGCCCCGGCCTAAACATAGACCTCCAAAAACGATGCAGATACAATTGGTTTTGTGTGAGATCTAAAGGTAATTTCACATAGGCTGGAGAGTAATTATTACTAGATACTACATAGATACTAAAAAAGGGAAAAAGGATACCGCCCCAACAACTATCAGTCTTGCTACGGCACTGGGTTTAAGACCAGAAACGACTCAGTATAAGAGAAGTCGCCTATCCTAGTAAACTAATTGTTAAAAATGAAATTTGGCGTGATAGTATGAAAAAAAAAGATTGTTATTTAGACAAGAGTAGAATTGTAGAAGTGTGTCTAAAAAAAATGAATTTTTTTAGAAAATCAACGATAAGGTACACATTAAATTTTTGAGACTGGGGCATCTACTATGCTGAATAAGACCCTAAGTTTTCGGGTAAGCCACTAAAAAGTCATTAAAAATAACTAACCAATGAGAGGGCTGTTTTCGGAACAATGATAAATTGGTTTTTTTAAAAAGTACACTATAATAGTTGTATTTAAAATATGTGTGCAGAGTTGTTATGATAGACTGACCTAAATAATGATATGCAAACTGCTGTTCTGCAGTTTTTCTTACGGTGTTGTAAAAATGAAAACCGCAGACGTGAAAATTTGCATACTAAATGGTACACATAGCATCAAAATCAAAAACGTATTAAATACTAATAAATAACTTAATAGATTATACAATATTTACATTTATTCGGTGGCTTTTATTATCTTTAACAAACGATTGGTAAAACAAATAGCACCACAAAAACGAAAGTGTTCTTCTATTATAATTTGATTTATGTTTAATTTCAAAATATTTAGTTGTCTAAAATATATAGTTACTAAATGTACGTTTTCTCAAAAGATAATTGAAGATTACTTCTGGATCATATTCATTATTTATTAACAAATAATTATCATCTCATAAGTTTAATAAATTAGCACAATTAACGACTTCTTCGACTTGTAATAGGTGTTACTTCAATATTAATATTATCCGTAAGATGTAAGTGGCATTAATTGTGTGGGCCAAACATAGGCACCAACATTTCAATTTATGATAAGGTTGTATAACAGGCTAACTGAGTGGAAGATATATTTTTCTTGGATTAATACAAATTGATTTCCTTTATGATTCTCTTTAACTTCATTTTTATAAAAGAAACTAATTTTCTATAAGAACTAAAATGACAGGGTTTACTATACTGTATTTATAATAGGGCTTATAATAGCTAAATCTCGAACAAGTTTTTTCGAAATAATGTAGTAAAAAGTTTTATTAGATAGCTATTGAGCTAGATTAATTTTAATTGAACTATAACTCATTGGCAGAATTCCTCCAGGTATAATTTGAAATAAAAATACTTAACCTCCAAAAATATCTAATGGTGTTTTAAAGAATATAGTATTGATAGTTTTTAAGACACAACCATAAATATAATCGTTTATCGTTATGAAAATCTATAAAAGTTGTTCAATAGTAATAAAAATAGAATATGTTGTATTCGACTGTAATACATAATGATAAATGACCGTGATATAACCAACAAACAGCAACAGGTAGGTATAATTGATATGAATTAGTTGCATATACTTTTGTTTCTGCTCTACATTCAATATACAAACATATAATACTCGTACGTATATAAAAACTAGTAACACCATAATTAATTCAGTACTAAATATAAATTATTTCAAAATTATTACCAGATTTGACCAAGGCCGTAATCATTGTGTCCTGTATTTTTACCTACACACACACAACAACACTCATGAACATATGCACAAAAACACTTGCTTTTACATAGAACTAACAGCTTGTTAAAACACTGAATGTTATTATTTTACATGTTGAGTGTCTCTTAATATTAATTACATTTTGCACGGTCGATATCGATTTTATTTTAACAATAAACAATAAATGATTATCAATATGTGTAATGCTTGTAGTAGACAGTTAATTATTTATTGTTCATTTGCAGAACGAAACTGAACCGTCTGTCTTGTCTTGTCTTGTCGGTTTCAATCACTGTTGCTGTTACTGGTTACTGGTTATGCCGTTCACCGTCGATTTGTTGGCTCTGTTCGTTGTTCTGCTGGTTTCTCATTCTTTATTCGTATAACTGTTTTAACTAGTTTTTTTCCTACATTTATTCATATTCCGTAATAATATATTATAATGAAAAGCAAAATTTATTTGTGAAAGTGACATGTTACCTACTACAAGGTGCAAGAAAACGAGGTTGCGAGAGAGAGACAGAATATATACGTACCTGTATGTTTGAAAGAAAGACTAACACAAAATTTAGTAAGATTCCATCGTTAATATAAAATATATTTTTGAAATGTTAAATGCACTGGATAGTTAATGTGCCTTACTTGAATTTCCAACTCTCTATTAATGCAATAGTTTATCGGTTCAATTTCTGTATTCATTATTTTGTGAATGTATTACGAACCCAAGCGATGAAAAGCTTTAAAATCTGAGAACATGTGAAAAAGTAACACCTAATAACTGTTCCGTCCTAATAACTTTCTTTTATCCTCGTTTTAAAAATTTGTTTTCAATGCAGCTAAAGACTCGATAGAGCTATACGACTTAATTAACCTTTTCGTGCTTAAAAAAGTTTCACTATAAAATCATGAACGAGCTAATATATACAAAACCTTAATATCAAAGTATATCAAAAAGATGAATACGAAAAAATTCAATACCAACTTAAATCCACGAAATTCCTTATGAATTGTTGAAAAAGAAGAAGAGGTTGCGTTACATTACTATTAAGCAAAAGTCAGGAATAGGGTCGCTGAAACTATCTTACTTCACTAACGTAATTTTTATGAATACATAATATAACAGTTGTGCTCATAACAAATTTCGGTTAATAACGTTATTTGAAAATCGTTTTCATTTCCTGATTAGAAGACTGATGAAGAAAGGAAATTCATTGTGAATATAAACTTAACATTATATAATATTTATGCGATACGTTTTACCTAAATTAAACGTAAATGATTCGTAGTCAATATTTCTTCTAAGTTCTTAAACGAAAAACGATCAATAATAGCTAATCCATAAATTAAGTCACACAAATGTCATGGCTTTTTTAACCCCCAAGCCTCTAATTGTTTTGTCACACTTTGTCAACAATTTTTGAATCATTTTTTTTTATTTTGGGAGCCGAATTTTAGATTAGATGCGACGGTCATATCTGCGAGGGTCAGCTTATGACTCTCTATCCCTCTTCACACTTTGGGCAAACCAACCCTCTGCTCCCGCAAAGTATTGTAGTGTTTTACGTATCAATCTCAATAAATTACTTCCTAAACATAATCTAGTTTAAAAAAAAAATAGATGTCTAGTAACATCTTTACAAATAAAATAAAAAAGTTAATTTTTTTAATGAATACAGAATAGCGGTGTTGTTCTTAAACACAGTTCATAGAAGCATTGAGCACAGAAACTACGTTTTCTCTTTACAAAAAGTAGTGGTAGGCCAGTAGGTCTACAACTCTATACAATCGGTAGTAGTTGGAGGTATATGCCTCCCGTACAAGCGACAACATGGAGTTCCACCACGTCCGTGAGAACTGCTGAACGACATGAGTCCACTAGGAACAGTGAACGCGGTCGGCGGTTCTAAAAATCAGTGCCACTGTAGGGACGGTAACACAAGCAGCAGACAAGCAGGTTGATATTGTCAAGCCAACGATAAGTAGTAGCCAAAAGCATTGTCAAGTCTATTGGTTGTTGAAAAACAGCTGAAACAGCAAAATTCTATATTGGCGTCTTGAGTTACCAACTTCAACTTTAATAAGAGATAAGGTGATAAGACAATAACGCTGGGTCAACATTCTGAAAGTATCTGAAACTATGTACTAAGTATATCTTGTCAGCTATAGTTCAATACAAGAGATGTTCACAGTGGCACTGTAAAACAATAGATTTTTAACATCCATAAAAACCTATCGGAAACATTTTATACACTCATGTAACTAAGTCTATTTATTCAAAAGTGGTTCTGACCTACAAAAAAATTCAAGCTAAGAAAATGTTACTTTTTTGTGTATTGTCCAAAGGATAAAAAAAAAGTTTACCAACTGTAAAATGCAGGACAAAACTTTGACAGCGACAGTACCCCCGCGATGTAGAAAGAAAACAGAACTGAATCATGAAAACAAAACACCATTATAAGTAGTCTTTAACAAAATGAGATTATTTATAAAATCCACAAACACTTTTTCGATATGGAAAACAAATGTTATTTCAAGTAAATGCATATAGCTTAAGGGGTTATATACAGTTAATATTTTCATTTTCATTTTCGTATTGTACACACACAGAAAATTTCAAGTATATCCGGCGATTATTTTTAATGTTATGTAAGTTGAAATTTTTTTTTTTTGTACACTATGTGTAGTGCTTTTTGAAACTTCAAAAGCGTTTTTCTCAAAATGGTGTTTGCAAAAACGGTGGCCAAGATTACAGCTGGATCGATCAGTCTCAAATTTTAACACAAGCTATTTTTTAAAGAAATTAATCGAAGGTTTTATCTCAAGGATAATTTTTTTTTTTATAAACAATTTAAGGCCAAAAATTTGGTCTCCGTTTGGTTTTTTCATTTTAGATGATTCAGTCTAAAGATATAGTGGTCATCGCAAGATTCCTTTTTTGAGAGGAGCTCCTGGAGATCAGTTATAGCAGCTTCCCAATTATTATTTTTGCAAATATAAAAATATTTAAATACAGTTAAAAGTTACATTGGATCACAGATTCCAATTATTAAACAATGTAAATTTGATGACATTTAATTGGCGAATATTTTTCACCAATGGCTTGAGTCGAATGTAACTTATGTTGAAGGTCACCATTTGACGACTCATGCAGATTCAGATTACTAGTTTTCTTATGAACCTGTAATGCCCCTTCAAGAATTAAAATGCAACAAATGTAACACCAAATAAAATAATATTCAAATGAACTAAATTATTGCAAATGGTTTGATGATTGATTTATTAATAATTTGTACGTACAAATAAAATAAATATGGTCTAGAGGTATTTATATATATATATGTATATAAAACGCTGTGAAATGAAAGCGGTGTGTATGTGCAAAAGTATATGGCGAAGTTTAAAAAATATTTGTAAAAATGTAGGCGGACCGGATTAAAAATAAGAAAAGGTACAGTCATTTAAAAACCAGACCAGAATCGAATAAATCTGAATCATCTTTAACAAAGAAGTTCAACAGCATCGCAAATCTTTACTTTGCTAAAAAAAAAAAACAGTTAAATTGTGTCATGTTATGAAATGTTAAATAAAAGTGACGAATATGCAAATGATTATTAATATATGGCTTGTACAGACGTGTGCAAATAAATAGGGTTGTCTATTCCCATCTTCCAACCGAAAGTAGATCAAAATGTATGCATACTCCCTCTATAAATCATAGAGTAATAAATATTTTTATAGCAGTATAAATCTGTCCAATTTAATAATCACTTAATCAACACACAATAATTAAATAAACAAGAGTAGCCTTTTAATCGCATTGCCTGCTGTTTTCGCAACATTTTTATTACTTTAAATTCCGAATTGGCAACTCGAATGGCGGAAGCATTAACTCCTAAACAAATATCAAGGCAGCACGAAGACACGAGCTAATTGTAATGTTAAACATTTAGCACATAGTACATTTGATGACCACCTGTCAACAACTGTTAAATGTTCAGTGTTTTGTTATGAAATGATTTTAAATGCAGGTGGTACCGGTACGTATGTAGATAATATAATTAACATTGCCCCTGAGATTTACAGAAGTAAAAGCTATACATAATTTTATTATTTCCAAACCAGCGGCCCTCAACTGTACTTTTGTGCTAACATTCCTTTGCACTATGGAAACGCTTGGGAAAAACACAAGTCAAAAAATATACTGCGGAATATATTAGAAAAGTTTGCAATACAACTTAATACTGCAAAAAAAATTGTTGTACGAGAATAAAGCCTCATTCCCACTCACTGTTCGATATTTAATTTACTTTTTATTTAATATTGTAATCTAGATTTCAGGTTTTCGTTTAAGCATATGCTAAACAATTTAACTTAAATACAAAATTAAATTAAAGCAGTGAGTGGGAATGATAGTATTTAATGTAGTAGCAGTAGAAGCCGGAGTCGGATGAATATTATAAGCAGTCGGATATTTTTTACCGACTCCGCAGCCTTTATGGCAACACCGTACTGAGAGTAACTGGTAAATAAAGAGTATTGTAAATAAATGAGAAATTAAATATGAAATATGTTTTATAATTTAGAAATATTACCATTCATGTCAATAGTCTACAATTGTAAGTTAATATTACAATTACTTATGTCGGTGCAATAGTACATATGACAGACTAAGAAGAGAGTGAAAAGTAATAGATGCCGCTAGAATAATTTTATAAACATTCCAGAAATGGTTATAAAGTCAGATACAGAAAACCAGTAATATTTAATAGTTATTTTAAGTAAAAGTATTACATATAGAAAATTATAATTGGATACGAAGTTCATTTGATTCAGGTAAAATAAGTAAGTTGTAAATTCTCGTTACATAAAGAACAGCAGGATATCTTAACAGATCGTACTTTAAAATTATGTGTATAAATAGATATCTTAATATATATAAATTACGTGTCACGTTGTTCCTCCGCGATGGACTCCTAAACTACTTAACCGATTTTAATCAAATTTGTACACCGTGTGCAGTTTGATCCAACTTGAAAGATAGGATAGCTTACATCTCAATTTATGATTGCAATATTATCTTATTGCAAATTATTTGTCTATTAATTATCTGTATGACATATGACATCTGGCGACGATGATGGCGACATCTGTTGACTAGATTGAGTAAATATTCTGTTGACTAGATTGAGTAAATATTCAATAGATGGCGCTATGTAACGTTAGACACAGCAACGCGTGGCCGGGACAGCTAGTATGTATATATATCTACGTTTTGGGTTTAACAGGTAATACAGTCAAGAAAATAAAGGTAACAATGTAATAAGGTAAAGCCAGTTCACTTTTCTATAGAATTTGCAAAAATTTTAAAGATGTTAATATAAGAGTCCTAAAAGGAATTGCAAGGTTTTGACAAGCTGTAAGGCGAGATAATAATAATAAAAGTGTCCATATTCAACATGCAAGGGGCCTGCAAAGCATACGAGTATATAACAAGGCATCATTTTAACCTATATCTCGATAGCGGTTCAGATTTTAGTGATATGTACTCAGAAAAATCGATATTGATTTAATATCTCTATCCTCTATCTGATTTAAGACACGGATAACTCGTAAATGCAACCAAACAAAATTATAATGCAGATAAATCTGTCGAATACCGGTGGAATGCATACAAATCGAATATTTCTTTCGTAGGTAACTCAATATTTGGGATTGTCTCAATAATGAACTGGATAATCGATATTAGATGGAGGAATAAATTTGGAAGATTTGACTGTTGACCGATTCAGCTTTCGCTTTCGATTGTCACTAGTGCGACGAATGACCAAACAAATAATTATCCATATCAGATTAGATGTTGGTTAGAAAAGGTTTAGAACCACTACTCTGCAGCTAAACACATAACAGGCAAATATTTATGTACGTTGACCAAAGTGCTTTTAGTTTTTAGTAGTGTTTATATATTTTTGTAAATAATTAAATGTTTTTAGTTTGTGTCAAAAGGCTGATTTATTCGTTTTTTATTGCTGCTGCTAATTATTAGTTATGAATTATTATTTTCTATAAATCACCATTTGAAGTTCAAAATTCCTGTTACTTTTTTTTTTTGCTGCGATAAATATAGACATAAAGATAATGTCAAAATTACAAAACACACACCTGTTGTAAAAAATGGCGATTACATGAGAAAACATTATCAATAAAAGTAAACATGAAAGAAATATCAACATCATGGGGTTTTTTTATAAATATATTTTTGTTACCGTCGGCCAGTTTGCGATAGTAATTTTACCTTCGACCTCTGATGTTTCTAGTTTTTATAGTGTCCAAGCTCCATACATATTAGTTTATTAATTGTTTCGATCTATCTCGACGTTAAAATATATAAAAAATATATAAGTATGCATATATTATCGTCGGTATTTTAAAAAAAGTTTGGTTCGAAGAGTAACTTGATCTCAGTTGTTGCCTCAGTAGACTTTTAGTGATCATGTGTACACCTTTCCTTTCTTTATCAGTCGCGTTAATGCAGAACACTTATCCTTGTAATATTTATCGCAGCGTAACATGTTTCTGTTAACAGATTGCACTTGAAACAATAACCGAATCCAGAAAATATAGCCCATAAATTGAACCCAAAGACACAGTTTAATGTTAAAGAGATTATAATTGGGACACTGTCCCGATTATCACAGTTACATATAAGTACGGTTTAGTCAACATATAAAAGTTTACCGTTTATGTAAACGTTATTCAGTTTACGTTACTATAATGTTAGATTACATACTTTTCACACATATTTATGTTTTGTAAATACCTAAATAAATCCTTTTATATAAAAATATAACATGTTACATGTTAATTTAATAAATTAGAGAAGATTTTAAAGATATTTAAGATTTATAAAGTCTTTTGAATTTATTTAATGACTATGTAACATAGTTTGAACTTTGGTGTCGATCTAATAGTAGAATAAAGACAATGGTCAAGGTGTAATTTTGTTGATAATTTTGAAAGAAAGTTAAGAAAAAGACATTCGAGAAAAAATAAAATTGCGACAAGATATAAATTAATTGAAAATTACAGATATTGTTAATGGAAGGCATCAACAATGAATATTCTCATGATCTTTTGATCTACGGATACAAAAAACATTATTCTTAATACATACATGGTTTTTGTTATTATCACAAAAAACAAAGTAATTCAAACAAGTGACCTTCCAACACTGAACCTAATGTTTTTTAACTGTACTTGCTTTTTGCGTAACGGTTAATTTATTTCATGACAATGCAATTATGAATCCTCTTTACTATTAAATAGAAGAAGTTTTATTCTATTAAGAATTTTTTAAGAAGAAAGAGAGAAATTCATTAACTTTTTTCGTTATAAAATGACATAATGTTCTGTCAGTGGATCACAAAGGACCGGGATCAAAAAAGTCAAGGTCAAAGTGTAGGTTAATTCTGCACAAGATTGAAGGCTCAACTTTTGTAGGGTTTTTGTTGTTCATTTGAAAAAGTGCTTTTGTTTTTGTGTACCATAATGAAAAATCCCTTAAAAATGTTTTTCTTTTATATTAAATGTATTTGTTTTTCAATTAATATTAATTAAGTTGTTCAGAAGCCAAGTCCAAAAAGAAATCGCTTTTTGTTTGTTTTTAAAACATTGGAGAACATATATTCATATTAAGTAATAAAAAAAACGGAGATAAACCTTTAATAATATAAAAAGAATATTATTTTTTCCGTTAATATTTCCAAAAAATAATAAAAAAGGGCTCAACTTTACATTGGCTTGTGAACCATGACTAAATTCCTTTAAAACTCTACCATATATTGATCTAATTATTTTAGAAGATATTAACAACTAAAATAAACATGTCAACGTTATAGAAAATACCACTGCATTATACGTCACATCCAATGATTTGTCAACTCTTTATATAACAAAGATATATGTATCTAAACAGGGATAATATTACGATTATTGTGAACAAGGAAAAATGATGTCATATATCACATCTTCTATGACGTCATATGCATAGCTAAAACATGCAGCAACACTGAAATTCAAATTTGATATAGGAATAACTTCGTCAACTTTTGAATATTTAAAGAAAATAAAAACGTCAATATACATGTATTAACGTTCATTTCAATCAAAAATTAAGAGTTTGGTAAACAATATTATTTGGAAATCGTTTTTAGTTCCTTAAACTTATAGATATCGGATATAGATCAATGTTAAAGAAATAAAAACAGGCATCACAAATTGTGTAAAAACAGTCGCGTTTAGTTTCTGAGTAGATTAGAGCCAACTAGGGGGAATGTACAGCACACTTGAAATTATACAGTTAAGTTATAAAATATCGAACATAAAAGAAAGATCTAAAAGAAACAGTACAAAGAAATATGTAATGTTCCATGACGCAACCATCTGGCAGCAAAACAAATCAGCCGAAAATAATTAACATGAAATAATAATCAAACCACTTAAAATTATTAAGATTATTTTTTGTTTCTTGGAACTAACACTACGGGGTCTCATGTATCATAATGTTACAGTGAAGCAATACATTTGCTCGTACTTAATGATGAAGCAAGCATCGTGATTAACTTAACACCACGCCACACCGACACCAACACGTGTGGGTAATCTGTTACCTGGCTAATCGCTAATTAACGTAGATGGTCCAGTCCAATCCAATCCGCTCATTGTTAGTATTACACTACCAGAGCTGTGAGTCCGTTAAGAACCGTCCGAGGTTGTTTTAACCTCTGGCTCAGTTCATGGTTCGTTTTTATTGTACCTTTTGGGCCTTGGTGGAGGTCGGCTACAAGGTGTTTATGAACGTTGTGTGGTGATTTCAAATATTCGTCTATTTCCTTTGTGACTAACATAGGTATTGCAGTAATGTTTTTTTAATTAACAACGAGAATTTGCAAGCTATCAACCTAATGATATTAAATATATTTTGTGTCACTGAACTAATAGTGGATCTAGTGACCTCTTTCCTTCTACTTTAAATTATAATTTGTTGGTATTTGCATCGGGAATAAGTCTGTGGGCACTCGCCTCTAGAGTCTGGTAAATGTTTGAGACAATTGGAGCAAGTGAATTAAGATTAAATTGCAAAATCAGAATATAAATATGACAGAAATACGAATATATCTCAAATTATAATTTCTAGATTAATTATCTAGACAGACTTCAGCGCAATGTATACCTCCTATACATAGCTACATGTGTTTAATGTTTATTAAAAATAATAAAAAGTTTATCCATTTCATACAATACTCGTATGTTTGGAAAAACTAGATCAGCACTACGAAAAACACACCGCACACACACCTATTAAATCCACACTGTAAATTTTCATTAAGCTGCCGATTCTTCCGCGCGAATTTGAAAATATCAGTTCGTCTAATTGCGATTTTTTGCGAATAATGATTCTTTGAAATAAATTAACGTCTTTCTTTCCAACTAATTAAAAGTGTGTAAAAGTGATTGAGGTTGTTTTTTAATTTAAATCTGAGATCCATCGTATTATTTTAGATTTCGGTAAAACTAATATTTTAAAATAAATTTGATTAGAAAACTTGATTCTTATCTATATGATATACTTGATTTTAAATACATAATATGACGTGTTGATTAAAATATAAGAAATATACTATTTAATTTGGACAAATAAATCAAATATACAAAACAGTAACCTTACAGTAAGTTACAAGATACAGTATGCTATCTTTAGTCCAGTTTTTAAACATTTGTTCTATATGTTAGCGATGTTGCGCTCTAAGACTCCCAGTACAATACTGGTGCTACACTGGCTTCAGTCTTATCTTAGCATAAACAACTTTGGAATGCGTATGAAGCTCTGCATTTCTCTCGAAGAGAGTGATGACCTTGAAAAGGATGTACGGCGCTTTTGCATCTGGTCCAAGACACTGCCAGACGGCATTCGTCATATAATCGTTGATTGAATAACATCTTGAATCTTAAATACTATTGTACCAATATTATGTTCGACTAATGATTTGTAATTAGTAAATGCTAATTATTCTTGACACATATGAAAACAAAAATCAATAAAAAGAGATATATGACTATTCAATTTTGGATATGAACTTTATGATCACCCAGTGCGGTGAATGTCACTGTTGTTTTGGGAATTCAAGAAGTGCTACTTTGTTAACAATATTGCGTAATGAAACTCAAAGTGACAGCGTGTGTGCAATATAAATAAGAACAACAGCAATGTCAACATGGTCAGCTGCGGGACATGACAGTCCACTATAATTACGTAACCCGAATATGCACTGGGAGTCAGGACGGGGGGCTGAGCATTGCTCTCGGTAATAACTTACTGGGTAGACGTTACTTACAGTGACTGACCAATCACTAAAGAGAAATTAATCATGATTTATAAGAACTTACATAAAAGTAAGATATTCAATTTTAAAATCCTGTAGACGGCATAGTAGCCGAGACTTTTGTTACTTGAGACGTCAAAGTGCTGTGCTTTCGGGTTCTATCACCGGATCAGTCACGGCACAATATATACTGAGTCCTAACTGGAGCCGCCATCAGTGCAGATCTTGGTAGTACTACCAATATGTACATTTAAGGTTTATTTAACATGAAAAGGTAATAGATTTCTTAGGTTAAAATAATGTAACGTTAATAAGAAAAGTTATCTTTCGACATAAAATTACGTTTTCTAACTTTTTATGCAAGTTTATTTAATAAATGTGTAAATCCCCATTCCCACTCACTGAGACCTAGTGTTAATTTAAGGTTTTAGCTTTAATGTAAATTAATTATACTAACCATATAATAAATTTAACAAAACAACTGACGATGATATTAAACAACAATCATACTCGAAATACGTTTGCGTTTAGGAACCACAATATATCAATAGCCATATAGCCATAGCATTCTTAAAACTTTAATCTCATTTATTTCAAAAATACTTTTTTTGGCATGGTGTTGTAGAAAAAAAAACTGATCGTCTGAAATTTTAATATGTTATTCAAACATCAATAACTATCGTTGGAACTAGAATCATTTTTTTGTTTCAATAATTTCGTATTTTCTTCATTAAATAACTGATAAAAAAAATTCAGTTTTTAGATCAATTTCAAAAGCGCGACATTTTGTCAATTTTCAATTATTTTTCTTCTCTAGTTCCGGTCATAACTATACTCATACTAATTATTAATTTTCTTGGGTTTTATTATTCAGATAAATAGAAGAGCCAAAATCGGCAACACCGACCAGGTCCAATTTTTTGACAGGGTCTACTTCAGCGTCATTTTTAACAAATTTAATAATATTTTTGAATTTCAAAAACAAAATTGTATGTAGAATAAGTGTAATAATAAACGTAAAAAGTTAAAATATCGTTTTTCATTATTTTTATTATAAAAAAACAATTCTGAAAATACATTAACTTTTTGAGCTCTAGACCACCGTCCCCCCTTAAATTAGATGTGACGCCATATTTTAAAAGATGTAAAAATCAGCAAACTGAATTTGTTGATGCAAAATATATTCATTTAAATCAGTAGGCCATTTACAAATCAAGAAACTAAAACATAATTCATCGTTTACAAACTGGTGGTATTTTGATTAAAAAAAGAAATGAAGTTCAAATAAATCATTGCATAACGGTAACTTGATTAAATGTTATAAGTTCTGCGATGATTCACCGTCTTATAATAAAGGCTTTTTATTATGTTCAGGTTTTTGCTTCATTCTTCAATCCATCTGTTGGTTTTCGTGCTAGATGCATTAAACTAAAAAACCAAACAGGTAATCAAATGATTTAACAGATTTATCTATGAGATACTTTAATCACCATCTTATAGTAATAGTTACCAGCAGGGGCGGACTTAGTCATTGCAAGGCCCCGGAGTGGCAGATCTTTGCAAAACCCCGGGGCGTTAGATCTTTGCGAGGATTTATGTAAATTGTAAGTAAGTATTTTTGATAATGACTGACGAGAAATAAAATTTTATATTGGAAGTTTTATAACAGTTAAGAAGCACAATGACGACAAATATTAATTATGATAAACTTAAGCCTTAAAAGACAAACGCAGTGATTCTAGTGGGATTTCTAAAGAGCGAGGTACGAGAATCAAATACATATATAGTAATGAATTTTTCTACTTGGGTTGTTGCGCGAGAATGCGTAGCCCCTACAAGAGTAAGACCCCGGGCGGTTGTCCTGCTTGCCACCCCCTAATGCCGCCTCTGCTTACCAGTGCCGGTATGTCCATAGGTACTCTCCAGCATAGAATGAATGTATCTATTTTATTATCTAGTTCTAAAAGTTTCATATATTTATCTTCATATTTGTTTGTTTCATATTTGTAGAATATAGCGGAGAGTATTTGAAATAATAAATTTGGAGCAGGTATATTTTATAATAGTCAATGTGCTGTACAAATTTAACAAATATTTGTCAATTCCAGAGAAAGGTTCGCCCCTTTAAAACAGAAACTCTAATGAGCAGAACTACCCTATGCAATAAGGCGTCCAAATTAAAACAACCTTATAACGCGACTTCCAGCTGTACGAATTCATGTAATGCGACCAAAATATTACTCTAACAACAGTTTTTACAATAATACAATAGCGTTGAAGAAAAGCAATGGCTTGACAAGTATTATTCGGACGGAAAATTTTTTCTCATCAGGTTTTTCTACTGTAAAATTACAAGAGGAGTGTCACTAAAATCACTGTAACTCCTAAACGAATGGTCGGAATGTTATGAAATTTTGACACATGTCGTTTGAAAGTTAGTACTTTTTAAAAATCATATGCACGATCTTATTGAGTGATGAGATATATATACGAGTATATATTGCTGATGAATGATCTGAAGTTCGTCACGCAATTCCTTTGCAACGAACGAATGAAATATCGAATATCTTATATATTTATTAAATATCTCGTTCGTTCGCTGTAAATGTGATTACGTGATAAACTTCAAATCATTCAATCGTTTCATTGTAGATCGGTATGGTGAACGTCATAAGGCGTATATATTTGAAATATTTCTTACATTTCTTTGGATGCTTTTTTTAGTTGTGTGGTACACAATATCCGCACTATACTGGGATACATTCTATTACTTTTAGTTGTATTTAGATGTAGATATAAAGAACAATTCGAACAATTACATGAATTTAACGATCGTCCTACTGCAGGCATCTTTCCTATGCGTGTTTTTCCATGTAACGGAAATAAAACTATCTGTTCTACTACGAAAGACATACTTATTGCAATTGCTTATTATGTCACGTGTTTGAAATATTAATTTGAATATTACAAACGAAAAATGTAAACGCAAAATAGAGTCTCTTAATCTAGTAAATTCATTACAAAATAGATCTACTTTATACTTAGCACAAGTATACTTGTTCAGTACAAAATTAGCACAGAACATAAAATGTGTCTCTGTTGACATTCTAGTTTAATATTGTATTGTTGTCTCTGGTAGAAATCTTACTCAGGGCAACACAGCGACGTGTTGGGCAACACAACGACGACTGCTGTGCACGCTACAGCCGTATGGCATTCGAGTCACTCGTGTTTTGGCTTTTGCACTGTCGTAGCATGTTTCGCAACCATTTTATATCATTAGAATTTGTGGTTAAATTTATATTAAAAAGTGTAAAATTATTTTTATCATTAAACAATTGAATAATTATTCAATCTACAAATACTCGCATGGTTTTATTTCGTACATGCGAAGCTGGTCCTTCGAAGCCTTACAAAGCCGATCCTTCGAGTTTATTATCCGCGTGTGTTTTACATTGTGTTTTTGGCGTTTTTTTTACATTTGCCCCTTGGTGATTGCCATTGAATGGGTAGTTGGGACGCTCTATTTTGGCGGATTCACGGAGGATTTGGATTTTACAATTACATTTCAAGAAGGTTTTAATTCGTAAATGCGAAGCTAGTCCTTCGAGAATTAAAACAAATTTGGTCTTACAAACCATTATTAACCGCGTGTGAATTCGCGGTGTTTTGAGGTTACATCTGTGTAGTAATCGGCACATGTGCAAGCTATTTCTTTACATTTACCCTATGGCGGCCTGGCAAGTCATCAATTGACATCGATTGGGTAATGTAACGCTTGATTTAAGCGGATTCACATATATTTTGGATACTACATGTTCACATTTCAAGAAAAATTGTTCAAGAAATTTATTATACGGAAAGGGGTGCAAGGAACCTAGAAGAGAGTAAAATACTTTTTTACTCATCAAGGTACAATTCTATTATCATTATCTACAAGTACCGATTTATTAAAAAATTGCTAAATTCCTGGATTAAGCTGGATTAGTTTTCTCATCCACGTTTCATCTAACATACAAGTACGAGTTTATCATCTAAGCAAGATGGAGGGGTTGAAGAGGCTTAAAACGGCGCGGACGACTGCAAAAGGTTCGATTTCAAGAATGGACAATTATGTCAGCGACGCAAGGGCCCTCGAATCCGGTACGGTAGAGCTGCTGGAGGCGAAGAAAGAAAAGTTGATGGCTACCTATCACACGTACGAGCTCACGCAATCCAGTATTTTAGAAATTGATGAACAGGATGATGAAGACATCGAGGATGTAGAAGAAAAATACTTTAATATTCTAGCTAAGTTAAATGCCAGCATCACCAAGTTAAAAGAAGTTAATAGGCCTACTTGTCCTAGCTTAGTGGCTTCCAAGCTTCCAGCGGTGGAAATTCCAACCTTCGATGGCAAGGATATAACCAGGTTTAGGCCCTTTTATGAGCTCTTCCAAGCAGTTGTTCACAATAATGCATCACTGTCCGATGTACAGAGACTTTTTTATTTAAGAAAGTATCTCCTTGACGAGGCTCTCTCAATAATTATAAATTTGCCGCTTGTGAACAGCTCATATAAAGAGGCTCTTGATTTATTGTTAGCGCGGTATGATAATAAGGCGCGATTAATTACTAATCATATTAATATATTACTTGATATTCCAAACATGCAGAAGGGTACTGCAATGGCTATAAGGGCTTTTTTATGTCAAGTAAAACAGCAATTACAAGCGTTAAAAAATCTTGATGAGCCTGTAGACAAATGGGATATGATTCTAATCTCAATATTATGTAGAAAGCTAGATTTATTAACTAGTCGCAATTTCCATATGGAAAGAAATGTAGACAAACTGCCTACTATGGCAGAATTTATATCATTTTTAGAAAAACGTGCGATTGCACTTGAGGATAGCTCACCGTATAAAAGTATGTCAAATGACAAAAATTATAAAGAGTATTCGTACTCAAGAGTTTCCAATGTCACTACTCGCTACAATTTAGCATGTAGATATTGTAATATGGACCATCCCATTTTTAGATGTCCAAAATTTAAAATGGCTCCTTTAGAGTCGCGTAATTCATTTGTTCAAGAACATAAATTATGTTCGCTATGTTTAAAAGCCCATAGTGGCAGGTGCTCCCTTGAGAATAATTATAAATGTCATAAATGTAAAGGCATGCATAGCAAATTGTTATGTGATAAAACAGACGCTGGTTCGCTGGCTGGCAAGACAACTGAATCTCCAGTTGTAATGTGCTGTAGCAATGATAGCTTGGGGGGTACCATATTGCTGCCTACTATGAAGGTAAAAATTATTGACAATTTTGGTCGCGAGTTTCTAGTTCGTGCATTGCTTGATAGCGGTAGTCAAGCATCTTTAGTGACTGCTGAACTCTTAAAAGAATTGCGTTTACGCACAAACACTCATCCTAGTAAAATAATTGGCATAGGCAATAAAGCCACAAAATTATATCACTCAGCAATTATAAACATACAGTCTAATTACGACAGAAATATTAATCACAAAGTGAATTGTCATGTAGTTGAATCTATCACTACGCATTTGCCTCAAATTTTTATTGACACATCCAAAGTTATTTTTCCCAAAAATATTAAGCTAGCTGATGAGCAGTATAATGTACCCTCGAAAATATCATTGCTATTGGGTGCGGATGTATATTTTGCCATTCTATTAGGTGGCTGTATTAAATTAAATAATGGCTCAGTTTTACAGAACACTACATTTGGATATGTAGTTGCAGGTAAACTGCATAATCAATTTAATTATAATGTTATTAATGAGCCAAAAATGTTTCAAAATCAAAATAATTATTCAAGTAATATTATAGTATCTAATTTTGCCATTTCTGACCATACAACCCTTGAGAATGTTATGGGGCAATTTTGGATGACTGAGAAGGTCCCAGAAAAGACAGACAAGTTTACTGAGGAATATTTAAAGGCTGAACATATTTTTAAAAATTCAGTACTACTTGAAAATAATACTTTTACTGTAGATTTGCCATTAGTCAGCCCAGTAAATGAACTAGAATTGGGGGATTCTTTCTCAGTCGCCCTGCAAAGATTCTGTGTGTTAGAAAACAGATTTAAACGAAATCCTTCACTATTGAAGGTGTATAAAAAATTCATTGATCAGTATATAGAGATGGGACATGCCAGGGAAATAGACATAAATTCTTATGATGTTTATAATACTCCTAATTATTTTTTAGCACATCATGCAGTTACAAATGATGATAGCAAAACTACTAAATTGCGTGTGGTCTTTGATGGAAGTATGCGTTCCAAAAATAAAGTTTCTCTCAACGATGTTATGCTGAATGGTCCTGTGGTTCAAGGCGAGCTCTTCGATATTCTCCTACTGTTTAGAACTTATGTGTACACAATTGTCTGTGACATAGAAAAAATGTTTCGCTGTATTCTCACAAATGACACTTACAATGTCTTACAAAATATCTTATGGAGAGATGATCCAGGTAAGCCCATCAGTTGTTTGCAATTAAAAACTGTAACATATGGACTCAAATCTTCTACCTTTTTGGCCACACGATGTCTCATAGAACTTGCCCATCGCTACAAACATAAATATCCTCTCGCAGCGAGAGCAATGTGCCATAATACGTATGTTGATGATGTCATAGTTGGGTGCGATGACGTGGAAGAGTTATCTGAATTAAAGTCTCAATTAATTGGTTTGTTACAATTAGGTAATTTTAAATTACACAAATGGTCTTCCAATCATCCCCCAGTGCTCGACGACATCTCTAGTGATAAAAAATATATCAATGAATTAGATTTGAATAAATCAGCCATTATTAAAACATTAGGTCTAAAATACAATGTTATTTTGGATACATTTACTTTTAAATGTCCTAACACGAATAGTAACAATTTGAATACTAAAAGAAAAGTGCTTAGTTTTATTGGGACTTTATTTGACCCGTTAGGATTGATTGGCCCTATAATTGTAGTTGCCAAGTTAATCATGCAAGAGCTTTGGTTTTTGAAAATAGATTGGGACGCACCGCTGCCTGACAAGCAATTACAGATGTGGGAAAAGTTCCTTAATGGTCTAAAGATAGCAGACAGCATTTCAATAGATCGACTTATAAAGGAGGAAAATTTTGTCACTGCAGAGTTAATAGGCTATGCAGACGCATCTATGAAGGCGTACGGGTGCTGCCTATATTTAAGAACCATTACAGCAAATGACAACGTAAAAACAAAATTAATTTGTGCCAAGTCTCGTGTGGCTCCACTAGGTAAGGTACTTACAATACCCCAACTAGAGCTAAATAGTGCAGTTTTGTTGGCACAACTTGCGGTTAGAGTTAGTAATTTACTCAAAACTAGATTGGAACATAGACTTTTCCTTTATTGTGATTCCAAAATAGTCCTTGCTTGGATTCAAGCGGACAAATTAAAAACCAATATCTATGTTAATAACAGAGTAAAGAAAATAACAGAGCTCACAGATAAATTCTCTTGGTACTATGTAAAATCAGCTGATAACCCAGCTGATATAATTTCTCGTGGTATAGAACCACAACACTTAAAAAATCAAAATCTTTGGTGGAACGGTCCCCAGTATCTATCCAATTCTCATTTTAAACATGATCATTATTTTGATTTAAATACAGTACTTCCATCAGACGAGGAAGATAAAAGCTGTAATGTTTGTAACATTGAAGTCGAACAAGCACCGTTAATGCTAGACTTGTTTAAAAAATTCTCCAATATCAATAAGCTACAGCGTGTATTAGCTTATGTGTATAGATTCTTTAATAATTGTAAAAAGGCAGTACACAGTTCAATTTGTTCTTATCTTACTATTTCTAAAAATAATATTTGTGGACATTTATCTCCACAAGAACTTCATAATTCTTTATTAATTATCATTCGCTCAGTTCAAAGGCAAATATTTTTTAAAGAAATAAAATGTCTCTTAGGTGGTATCATTATCAAGACCGGTATAGGTAATCTCCACCCTTTCATAGACAGCACTGGTTTAATTCGTGTTGGTGGCAGATTGCAAAATGCAGGCATTGCAAAAGATAAAATGCACCCAGTCATACTGCCAAAGGACAACAATATCACTTCTATCATAATCAAAAATGAGCACTTACGTTTGCTCCATGCTGGTGCTAGATTAGTACTCAGCTCCTTGTCTCAAAAGTTCTGGATTATCAATGGCATACGGGAGGTCAAAAAGGTACTATACAAATGTGTTATATGTTCACGATTGAAGGCTGAATCTGCTAAACAATTGATGGGTTCTTTGCCAGCTGACAGAGTTACAGCTACAAGACCATTTCAGCATGTAGGTGTAGATTTTTGTGGACCTTTTAACATAAAGATAGCTCGCATACGTAAACCATTGATTACAAAAGGTTACATTTCATTGTTTGTTTGCTTTTCTACAAAGGCCATACACATGGAAGTGGTTTCTGATTTAAGAACTGAAACATTCTTGGCATGTCTCAATCGTTTTATTTCTAGACGAGGCATGCCTACTAAAATTTATTGTGACAATGCTAAAACATTCAAGGGTGCTGCTAATGAATTAAAAGAGTTGTATAATTTACAGACTAATAAGTCTCATAGAAATAATGTTATAAGTTTTTGTAATAATCTATATATAAAATTTATGTTTATACCCAGTTATGCTCCTGAATTTGGTGGTATATGGGAAGCAGGGGTCAAAAGTGTGAAGCACCACCTTAAGAGAGTAGTTGGTAATTTGGCCTTAACTTATGAAGAATTAAATTCAGTTGTCATACAGATTGAAGGTGTGCTAAACTCAAGACCACTGCTTCCACTAAGCCCAAATGAATATAAGTATTTGACTCCAGCACATTTTCTAATTGGCACTGCTCTGATTGAATACCCTGAAGTTAATTTAACAGAGGTACCAGTCAATCGTCTTAAGTTTTGGAATATTGTTAAAAAACTAAAACAAGACTTTTGGCAAGCTTGGTCTAAGGATTATCTCACACAGCTTCAGAGCCGTCCCAAGTGGAAATATGCTAATGAGAACCTGAAAGAAGGTGATTTAGTTATTGTAAAGAATCTAAACTCACCCCCATTAAATTGGCCAATGGCCAGAATCACAAAGGTCTTTTTTGGTAAAGATGGAAAGGTGAGAGTGGCGGAAATAAAAATTGGTGATAAGATCTACAACAGACCCATCACAAAATTGTGTAGATTACCACTGAATTGATTGTTGTGTACATTATGCAATTGATAATGTATGCTAAAATGTTAATTACGTTTTCTGTTATCTTTAGAATAATTGTTATTTTGTTTTATTTTATATTATTCTCATACAATTATGTAGACTATCATAGATTTAAGAAGTTTGTAAATTTATGTAGCTCTATGTATTAATGTATTTTTATATATATTTTAAGTTGGTTGTGGGATCAGCTACGTTCTGCTGGCTGGTAATTTATGTTCAGTACAAAATTAGCACAGAACATAAAATGTGTCTCTGTTGACATTCTAGTTTAATATTGTATTGTTGTCTCTGGTAGAAATCTTACTCAGGGCAACACAGCGACGTGTTGGGCAACACAACGACGACTGCTGTGCACGCTACAGCCGTATGGCATTCGAGTCACTCGTGTTTTGGCTTTTGCACTGTCGTAGCATGTTTCGCAACCATTTTATATCATTAGAATTTGTGGTTAAATTTATATTAAAAAGTGTAAAATTATTTTTATCATTAAACAATTGAATAATTATTCAATCTACAAATACTCGCATGGTTTTATTTCGTACAATACTTAATTACGAGAGTGTTGATCCTTGAAGTCAGAGAACTGTCTTCGGATTTGATCCCCGGACCAGCACTATATTTTCTAGGTTGTGATATTTTATATATATTTTAATAATATTTGGTCCCTTTTCTCAGTTTCACATAACCAACTAGCGATCTTTGATTTTGCACGATTCATATATTACATTTTTTTGTATCAATATGCCACGTTACAATCTGTTATAATAAGTATGAACAATAAGTACCTAGGCTAAAAATGAAAATTAACCTAGATAAGAAATAGTCGTCCAGTGACGGCTATATCTAAGAATGACAATTAAAAATGTTGTGGTATGTTTTTTTAGTCTTTTAAAGTCAAACGTATGTTTATCTAGTAAATTCACAGCTAGATAGTTTGGATGCTTGTTTAGTCGCTGCTGGTATCTTTGGCGGAATATGTTAATTCTTCTTTAACAGTTTTAATGTCGAAGTTATGATTTATATATTTGTTCTTTATGTACCACGGGATATCCATAATGTTCTTACTGTCTTTCTACTTACTGAAATCTTTCTAGTATTTCTATGTTAGAAACACTAGATTTTCCCCAGAGTTCAATGCAGTAAGTCCAGACTGGTTTCAGTATTGTTTTATAAATCATTAGTTTGCTGCTCTTGGATAAATGCGAATATATTACATAATAACTTATTTATTAAAAAATATTTGTAAATCTATGTACACATATGTTTTATTTTTGTCTTCTGTCAACTTAAAAAATGACTGCAATTTACAGAAATAATATAAAATACTGAAAGAAAAAAAACAACAAATATTTAAAATTTACCTTTTCCGAGGTTTGCAGCAAAATTCCAAAAGGACCACCTACACCCAAACACTTTAAAGTCTCGATCCTTCATTTTGAAAATTTTGCACAGGTTATAAACACACAGTACAAAAACTTAAGCCCACTTTTTTTATTATCTTTAGTTCACATTGATTTGAAATTCATTTAATGCTTTAATTATCAGTTAAATAGTTCTGTTAAAATAATGCTGAAAATGAAAGTGGATTAGAATTTTACAAAATTCTATTAATGATAATATAAGAAATGATTAGATAAAACTATAACGAATATTAGATATGTTTACTCTTGTATGCTAATTATGTGGACATAAAATAACAATGTCCTTAATGTGACAAACTACAGCTTGCTGCCTTACATGCATATTGGGAATCTATATATTTAAATCTCGCATTTTACAATTACTTAAGGTATTTTCTTTTTACTCATTCCAATCTTGTTTCAGCTATGAATAGAATTATTATAAGGATTAAACTTTTTCTTCTTAAAAACCAGTCATTATTAATTGAAATTAAAAGCTGATATTTTTTTTACTATTAGCAATCCAAATTAACAATAGCAAATAGAAGAATAAAGAGACAAAATAGAGAAAAAATACCCCAAATCAACATTTAAATGTAAATGCAATAATGTTGCAGAAGAACCCGATAAAATGTAAGATATAAAGGGCCATTTCACCTAATTGTTTTAATCTAATTTGTATGTCTTTAATTTTATCACTAATAAAATTTATTTAATATTGATTATTATTTTGTTATATATTCATTTCTTAATTTTTCACAAGCTTATTTTACGTTATTTTTTTTTATATATAATTTCTCGGGCTTCCTAGGCACGTAGCCTTTTATCGCCCCTAATATTGTTCTGCTCCTTCTTATACTTTATACCCCGACAACAAGAATGTAAATTTTACTTTATAAACACCCCAGTAAACATTTTGGAGTCACTTTGACATCGTATTGAAGATGCGTATGATTTTTTTGTCATAATAGAGTTTATTTACAGTACAGTTTCTCATAGTCGTTCATATGAAATGTCTATTTTATCGGCTACAAATTGCGAAACCACTCTATCTGTCGGAATACAAATGAAGATAAAGTTGATGCGAACTATAATTGAAGTGCAATAGTGATAGAAACGTCACAAAACAGGACACTTAACAAAATTGTTTACTGGGACGGTGGTTTAAAAAGATCCGGAAAGCAGACTGCTGTGATCCCGGACCAGAGATATCTTTCTGGGTTAGGTTGTTATTAAATTAAATTGGGTATATACATAATCATAAACTTATTAGGCCACGGCACCATAAATACTACAAACATAAATAATAGTAAATAAATTTTAGTGGCCTAGTGGTGCACTTCGTGCTTTATTCACTTTTGCAGGTTCAACAAAAAACAGCGAATTAAAACTCATAAAAAGTAGGTATTTGCGTTTGACATGAATTCGAAAACGGAAATTTTCTCGATGATTACAAATGAAATGGCTCAAAGAATACAATCAGGCAGTAGCCCAGACTACATACATTAAAATAAAATCAAGCTCCAGCGAAATACAATTCCATTCGTATGATCTCAAAGAGTACTAATAGAATGGATATTAATCTTTATACAGAAAACTTGACATATCAAAAGAAAATCTCAATTTACAAATTATATTTCTTTTATGGTTTCGACATATGTATTACATTATTTTCTGGTCAAGATAGATGATGTCAGTTATATGTTATAATATGTTTTTGTATTTTGCTCGTATATCAATTTTTACATACAAAGCATCATAAAAAGATTATTTATTTTGTAGATAGAAGATATGTATGCTTGACATTTAAAAATAAAAATAGAATCTGTGCTGCAATGTTATCGAACATTGTTCTTACTTTAAGGTTGTCGGGACTTAAAGCAATATCACATTTAGACTTTGTAAAATAATTTACTAGAAGCATATTATCTACGTTAATGAAAATATAAGGGACCATTGGTTCATTATATCCTAACCTCCTAATTCAAATATTATTTGACTAATCATCAAATTTTTCATAAAAGCAATTCACATTTTCAAATAAAATAAAATTGAAATTCCACTAGCGTACGTAAGGGTCCGCAACCGGCCGGCACTCTTTATATTTAGTTTTAGTTAACGTTAGTTTACTTTAACTAAAACTAAACGTTACTTTTTATATTTAGTTTTAGTTAAGTTTAAGTTTGTAAAGTAGTTTACTAAAAAATAACTTGTTCTTTTCATAAGTTTACTATTAGATTTCTACGAATTATGAATTATTATGTGATTTGGAATATTTTTCTTCATCGTCAAATTAATAGAGGGTTGAAAATATTATCTCTAACAATTTTGCTAAAAGGGCTATGTACTACTCCGAGCTTTACAATTACTATCAGTGTCGCTAATTGCGAAAGGCTCTTTTTCAAATTGAAGTTGATCCAAAATTATATTCGTTCCACAATGAGTGATTTAAGACTACAAATATTGTCTATAGAACAGGAAATTAATAATAATACACGATTTTTCTACTACGAAAGTTAGAAGAGTAAATATATAAATATGATTACATAACCATATATAAGTCCAAATCACGACAGTTCGTGACTTATACTTAAAAAAGGTTATAAGAACAGTATAAATCTGTAACACGATAATGAATTTTATCTTATTCGTTTCTATATACATTATAGAAAAATAAGTGAGTCAGTGCTTTTTAGTTATATCGGCAGATTATACACCACAACTTGTTTTAAGTATTAGTCGCCACCAAACTCTCGTAATTTGAACTATATGTACAAATTGTTTGTTAATCCAAATGAAATTATTTATTTATAAATATAAAATAAAAAATATTTAATGTTAATTATTTTTCGTAAATTAGGTATATATTTTGTCTCATAGGCGAGGAAACAGCGACCTCTTGTGGCCTTTAAAAAAATATCTTGTATTTTTATAAAAATTCATTTATAGGTATATCAATTTAAATATGGCATCCAAGGGTAAAAAAGTTCCCCACCTATAATTTGTCTCAATACAATTATTTATTTCTGTTTATTCATTAATAAAAAACCGTAATCTTTTACTTAGAAAGGGCGGCAAAAGTTCTAGGTACGTCACTGCCTTCATCATATAACAAAACAATCTTAAAACAAATAATAAAAATGCTAATATTATGTATGTTACTCGCTACTCTCAGAAAAATAAGTCATTCAAAAAAACGTGACGAAAACAAGAATGTAATGGATTGCAAAGTAATGTTATTTGTAAGTACAACATTAACGAATAACGATAAGAAGTGTATCACGAATATGGTAGATGTGTCAATTTATGCAACATTAAATAATTAAAGATTTTTAACAGGCAAGCCCAAGCCGAAATACGAGTGTCGTGTATGACAACGAGTAGAGAATGTGCTTTTGTTAGCAGTTAGCGAATAACGGAGACTGAGCAGCAGCCCCAACGCCGGACTACCGACCTAGATAAACAAGGCATTTACTAAACTAAACGTGCTTTAAAAAAATAATAATGTATTTCATTGAATATATATATAGTTATGCATGTAAGCATACAACAAGACTTTTAAGCATAGCGCCCACTGCGGAAAAAACACGCAAATAATGTAACACGTGGAATTATATACACGCACTTGCGATTTTAAATGCACATGGAAAAAAACAGCGGAATTCGTTCCGCAGTGCGGCATAGGCGTTGGACAGATAATAAATATGATATTGGTTTGAGTTTCTGTGGTCTGGTGATTAATTGTACTGATGATTTATTGTTATAGATATGCAAATAATCTAATGTCGGTTGGGTTATGTGACGTGGATAGGAGTTACGAAATCGCGTTATAGGAAACTATGTAAAAAAAAAAACTGTTTGAATGAATTTTTGCAAAGTCTTATGCAGATACGATACCTTCATTTTATTGTATAGTACTGAGATGGCGAAACTCTGACACGTGTGCAGCTCTTTCGCTGTTTACTGTCCATCATGTCGTACACGCAATAATCATAAATAGAGGACCTTCGTACGTTCTGTATAGAATCGTGTATCAATACAGTGGTGTAATGATAAAAATTAAAGTAAGACTGCTTCCGTTATAAAGTGAGTGAATGAGAAACAATTTTAATACACTCTACTTAATGGTCGATCATAGTTGGCGGTCAGTCGTAGTCTGATCCAGTGTCAGAGCTTATTGTAAGTGATTTAAGAATAAGCAGCTGGGGCACATTTCATATGTATAGTGCAACAAGCAACGAAGGTGGCTAAGGTATAACGGTCTGTTACAAAATTAATCGAAAAATGTATCAGTTCTAAATAAAAGACCAGTTCTTTTTTTTTAACCTAATATTTTTAATAAAATCGAAACCGGTTTCATTGTTCTCAATTTATATGTTGAAATACTATAAAAATATTAAATTGTTGTATTATACTGCATATATATATCTTATAAAGGGGGTGTCTTAATAATAGCGCCAGAATCAGTATCGGCTCATATGAAACAAATATCTTGTATACTTATCTATAAAAGTTGTATTAGAGCATATAAGACGATGCTAAATCAGACGCCTGAATTGGGACACCGTTTATATTGCACAGGGACAGATTTAGAGGTGTGGAGGTCCTGTGGCAACGAAGGGCTCCTAATTATTTTCCGAATAAAAGTTTTTTTTCGTCAAGTCTTTCAAAAATTTATAACCAACAAATAAAATTATTTCGACAAAGAATGTAGTAATTATTTAAAGTCAAATACAATTTATTAAAAACTAAATTACCGCGTTAACGAATGGAACTTTGTGGAGCCTCTCTTTTGTGGAGGCCCCGGGGCGGTGGCCTTCCCTCCCTTAAATCCGGGGCTGATATTGCAACAGAAATATAATAAAAATAATAAACATAAAATAAAGTGATTAAGATCATTTTTCAAAGTTAAGACATCATATTCTGCGACATGATGCAAAAATCCCCAAAAAATAAAAATCGCGAGAAATAATAATAATAGAAAAACGGCATAAATGCATATATCGTCAATTATTGTAATTTTTACATAAACAAATTTTAAATAAAAAATCTTTAGAAAAAAAGGTATAATATTTCTATGTATATTATATAATTATTTTTCCATTATTTATTATTTATTACACATATATATCCATTCACCCTTAAACATTGCACAGCTCTAGTAACTAAACTATGATCAATAGGGGTAAAAGTCACAAGACATTTTTACCACCTACAAAATTTATCCGAAATTTTTTTACCGATTTTGAGTTATTCGCCAGAAACCCATTTTTTGGTTGATTTTAATTTTTTCTACCAAACCCGAAAGCTACAAACTTTTGCATACCACTGGTGGTTTAATGACACTAAATAGAACATTTGCAAGCGTAGTGCTCGTAAAGTACATTTAAGGGTCTATTTTACCGGTCTATAAATCCTTTCTAGGGCAAAGACAAAATGATCTCAATATAGCCGAATCGTAAATAAATCGTAAATTTGAAATTTCCAGAAGTTACAGAACAGGTGTTAATATTTCAATGATTATTATTTGTCAGATTACTATTGCCGGATTCTATAGTTAATAAATATAGCATTGTTTTTAATTAATATAATTAAATATTGTAAACAGTGGAGGTTATTTAATTGGTTCCTTATGAAATACACGCACACACACACATATATATATATATATATATATATATATATATATATATATATATATATATATATATATATATAATTAACACATCGTCATGATAATAACGTCCTCTACGATAGCAATTATTTATCCACCTGATAATCATTTTTCAAAGCAATCATTTTTTTGTTTCATGAACGTTTATTTCTGGTTCTCAGAGGTTATGTGAGTTTTTGTAGTCTTCTTTGAATGTATTTATACGATGAGTGAGTACGTAACTGCAATCAACTTTTTAGACCTGGGTGGGTAGCTACTCTCGGCGTCGGTGTTGGTGCCGGTCGACAGATAATTTCTACCCAGGAGGCCATCACACTGCGAATAACACAGACAAGAGGAAATAACTTTTTTACTTTGTATTTTATTTTATGAAACTTTATTTTTTCAAAATAACATCTAAATAACACAAAGAGATAGTATTATGGTTTACTGAATAAATTAAATAGAACTTGAAAATCGGTGAATGGCCGTGCAGTTATAAATGGACAATTCCTGCGAGCATTTGTGTCATAAATAGGCAGTTAAAAAATAGAAACTTGAAAATATAGTATAATTTAATCATTTCGATAAGAAGTTAATTTACATTATAATAATTTTATATTCCCGACAAAAGTGGAAATTTTTTATTCAACGAGGACTTATTTTCGAAACTGTATCCTATCACCGACGACCTCGTACTATGTTGGCAGTTTTTGACCTCATATATGTGTACTATTAAGCCTTTATAACTTTTTGATAATGCGGGGATATAATCAAACAAACTTTGATATCTACAAAACATAGAAAATATAAGAAACAACCCCGGGTCTATCGTTAACGCATCATGCTCTTATTTATTAACGTCAGAGAAATATATATTTGATAAATTAAATATAGAAGATATTCTCGAAAGATACAAATAATTTATAATAAAAACGAGTCCAAGCTGATTTCTGAAAATGCAGCGTAAGACAAATTAAACAAAAAATCTTAATTGCTGTATTTCTTTTCTGAGATGCACTTTGTTCCTCATTTTAACATATATTGTATATTGTTTACATTTCACCTTAAATATGCTAATACCATACTACTGATGTTACTAAATTAATACTATTATACGTAACATAGTAAAAAGACAAATTAAAGCACATGTTAAGATACAATTATTTACATTAAAAAGCTATCGAGCAATTCCGTTTAATTCAATAATAAAAAATTATTAATTTCATCATAAATCAAGTCAATTTCATAAATAAATACTTGAGTATTAGATTGAAGTATTCTCGTTTTTTTTTATTCTTACTTTTTATTCGAAAAAATTGTAAAATATATAAACATATTTATTTTTCTTGGAATCAGAGCTTCGCTCTGTTGCTGATAATATGCATATTGAACTATACTTCTAAATTGACGAAATGTGGTCGAGTGAATAATAAACAAACCAAATAATCAAACAATCGAAACCAACAAAATAGTGAGTAACATTCTTGGAATAGAATTTAGGAAACGTCATTTATCTTTTAACAGTAGGAGAATTCTATTATTCTTTTTATACATATTTTGTTGGATCTAATCATAAAACCGGATCAACTTTGTAAGTGAAATGTATGCATAATACACAAAACATTAGCTACTTTAAAAAATATCAAATACAATTTATTCTGTTTAAGTGATTTAATTAAAGTATTAATTGAATCTTGAAAAAACTAAACGAGTTATGCAAAATTCGTTATCTGTTTCCTTTAGTAAATTAAAAAAAAAACATTTTCTATGATAGTAGATATCAAATATCGTATCGTAAAATTCTCTACCTAGACAAGACAGATAGAACTTATAGCATCCATAAATTTATCTAGTATCTATGGTAGATTTGCACTGGATAGAATAGGGCAAATTTTCAATGGATTTGTACATTAATTCTGTACATAGATTAAGTTGTCATCTTGTATATAAGATTGTAATTACTCTTGTTAATTTATTTTGAAAAGTGTAACTCTTTTAAGTATATTGTTATATGCTTTTTTGTATATAATATCATCTACAACTTCTATAAATAATTTCTTATTGTAACATTTATAAAAAAAAAAGTAAATTTAGTGGTTACTGTAATACGAAAGCAGTATCGTCAAATTTAAGATGTATTTTTACTTTTAATTTCTTTATTCTAAAACCTACATCACAAGTAAATTATGAAAAGATGTAGATAATATTATATTATGTATAAAAAAGCTCTAGACAAATGTTTGTTGAGTCTATTGTTTTCAAGATTAACAAAAAAAAACTGACTGCACCTTTAATTTTCAAGAAAACGGCTGAGTGCAGGCAAAAACTCAAATTTAAATCAAGGTTTGTTCTTTCTACACGACGAATTTCTTCGTCTAGATGGAATTTTAATATATTTTGCTGTAATTTAGATTATCCTAAGAACGTCATAATTATTCAACAGATTGTACTATATAAACCATTCAATTTGTTTCTTTTATGATTGAATAAATTCTTGAATGAACAATAAGCATTTTATTCTATATCAATCAGGTAGAACAATAAACGATAAAATGTGTTTGAATTCATTTGTTTAACATTTTTATAATACAGCGATGTACGTATTTGTTGTTTCTTTTGATGCATAACATTTTGCCTGCCCTTAATCCGGTTGCGTGCATTATTTTATTGACAAACAATTGCCGAACACAATTGGTTACGATTTGTTATAGCAATGTTACAGATTGTTGATATTTTTTATACGCCGTAAAAATATGATTGAAATTTTATGATTGTTAAATCGTTATGAACAGAAATTGTGCTGGAATGGAATGAAGTTTGATTTTAGAAGTTAGATTGAATGTAATTAAATTTTAGGACAAATCATTAAAAGAAACGGTCTTTACAAATTTTGATAATTATTTTTGGTAATTAAATATGTTTGATATAATAAAATATGATTTTAACGAAAGAAAATTAACAGAAAACAAATAAAATAATTTCGGTTTTGCGTTTCTGATAGAGGAATTTCCAAATTTGAAAAACATTTTAATAATTTATTTATTAAAATATTGATAATATATTTACTAAAATTCTGCCTAAATAGTAAAAATTAGAGACCTAAATATTTAAATTTGTTTTTTATTAAAGAAATGAAAAACAAAAATTTGCATTTGATTTAAACTTCTCATTAACTTGTATTTCTTTTTCCTACTTGGAATACCCGTTTTTTAAATATAATTTACCAGGTTTCAAGTTGATTCAAAAAATGAAATTCTCAGGAATAACTATTTAATTACTGCGATTTGATTCAATATCAGATTGATCAATATAAAACAACTCCTAGTAATAATCCGTACGTACTTTGCATAAAATCAGAGATTTTTCTGCGTGAATTTTAAATTTGCTAGAGCATGTACTTTTATATAATTCCATGTGATACATAATTGTGATAAAAACACCGTGTGACGTCTTTTTGCAGTGTGAGTCTATCACTAGACCGGATATTGCTAATATCTATAAACGTTGACAAGTCTTAGATCGCATTAAAAAGTTTTTACAAATACACTACTTATTTTGAATATTTATTTTACTATTATGTGTTCTGTATTACATAGATTCTTTGTCGTGCTTTATCGAGTTTATCCGATAATCAAAAGTTTTCCATGACATTCGTATCTAATTTGGGAATTAAGAAAAATTAGTATAAAGTATCATTCCCACTCACTGCTTTAATTTAATTTTGTATTTAATTTAAATTGTTTAGCACATGGCAATACGCGTAGTTATTCATAGTACCATTTTTAATTTAATTTATTTTTTAAATTTTCTTAGTTTTTTTTAGAACCTTACAAGGTCCAATGTTATAACGTCCAAAATATGACAATCTGTCAAAATGCAGTAAAATTTATATTTAAATGAAGTTTAATGTCAGTTTATCTAAAATAAAGTAATAAAAACAATTTTTATTACCAATTGTTATTAAAAACAGCAATTTTAATTATTTCAGCTTCAATTTTGTCCAACTGTCGACTGCCAAAATTTATATTACTAAAGACGCATGCGCACCAACTAAATTAACTAAACTCAAATTAAAACATGAATGTGTGTTCAGAATGCTTATTCCGAAAACCTGAAATTTAGATTAAAATATTAGATAAAAACAGTAAATTAAATATCAAAACAGTGAGTGGGAATGTCGAGGCTTAAGAAGCTTCATTTTTTAATCGAGCTTCGAGGCTCAGAAAATATATGAGACACTACATACAATGAGACTCTTTAATTTTGAAAGAACGCAAACAAACATATTATGTTGCCCCAAAAACGTTTGGCGTAATGGCTGAAGCAAATAAACTTGTTTTACCCAAATAAGTTACCTGAACGCTTGGTAAATTGTCTCAAATGCACAATGTTTAGTGATTTTAAAATATTTCGAATGTAAAATATAAAAAGAAATATTAAGTTGTATCTGCTATTTTCTTCCTAAATAGAAGACCTCAATTTCAGAATAAATGACTTAAATAATTCTAAGTAAAATAAAAAATTGCATCAGACTATTCAGCAACTTCCCTTTAAAATAGTTATACTGATACAGAATTTTAAGAAACATGTAAGACAAAGAGTTTGGTTAGGTTTGATGACGAAGACACCACTACCTAAATATTGCAGCGCTATAAATGTCACATATGGCTATGTTAATTACAGATAGTAGATTATACATGTGTAATATGTTATTCAGAAGGTAATATACTCATACCACTGATAATTTTTATTCATACGAAGTATTAGCAATATTAATATAAGTCAACTTTAGTATTTTCAGTTGAAACTTATGTTAAACGTGAAGTTGAAATTAAAGCACAAACTATATTTAAAACACACCACAATCAAAAACGTTAAAATAATTAATTTAAATGTTTATTTATATATTTTCTTTTTTAGGCACTAAATTATGTTTTATTTATTTTTTCCTATAACGAGGCCACAAACGATTTCGACCGTCCCAACCGGTTGCTAGCTCAAAACTATTCAACTGAGACTTAAAAAAACAAATAAACAGAAGTGTATGCCCGAATGACTATACTGGCTATACGGTCATACTATGTATGTGTATGTGGGTGTTTGTATGTGTTGGTGTGTCTGCACATAATGGTGAGGCTCGCACACAAAGCAAAGTCGGATGCAAGTACGAGGCACGGAGCACGGAGGGACTATAGTGCTACACATAACGGCAGTTACCTGAACTAGCAAATGCATTAATGGTAACCATATTTGTTGTACGATATAAATAGAATACTGATACTTTAAATTTTATATTACTCGAAATACTGAAAATGGATTTTAAAAATATCAACAAATTAGCGATAATTGGGGTAGAATTGTTCCTGTTTAAAATAGGTAATTCCCCTACGGAAAAATAAATTCGGGGAACAAAGTTGGGTATGAGTCAAAATAAGGTATGAGAAGCTTAACGCACAGTGTCGGGCAGTGCGGTAGGCAAACGTAATGCGTGTGAGAAGTACCAAAATAGCCATTGTAGGAGACGCAACTTTGAAAATTCAAAATTTGACGACATTTGATGCTCTCAGACATACACACATTCTTCTGTAGAATCTCCTAGAAATCCAATTGTCATTGGATTAAACTTTCCATCCATAAACTACGTCACAAAAATTTCACACTCTTCCGATTCCGTTATTGGTGGCCTATTTTCAAGAACTACTCTTTTAATTTTTACAGAGGTTTGCAGTATATACTTTCCGCAATTTGTGGACCACTCTCCTTTGAGTGTGACGTAATTAATGGATTATTAGACTAAAAAATGATCATTAAAAGAATAAAGTCACAGAATGGAAGATAAATTGACAATAGAAAAAAAGATCACTTTTCTGTGATAAATTTACACTGGAATCCGAATTTGCAAGAAGGCTATCACTAAAAAATTAAGGAAAAAATAAAAAAAGAAATCTATGTTTGAAATTTATATTAATTGAGATTGGATAAAATCACATTTGTCGAAAACTTTTATGAAATAAAATAGAATTGAATGAGTGAGAAATTTACACTAGATAGAAGTAAAATAATGGAATCTCGGATTTTTCAAAAAGATAATCACTTGAATATCGAATTTGAAATTAATACAATATAGAGAGAAATCGGATAAATTAATACTGGATAAAATAAAATCAGTGACAAATTTACTCTAAACACTTGTTTGTAGTGTTTTCAAAAGCAATCTGCATCGGACAAGAATCGAGGAAACGAGGAAGATAGGCGAAGGAATATACAATACAATACAGAAGATTATGGACTAACGGATTTCCACGGTACCTGGAAAACAAAGGGAGAAAGAATATGAAAATGATTGCTAGATTCAGGCTAGGGAATGAAGAGAGAGGCAATAGGTATTGGGGAACAATAAAACAGAAATTATGCAGCTTATCCGGGAAGGAAGACGAAAAATTATAACACATTGAGTATAGGAGTCAGGATAAAGTGGAAAGTGAATTAAGCTTGAAGGAGTTATTGCAATGAAAGAGGGAAGGAAGAGTGTGGATAACGGAGGTAAGGAGAATCAAAAGAGAGAAGGAGTAGAAACTTTGTAAGCAGAGGGAGTCGTGAGGAACTATTGCAAGAGAAGAAAGCAGATAGGTGGTGGAAGCAAGGAGGAGGCAGTGGAAGAAGATAAAAAGGGAGACGAACATTGAAAGGAAACAAAAGAATTAAAAAAAAAAAACAAATTAAATTTGTAAAGGAAATGTAAATTGCATATGATGTTGTAAGGTCGTAAAAGCACTAGCATAATGATGATATGACATTGCACAGTTTAATCGTTTATATTTGTATAACATCATCCTTGGTTTCCGTCAAAATTACCGCATTGACGTTCGCTAATCCAGTACATTCGGGAAGCCGAAAAGATTGGCGGTTACAGCATTTTGTAATTTCATTTGCTATCTTTATGTTAAATTTGAATGAAATGTGTAAAATTTGTATTATTTTAAATAGGTAACAATTTACTTATGTTACAAAAAACTTTTCAGTGAATACTAAATTTCTTTTAAGTTTCTCTTAATTGATAAGTTAAATACTTAAATTTTCATTAAATGATAAAAGCGATCATACATAAATTACGTCACACAAATTTCATGGTTTTTTACACCTCGTTCCCATTTTTACTTTGCGCCTTATCACATGTTGTGAAACCTCTCCCCCTATTGGCACGTCACATATTTGAAAATGAAATTTTTTTGTAGTCTAGCTTTATTTTTAGATCATGTTTATTTTCTTTTTTTGGAAGATGAATTTTAGATTAAAAGTAACATGACTTCTCTCCTGCACCCTCTGTCACACTTTAGTTACTCTCTCCTTATCATTTGCGTGTGACGTTATTAATTGATAGCCCCAAATAGTCTCAAATATATTACTAAATGTAAAAGTAATATTATAATGTATGCTGATGAGACAAGACAAAACAATGGGCAACAATTTTCTAAAAATGCACAGTAAACAAGACCTCACTTTGTTCTCCACTAATATAACCACTTTATAATAGGCTACGAAAATATCTAAGGCATAGTGAAGAATTGTTACTAAATATTACGTAAAGTAAATAAATCACAGGTTGAATAAGATACAAATAATTAGATGCAACATCACGAAAAGCCGCTGCGGTTTTTCGATGAACTAAATGAACTAATTATGCCAAAAGGTGATCTCAATTAAAGTTTACGGAGATGATTATTTTGCAGCATATTACAAATTTAAAAAACATCTCCAAGTCGTAGGATATTTAAATATGCAATTATTATTCAAGAAAAAAAAAACACCAGAGAGACAGTTTTGAAAACAGTTTTGTTGTCAAAAAACAAAACAAAATCATGTTTTGTTTTATTTTAAAACATTTCTGTTTTTCGAAAACAGACTGTTCACATTAAACAAACTTGGTTTTGTTTTTAGAGTTTTTTTGTGTGTCCCATAAAAATTATAAACATGGTTAACAACAACTGACAAGCGTAAATGTTTACAAAAAACAAAATTGCGTGTTCAAACCAAGCAAACTAAAAAACAACAAACGTGTATTCCTTTGATCTTACTGACTTCAGATGTAAATCTATTTTGTTTCCTAAAACAACAACAAAAGACAAACATGTTTTAAGAACTGTCTCTTTAGTGTAAACATTGGTGTTTTTCTTCATGTTTTATTGAACTGTCTCTCTGGTGTGAAACCGGCATAAGATATAATATACCATATCATTCAATAAGTTTGTAGGATAACATATAAATGGCGTCACTATTGACAAATCCATTTTGATTTTCAGGTAGTACCAACCTTCAAACGATATTTCTCAAAATTTCATGACATTCCGAACATTAGTTTACAAGTTATACTGGTATTAGTAAGGCTACTTTTGTGTTTTCAAAACTTGCTGTTACTTTTTGCACTTGCACTGTAAATGACGCCATTTACATTTATCCTATTGAACTTATTGAGTGATGTGATACTATTCTTGATTGATACTCTCAATATATTACAGCTCCTTCTTTTATAATTGAGATATTTGATTAGCGTACCGCATTCCTTTAGGTGTTCTTGTTTATATTTTCACCGGAAGAAGAGAAAGAGATAGAAGTATATAAGTATATAATTACATAATAGTTGATGAGAAAAAAAATCAGTGATGTTTAAGTAATCACAAAAAGTTCAACAAATTCTAACCTTCAATTCTTACACTTTTTTTGTTTCGTGTTCGCGGTTATTGAGTGAGAAACATTTTTTTAATTTAAGTTTTTTAAATAAATTACTTTTTTATCTGCAAAAAAAAACATAAATCGTTTTCGTCAACAAAGAGCAGTCAGCAAAAAATATAGTCATAGTACTGACAGCCATTGGGAACAAAATATATTTTCATTACTGATTTATGATATAATAAAAAATATGTACATTCATAAAAATCGTTTTATTTACTACGCAATTTCGTTTACGTTCAAAATTAATTTGAATTCGTTGAAAATCAATTCGTTTTGCTTCTTAAACCATGTGAGCTAAAAGGAATAACATCTAAGATGTTGCTTAAATTTTAAGCCAGTACATTAATTTTATTTACTGTACTTGGACAATTTATATTGTATTCGTTATTTAACACTGATACATAAAAATGATGTAAATTACCTACAGTAAATTGTTTTGTGTTTTTCCACTGTATACTTCATATAATTTAAATTTTAGGTGTCATATTTTTGGTATTTTTATGCAAATAAATCGTAGAATTATTTAAGGTGAAACATTACTTCATGGTGCTACAGTTAGCTATAGATGGCAACAGTGTACTAAAAGCTAGATACATTATTCATCTAACTAATTATTTTTTCTCGATTTTGATTCGCGTTTATAGTTACTTATATGATACGATTTAAACATAAAAGAACATGATTTTTTCGAGCAACAAAGGAAAGGTTCAAACTGATGCTCTTAATGGGGATTTATTTGCATGGTTCGGTTTTACCCTTAAGGATCGCGTCAAGTTCTGGTCACGTTTTGCACATGAACATGCTTGCGATTTCTAACCTAAGTTTTCGTAAAAGTGTTAGTTTCAAACAAAAGTGTTCTTATTGCTCTTGATTTTTCATTAATACAAAAATATTAAAAATATCTAGAACTTTTATTTAAACTTTGTTTTCTGTTTTACCATCATTTTTGCCAGATAGTTTTGTCGTTAAAGGAATCACTTTTTTCATAAAGATCGTTCTGTCGTTGTCAGATTTGTGTACGGGACATGTGTTCATTGCATTAAATAATGCTTTTATGTGAAAACATTGAATTTAAAAAAATATTTTCTAATATTTTATAGCACTGAAAGAGTTTTGTTTCAATTAACAATCGTTGAAGTAGATTTATTTTTCAAAAAGAAGTAAAGCAGATTACAAAAAGTATATAGGTTAATATTGTTTACGTAACAGATACTGACTTCACAATATTCAAACCAAATATTTTAAAGGTTTGAGAATATGATAAAAACTCCAGAAAATATGCTTTTTCACGATTGGAAGAGCTTTCTCACAGTGCAACCGTTTTCTTGCGACTTTTTCAATAGGGTGTAGTCGCATTATCAAACTTTATAATGAGAGGACGTTTCTATTATAAAGTTTATTAATACACCACTGAATATATTTCATATGTCCGTATTTATGATATAGTACGATATATATGGTATAGTATGATATTCATATTCGTACGCAATGTAAGCTGACGGAATAGTCTTTTATGTTTATTAATTCATTGGGGGTGAAACGGTGAAAATGGAAAACGACAAGGATAATATACTATGCTGACAGTACAATACAGATGCACATTGATGTATTAATAAGCATAAAAGTAGAAGGTTCTCTCATTTATCATGATACTAATGCGAAACAACTAGACTACACCCTACTCAAAAAGTCGACATCGCAAGCTACAGTTGCTCTGTGAGATGGCTTATTAAGGCGACTACTTAGAACCGTCGAAACGACATGAACATAATTAGTTGAAAAAAATGAACTTTTTTAATTAGCTCCACCTGGCCGACCGATTTGGCACTTCCTTTTGCAGAAACTACAATAAAATACATGAATCGTTCTATAAAAAATTGTTTCAAATCAGTAATTTTTACCGACAAGTTCGTTTAATCATTCTGCAGTAACGCCCCAACGTTTAAAGATAAGATTCATGTTAGTTTGTTCATTAACTATGAAATTTGTATGTAGCTGGTAAAAATACACAACTATCCAGAGAATTAGTTATTATATAATTCCGTTTTTAACAATTCTCCTGTCTATCTTACAATAATAAAAAAAATCACTCACCAATTGTTGTTGAAGGATTATTATTGTCGCCACCCTTATGCCACGTGATATCCTCACACCCAGGTGCTAATCTACTTGCCTCCTTGCAACAAGACCAACGCTTCCCCGCCCACAGCCCCAAGTGATACCGCTGACTTCTATCCTTATTCTGTTCACAGACTGTAATAAACAAAATACATATATAAACTCCGCCGATTTCCTACCATGCAAAGTTGCTAATGTGAATGGGGTAAAAAGTTGGGTAACCAATAGAAGATTGTTATAAATCTCACCTGCTCTAATAGCGTCGATCCACTCTATCCGATCTTCTGCACGAGGCGCTACAAGATATAAAGTATATTCTTGACCTCCCTCTGTGTATCCCACTTGAAAGGGATACTTGCCAGGAGCTTCGCCAACCAGCAAAGCACGATTTTCGCTGTCAAGAAGTTCAGCGCCCTCCACCAGCCTGACACTGCTCACCGAAATTCGGCCCCGCTCTTTGCGGCGCTGGAAAATAAATAAAATATATATAAGATGATATTTATCACCAAAAACTAAACAAACATTTTAATCATACTAAGCAAAATGACAAGCAAGATTCCGTGTGGGACCTACCACAAAATCAAACTATAGTCAAAATCACGATAGATCGGCGGTGACTTTTACTTAAAAGAGGTTATAAGAGCGGTATAAATTTATAATACGATAATGAATTTTGTCTTATTCGTTTCTATATACATTATAGAAAAATAAATGAGTCAGTGCTTTTTAGTTATATCAGCAGTTTATACCGCACAACTTGTTTTAAATATGAGTCACCGCCGAACTCTCGTAACTTCAACCATATATAATTATGAATACGTGATGCATTATAATTACTGGTTTAACAGAATTTCAGCAGTTAAGGTATATTTAGCAAAAGTATAGTTGGATATTAAAGTAAATGTTACGTACACTCCATATAGGATGGTACTTTTATATTTTGGAGACTATACTTGACACATGTAAGCTTTTATATTTTAAATACCGAGTAAATACAATTACATAGTAGAGAAGTATGGCAATGGTGTCTACTGTAGTGCAACTACTATAGTATAGTAACATATATATACTTGGCGTAAAGCAAACATCATACAACGTTTAAGGGTAAGGTTTCAAATTTTCTTTTTTCATTTTTTTTTAAATTTATTTATATTAATGTAAAACATATTAAGTTTATTGTGTGAAAATTTGAGGTCGATTGGGGTAAAACTGTCGAAGATATAAAGTTTTAAGTCTTCACCTCTCTAGTCTGGTTTCGTCTTTCTTTGAAACTTTTAAACGCGTTTTTCTCACATTTAACTTTTTCAGAGTCAGTGTCCTCTCTAGCACAAAATCTACTACATCAATTCTTTTGAAATTTTGCACACTCTTTCTTTACTTAAATGCCGAGGCAACGCTGTCGATTTTTTGTTTTTTTAAATAACAAAGTTTCTGATTTTTTTATGAAAAATTTCACAACTTTAGTAATACCGGGTTACCAGATGTAATCCCGCTATAACGTTTTTCTACATTGATAATATAAATATTACCTACATTTATTTACTTCCTGCTAAATAACCTTTGAATCACTACACACCTTCAGCACCAGAACCTTTTCATTGTAAATGTCTCACTTAACTAAAAATGATTCTGATTTCAATCTAAAAAAAAAATCTAGGATATATATGAGTACAAATAAAAAAGGATAATCCCTGAGCTGAAACCCTTTCCTTCTTTATCTACAGTAGTAACAAATGATTTTGTCCTTGTCTTTTAATCCTTGAAAATAACATTACATTCTGTTATCAGCGGGATTGTGAAGCACTCAATGGCTTCCATTGTTTTAGCCGTATCTTTGTCAACAATGACAATGACAATGTCAACGGATTCGTTGGCCGCGCGTTGTGCTGCCTCTGCTTTTGCTTTTGCTTTGCTTTGTTCGTTTTATGTGTTATGTGGGCGCGTGGTTACGTGTGGCATATCATAAGGATTATATTATATATTTTCCTCTATGATAACATTTGTTATGGATTAAATGTTTCAACCAGCAGATAATGTTACATCACTACCTCTCTTGATTGCCTGCCTCTAAATCTAATCTACTCTACGGGGGTCTTCGTAACTAATCCACAAAAAATTATAGTAGGATAGGGATGGCGAACCTTTGTCATGTGTTCCGAGATTACATGCAAACATGTTGCCGACACATCTTTGATTTGGAAAAGATATTATTTCAACTATATAATATAGTCAATGTTTTTGGAAGTTTCCTATTTCGTAGAGAAAAAAATTCCAAAACCTTTGACATTCTCGGACTTGTCCCTAGAAACACGTAATTTTCGAATAACTTTTAATTCGTAAAAGATAGAAAGTTAAAATTTGTGTGTGTGTATTACGATATTCAATGCGAACATATTTCAAAATTCAGAAACTCAAAAATTGATAAAAAGGGCAACAAAAAAAATTAGAGAAATTTTGGATTGTATAATAATTGAGTATTTAATTATTAAAAATTATTTTACTGAGGGTAAAAATTGTTATAGTGTGAAACTTTTTGTTTTGTTAACCTTATAGAAAGAAAATATGTTCACCTCGGTAGTGCGGAAAATGTACTGGCTGATAGGACGTAATTCACAACTGAGCACTGAAAACAAACTCCTGCTTTACAAACCCATACTTAAACCAGTATTGCCATATGGTATTTAACTATGGGGTACTGCATCTACCTCTAATATTGAAATAATCCAAAGATTCCAATCTAAAATGGTAGGGGTTGTTACGAATACGCCATGGTTTGTATCTAATAACATAATACATCGGAATTTGGATATACCCACAGTTAATGAAGAAATAGTGCTTAGAATTAAAGCATACAAAGAGAGAATACTTGAACATCCAAACAATTTGGCCAGCTGTCTAATGCCCAATAATTTGGTAGTACGCTGACTAAAAAAGAAAGTACCGCATGACCTATTAATCAAATATCAGAATCTAGGATCCATTGAAATTAAGGGATGAGTCGATAGGCACACCCCGCGAGACGCTTTATTACTTGTACATATCTATCACTGAATGTCCTCTAAACAGGACAGAACGTAATAATCTATAGAAATCAAATTTAAAAAAACACTCAGTAGTGGGTTCAGCAGTTATGGTAAAAGCTACGGTGTACTGTGATGCGAGGGGTGGGTATATAGAGCACAAAATGGAGCTACGTAGTTTATGGACAACTAAAGAGGAATGATCCCAGAAATCGTTGTTTATATATCATATTGATAATCCATTTTTCCTTAAATGTAATTACTAATCCGGCTTACACATAACTTTAATCTTAATTTTAGGTACTACTATCTAAACCTTTTAAATTCTTTTTTGTATTTGTGTTCTTAGTTCATTTAGTTCTATTTCATTTTTTTTCTCTTTCTATTTGTTCCCCTTCTTTGTACTCTCGTTTCTTTTCTTTCCTTCTAGCACTCCCATAAAGTGTTTAGCCCACTCTTCCATTTTTATTTCCTTACTTGGCTCTTTTCTTTGGCAATTCTCCCTATTTATGTAATCCCATGCCCGCCTTTCCGTTTTTATCTATTTTATTTCGTTTTTTATCTTTGTTTTGAACTCCTTTTTTCTCTTTCATTTTATCATTATATCCTCTTTGCTTGCTCTTGAAGTCTTCTTTACTTGACTATATTATCTTCCATCTCTTTAGTTCTCTTTTTAACTCCTTTTTCCTTTCTTTACATTCTTTGTCCCGCCTCTTGTTTTCTTCAGTTCTTCCAGTCACTCGCTACCTTTTACCTTGGCTTGCTGCCTTCATCCTCTCTTCAATTTCCTCTATCTCCTCCGTTGTTCCTTTTTCATCGTATCTCCGTTCCAATTCCTCCTTAAACTTTTTCCTTCCTTCTTCCTTTTTTTTAATCTGTATAGTATAATAAACATGTAGATTGAGATAATTGAATAGAAATGCATTAAGTAGTGATTATTCAATAGTTAATATTCAATAGTCGAATGCATTAAATAGTCAATCATTAAAATGAATGTTTTATAATATTTTGAATAGAAAAAAAATGTATCGTAAAAATAAAAATCGTACATTTTAAAAGCATTATTCCTTTTTTTATTTAATCTAATTTTATTTAATGTCGATCTATTTGCAATGCTGAGTCCTATCACCAGCGACCTCCTACAAGTGTTTTGGCATCATAAATATGGACATCGTTGCCTGATATGATTATAAGCACATAAATTCTGATAACAGTCAAACCCAGATCATGTAGCATCAGTACTTGATTGGGATAATTTACCCCACTTCATCAGCTACTGCGTTAAGTCAATCTGTTACAACTAGCCTCCAAAGCTTGTTGAATATAAAATGCTGTGTGCATAAAGAACATGAATAAAATTTAATTTATTGCCTTTAAAAAGTAAGGGAAAAGTTTCATTATTTGTATTACTGAGCTTTCTTCAGCCCACGTACCATTGAAAGCACAGCTTAACCACAATTGTGTTTTACGTCACCAGTATTATCGCCCACGGGCTGGTAGAACTTCCTCGCTCTGTCATGGACTCCCACGCATTTCAGTTTCAATATACTCGTACTAAGGGAATTGCTGAACTTACGTAGGTAGGTACAAAGCATTCATATACATAAGATTAAATGGAAATAATAAATAAGGAAATGTTCTTGAGGTAGTTCCAGCGTGGTATGGTATAGTCAAGAGTATTTACTTTCGTCAAAAATTCTAAACCTCTGCACATGAATACCCACACATCAAATCAAATGAAATATTTTCGATTACGGAGACTAGGGAACGTTGGAAAATGCATGCAATGTTAATACCATCAAAGATTTAAAATTCTACACACCTCTACCTAAATTCTAATTTTGCGCAGCGTTGCCGAATCACCATTGATTATGAAAAGAACATGACCAAGAAAAAAACGAAGGCAACTTAATAAACGTATGTAGTGGATAAATGCAGTAAAAAATTACGTGTAAACATATGTAGAGTGCATTCAGCATTACTGACATTTAGATTAACATCAAGCTGAAAGCAATATTACTATTCTCAATTCGATTTATTAATTTATATATTCCTAAATTTAATTTAATATCGATATTTTGACATTATAAACATTGAATTCACTTGTTAAGGGTATAACTTTACAAATTATTGTCACTTGCCCGTTTACATCTTTTTCCACAACATTATATACATGACCAGATTTAAATAATTTCACACATTTGGAATTATTCGATATACGATTATTTAGTAGTAGCGGAACCCACATTTAATAATTTCCATTTTAAAATATATCTAATGTATGTTTTTGTAGTAAATAGATATTATATCTTGTTATATCTATTATATCCATTTAGTTATACAAATGAAACACTGGCACCGCCACCATCAGCAGCAGTGTTGTCTTTTATGTTTCACGTACGGTCCCTATACAGCACCTAGACAGGCCCAGATCTAAGGGGGACAAACCGGAGTACTTGCCCCGAGCGAGCAATAATTAATGGGGGTGCACACATTTAGGTTATTAAAAAAATAATAATTTTTAGTTTTCACCAAAGTTGAAGGATTTTTTTTTTCAATAATGGGGAGTGAAGGAGAAGGGCGTCAATGTCAAGTTCCTGCACCAGGTTAGAAAAAATCGTAGATTCGTTACAGCACGGAGATGTTTACAAGAAACCAAAAAAGTCCAACAATGTCATGGTAATTAGGCTCAGAAAGTTTTCCTAGATCTTTCGAAATGGAAAAGTTGCTGTTTTACTTCACTTCGGACCTCATTATATGAAAGTTGGAAAAAGGTATCATGCCAGGACTTCACTCAATTTATTTATGAGGTATTATTTTTAAATAAATAGGATTTTCCAATAAGGTCGTGTCGATTTAGTATCATCTCATATAAAACACCTTGATACAACTTATATGAATATACAGGGTGTTTGTTTTATATGACATGATACAAATTGACCCGCACTTATTAGAAAAACCTTATCTTTATTATGTAATTCAGATATTTGAAATCTGCGATCTTGGATCCCACAGTCAGTTGGAGCCAAAATTTTGTGTGTAGTAAACAAATATTTCGTATAACGCTTTTTCATACTTCGCGTTATACTTTAACGCGTTAGAGGAGGGTCTAATGTACGTGGAAATTGTCAATTTTCTTTCTCTTGAAATGCATGATTTTTAAATATCTGGCAAAATGAAATGAAGTTTCAAAGATAGTAAACTACCTATTAGAACTAATTAGTTAATAGCAAGTAGTTATTATACTATAGAACTACCATCTACGTATTCCCGAATTCCAACCATTAATTTATGGTATTAATTAAATTAAATTATACAACCGTAAATTTTAGGGAAACAGCAAGAGAATATATACTAATTTACGTAAACGGCTTACAACTTCTTTGAGAACTACTAATTAGTAATTAGAGACTGCTGAAATATTAATTCAGTCATGTTAAACATCTAACGTATCATAAATTATTTTAGCATATTACATCTTAATAGTTATTAATAAAGTTGTTAAATATTGCAAATTAGTACACAGGGTGTCTTATAAAGATTCAACTATTTCAAGGTACAAGAAAACAGTTGTTTTAAATGGTTTATTGATACGAATTATTTCACAAAAAAAAAAACACATTTTTTTAAAAGAAGAGGTCTGGAAATCGACGCAATTTTTTCTGTGATGTTTGTCCTCAACTCCAGTAAAGGTTGTAGGACACTATCGTACATATTTGACTTAGGGTAATCCAAAAAAAAAATCTAGAAATGAATTCCAGAGAACAATTCGAGTAGTGCTTCCATCGAGTTGTTAGTTGCATGAGACATGGCTCTATCTTGCTGAAACCAAGTCCCTAGGTTGCAGGATGGAAGAAGTTACGAATCATGCTAAGTCAAGGATAATATAGCACAAAGTTCGTCATCAACTTAAAGTTTTCTGACGTTCTTGCACTTCTAGGACGTCCAGATAGTTTATCTCAGACTTTGTTTACGGAAGTGTTAAAGCTTTGGATCCACTAGAGTATGGTTGCATTACTTGGCGCCTCAACAATATTCCGCAATCAATAGTGAAGTCGAAGTAGAAGAAGTAGTAGAAAAATGCATTGCTCCTCCGTGTACGCCATGTTAGCAATTAAAATTATCGTACCATACCTCCTAACTTCGCGCTCTCCTCCTCTCTATCGCGGTATCGCTGAGGATCTTTAGACCCACTCCAAAAAAGTGGTTGTCATCTTCAAATTTCAAAAGTAAAAAATTGAATTCCTATTTCACTGGTTTAGCATAGTACTTTTGCTTGCTTAACGGGTTATATACAGTTATTAGTCCCAAAAAAAGCGATTTTTCAAAAAAAAAAGTCAGTGACTAAATGCTATCAAAATATTTCCAAATTACATAATTCACAGCATGTAAAAGAAGGGTAATAATACGAGTATCTACATTAATTAGTTGTTTAATAAACACGACAAATGGAAAACTGATTGTTATCACAAATTCCTATTAACACTTATGAAAAGCATAGGATCACTATATGGAAAAATGTCAGTCAGCTATAATTAGAAATTTAAACCAGCGAATTCATTTAACTTGCATGGGACAATATTTGCAATACGAGTATGTAGGTGCAGTATTACTGATACTGGTACTAGCACATTGAATATTGACAAGTCAGTGTGGAATATTAATCAGTTCACGTCAGGATATAAAGGGGGGCCCGGACGGTGGGAAACTTTCAGGAAGAGAGGATGTAGGGGAAGTAGAGGGTGTTTAGTTAAACCACTCAGTGAATATCGAACAGATTGCATTAACGGTTAACCCCCGTCTCCCCACTCATTTCAGTTATTTTCAACGGGATGTAGTACACACAGCTTTAACTATAGGTACTATATTACTGTTGTATACCGAGGGATGAATGAATATATTAATTTTCTATTACTTTCAATGTTGACGGTTTCATTAGGATAGATAGGGTCTTTCAACAAGAGCTGTCATTATAAATTTTGCACCATTTTTAAACTGTAAATATACAACCGTTATTACGGTGACATTTAGCAAATAAGTATTGTGTTGAATTACTAAACCCAGACTTCGGATTAAAATAAAATTATCACTTGCTATTGAAGGAACTCTAGGCTCTGATATATTACACTTAGACTTAGAATGGTATGAAAGGGTATGAGGCAAATTCAGAACCAGTGCTGAACGCAAATAAGTAACAACAAATTGTGATTAATTAAGGAAAATACAAACAAGTGGGAAACTTCTTATCAAAGCTATAGACAATTCGAAAAAGCATTTTTCAGACTACGAACAGGACATTAAATGAGTAATCAACATTTAATGAGTAAAACAACAGCTCCGCAGTGCAGCAACTGTCAGACGCAAATAACAGTCCATCATCTACTAATAACCTGCCCACAATATCAAACTCAACGAACAAAACACAGCATCAGTGATGAACTAAAGGGCATGCTTTCAGTCAATCCAGAAGAAATTCAAAAGTGATTGAATTCTTAACTGATATAAACTTAATAAATTTAACTAAAATAAAATAACTTCAGGCGAACATGATCTTGTCGTTGAAATCGCCACAAATTTAAAATTAAAAAAATTAAAATTATCATCACTTTTATTATCATTACGAACAATACGCGCTAAATAAGGACGGCTGTGTCAAGTGCTTCAATAGGTAAGTTTTCATAGGTCCGCATGGCTCACGTCAAACGCATTGGATTTATTGTATCAAACATGCAAAAGATAAAAACCGGATATGAAGGCTTATGCAGCGAGCACTACAGTTTTTACTGCCATCTCTATAGGCACCCGTCGTATAAGAGCCAATTTTTCAATAGTTATTACCAGGACAATGATTTATAAACAATAAAAATTCATAAATATGTTCATTATGCACCTATTTTTGGCAAATATCCCAGTAAAAAGACAAAAATGGAAAATATGAAACTAAAAAAATTATTACACAGTAAATTTTCTATTACAAAATAGGTAGTAAGAATAATTATGGAGATGAGATATTGATAGTATAATGTAAATATCTATAAAACGACGGATGTCCTCTGAGAATTTAATATCATGCCGAAACGTAACAACAATAACAAACCAACCCTAAAAATCAAGAAACAACTTAACACCTAAAATAAAACAAATAAATTGAAATATGCAATAAAAGTATGTAAAAACGAGATATGTACAAAAATAATTTTCAAAAATATTTAATAATTTTAAATGAACCCTCTTATTAGAACACCTTGACTTATTGGATGTTATGACAATATGACTAAAATAAGTCATTTCAAACCAGTTACTTAAATGACTATTTGCAAAGCTATTTTACAATAATAAGTAAGTGTGACTAAAGCGGCCATGTTGGTTGTACTGTTTCTGTATTCCCTTGTTTCTTTCAACGGGACGCGACGATGACGGTGACTGAACTTCATGACTCAGCCCTTATTATTAGTGGAATACTCAAGTAAGAGATCGAATGGGGGGCACATATCAAGCTTCAGGTGTTAGCAACTGCACGAAATCAACGCAAACATAGATATGTAGGTCAATGACCGAGAGGTTAAAGAGATTCATAACTAAAATCTTGCAAATTGTTCTTGTTGTCTTTTAGTCTAATAAAGATAACTACCTACCTGTCTAAGAAAAACGAATCCAAACGTAAAATGTCAATTCATGTATTATTTAACGTAATATTTTTTACCTAATGTTACGTTTTATTATTTACCGAAACGATCTGTAATTTTCACAATTAAATTCTTTTAACAATATAGTCCCGCTAAATGGATTTAAGTGTATTAAGGTAGCTAACATAAAAAAAGTTACCAATTATGTTTTCTAATATACAACGTTTTGTGATTTTACGGCTTTTTGAAAAATAAATATACCCATTTATACATTAATTATAAAACTTCTTAAGGACACCTTTTTAAATATTATAAATTTGAAGAACACCTTTTTGAAGATTATAAAATTTTAATAAAACCATTTTAAGAATTATAGGTTTAGAAAATAACTGTAGAATAATAAAGTTCTATAGGTTTTCTTTAAGTGAAGTACTCGTATGTGCTCGTTAAATTGAAATTTTGTAATTAAACTTATATTAACATCATATCTAACTACATTAAAAAGGTTAACCAGCCCTGTTTTGTAATAGTTTCTAACAAGAAATATACGATCAGTCATTATCAAAGAAGCTTCTAAAACCCTTTGATAAAAATTTAGATCGTGGAGATATATAGAGAACCCTGGGGTTAAGATGACGTCATCCATATAAGCTGATTAAAAAAACTAAGGGTTGAATTGTAACTAATGAAAATTACTTGTAACAACCAAGAAGTAGGAGGGGAGATCACGTGGATGACGCTGACGATGAATCATGTACAGTAGGTTATTTATATATGATTCCAAATTTACTTATTACATTCATAGAAATCTTTTTGAAATGTTGTTCTGAATAAATTACTGATGCTGTAAAGAGTATGTTACAAACTTTTAAAGACTGGATCAAGGTTGTTGTCGTGCTACAATATGATTCTAAAGTTGTGTTGCGTTTACGTAGTAATGGTGGTGTCACACCAGAGAGGCAGTTCCATAAAACTCGAACAAAAACTTGTTTTTTAAGTTTTTGTTCGAGTTTTATGGAACTGTCTCTCTGGTGTGAAACCGGGATAATGGGTCTGTTCAATGTGAATAGTCTGTTTTCGAAAAACAGAATTGTTTTAAAAAAGTAAATACACGTTTTTGCTTTGCTTTTTGAGAATAAAACAGTTTTTAAAACTGTCTCTCTGGTGTAAAATCGACATAAAGGTGAAAGAACTTATAGCTTAGTAAGCAAAAACTTTTGTCGAAGTCTGTACCAGCACCACGGATTACACGGATTAAATGGTACGCGAATTCTGAAAAGAGAATAATTATTTGAAAATACTTAAATGATAAGTATTTTTCAAATGTTCAACTTCCATCATTTCAATCATTTTAGTTTTTTTATAAATACGTAAAAAATATAATTCTATTCTCAGTTATTTTTGTTAGAAAACATATAACGAACTGATTTGTTCTTTTATTTATATAAATAAAAATGAAATGCTGCTCGGTATAGTCTGAATAAGGAAAAAAGAAAATTTGAAAATTGGGAAATTCTTGAAAAACTGCTTTAAAGTGCTTTTTTCTATGGACTTTGTGCTACTATGTGCGCAAATGCCATTTCACAAATTGTGAATCAAGCTAACAGTGATGAAAAATTGATTCAGTTGTTTACTTTCAGTTAAACTGAAATTTAGACAGGACAACGTCAATGAAATCAATTTCAGGATAATTAGATAATGATATCTTTTATAATTGTACAAAAATTTATAACATTCTACCGATGAGGATTAGAGCAAGACAACTACCTTAACTGAAAACAATTAGGTGAATTGGCTCACTAGTTAAAATTTAAGACAAGGTTCGCATCAACTTTTTCGCCGCGTAGATTTGGAACAAAACGATTGAATTGTTAGTAAACTCTTTCATGGCAACAGTTCATAGATTTTCGTGATATTTATAAAGGGTTAGAATGGAGTACACTCTGTTAGCTGAGTAAATAATATAGAACCAACACTATATGAGTATCCGATAGCAGTGACTCCTGCTCCTGCACCACTTATACCACGTGATTCAGATTTTAAATTTGAAGATCGTGTTTAGGGAGTGAGTCATGACCTTATATCTGTACGGTACTTTGTCTTGGGATGCTATGCGTGCATCCACAATGCATCAGTATGCAGCACAATGCATGTCACCGTATAAGGGAGATGAATTTATATTACGAAGATGTGACTAATCTAATACATTTACATAACAATAATAGCATACAGGATCAATCTAATATTCGAACCCGTTTTACATAAAGTATGGAAATAGTCATTTATAAAATGTGTCAAATTAACCATCTCTTGTATGACAGGAGCGGCTCAAGTGAGAGGTTAGACCGACCATGGCCCGTGTTATCATTTTATAGGTGGTCCAAATTTACAACTTTATCTTCTGTTGTAATAGTATTGGGTGGTGGGAGGGGGGCTGAAACTACAATGACCTACCATGCAAAAAATGTCTGCGCCGGCAATGATTGTATGGTTATAAGATGAATGTTATGTGAGGACAATTGATTTAGAAATATATCAAATATGTGGAACTCAATACGGTGTTTAAAATATTTGTTTACTTAAGGAGGTACAAGACCTTTACGTAAATAGTGAAAATGTCGTGAAAGTTGGAGGATCGATAAAAATAGTTAAAGTACATGATGTCCCAAAACTTTAGTGACCTAGCAACGACACCACAAATACTACCATCATAATAGGGGGTCGTCGTTGATATGACTTAACATACAAAACAGGCCGACGTTAAATATATTAAATTAATAATAAAACAGTTCATTTTTCCATAATTTTATATAAAATATGTTTTGTGGTGTCCTCATATTTTTTATAAACTTTTATTATAATCTTGCTTAATCCTAAACACTCCGTTAACATTAATATCGTATTGAAAGAGAATTCTAATAGGAACACTAAAATTAATAATAATTGTGCGTAGTTAGTACTTAAACGGAGGACCACAACCTGCGTACGGCGTACTTCCGTGAACGGCAAAAAAGGGATTCAAATCATTATCCAAAGAAAATAAATGTCGTTATGGTCAGTTACAATCGATTTAAAATCTATTTCCTGATAATCTATCGAAATCCAATTTGTACACCTCTTTGTTTGATGCAATAATGTCCCGTTTGTAATAGGAACTTTGTGGTTCGAAAGACGAGATTTCTACATACTATTAAGCTTGTATATATATAGTGTAGTCTTGAAAATGCAATTTTTATTTAATAAAAAATTGTTACACTTTTTTTCATTTCCTTTTTAGATAAGTATATTATTAGATTAAGAAAATAATTCATACTAAAAATATAAAAATAAAAAAGACAAAACAATTTATCATACAGTTAATAAAAACGAAGAGTGGAACTCCTACATACCTGTTATAAATTTTATGTATTAATGTCACATGGGCCCTATCATCTTTATTATCATTTAAATTACCCTTATATTTTTTGTATAGTACTAACAAGAGCGCTTTACACTTTTATTATTAAACTATACGATAAATTTCTACTATTAATATGCTTTAATGCTGTGTCTTCGAATTTGATCCCCAGACCAGAACTCTATTTTCTCGGTTTGATTATAAAAAATAATAAAAAGTTATGCACTAAAAGACTTAATTAACAGTATGCAATTGGAAGACATAAGGAAAATAGTGCAGATTTGTAAAGTACAGTTCTCCGTAAACGGAAAGAAATTCTTCCTAGTATAGAGAGAGTATGCATGTTTAAGAAAGAAGCGGGGAATCCAATAAAGAGAGATCCTAGAGGGATTCCAACGTCAGATCGAAATGCAGTTGTTGTTGGAACAAAAGTAAAATGAACCCATATAAGGAAAAAAATATTAGAAGATTAATAGTTAAGTTATTGAAGAAGATATAGTTATTTCAAAAGGAAAAGTAAAATCGAAATAGTATAGCATAGTTATTAAAGAATTATAAATAATGTAATGCAAAATATTTGTAAAATGTATATATTGTTTGAAGTGCTAATAACTGTTGAAAGTTGATGCACTCAAATAAATATATTTAAAAAAAAAAAATAGTTACTTTATTAACCATATTTTTTAAAATTCCTTTCATATTAAGATTAACTGAAAAAAATGAAATAAAAGGAATATTAAAATTACTATAGAAAACCAAATATTTTAGTCCAAAATTCTGTTGAGGAACATGATTATTATAAGAAGTAAAAAAGAAGCTTCTTACATTTATATCAGCTATAGTCAGAATTAAAATTTAACTGCAAAATTTTCATAAAAACTGGCATGAAATTTAAATGCAATAAAATGGAACTATAGAACGTATTTTAACTTTTTTTTAAATTTTATTTATTTAACGTCGGCCTATTTCTAATGTTAAGTACTATCATCTACGACTTTATACTAAGTAGGTAATAAATTTACGTTTATTTAAGTAGTATTTAATTCTAAAACAAAACTCAAAAAATATAGCTCTGAAGCGTGAATCGGACCCGAAGATCAGCAGTCTGGCGTCAAACATCAATGCTCTAGCCAACTGTGCCGTCTCATATTTTCCTTAAACTTGTTCTAAATCATTATTGTTTACTATTCTTTTAATTAGAGAGTTGCTACCTTCTCTCAACACAATTATGTAGCATTTATGTATATTTTACATCCAAAAGTAATTGCTACATTAATGTTACGTTTATATTCACTTATTATATTAAGATTGTTACAATTTGTAACATATGTAAGTGGCTATCACGACAAAATGTCAAAGAAAAAAATTATAATAAAATAAAACAGAAAAAAATATTTCTAAAAGGACACTGAATAAATTTACACGAGTTTTAACATTATTTCAATAAATGCCTACGTTAAATGCTAGTTAGTATGATAATAACAATAAGAAGCGTTACCTCCACGATTATTTTTTGAAAATCAAAATTATCACTGAAACAATTTTAAAATCGAAAGTAATCCAAAAAAAAAAACTTGAACTTCACAATTAGAACACCCACATTCACGGTCACAAAAATGTGCAAACAATGAGACAAAATATTATATTGTGTATTTAATTAGAGTTAGGACAATAGGTCTATGTTGCCGTCGTCGTGGCCGTTGTCGTTGTTGGTACGTCCACACGCCCTTCTGTCTCACGGCCGCGGTTCTCGACTCGCGGGGTGGTTGCGCGAATAGGACGTTGTTTAAACTGACAAATCTGAGAGTCTACCTACTACCCTCTATATATAATTAATATTGTATTCGAAATTACATCCCCTATGTATAAATAGCATATATAGGGTCTTTTAAGAAGAGCGTTCATTTGAAACGACTTTCAACAAGAAATGTCGCTTTAAATCAACATAAAAACACAATATTTTCGTGAAATGTGGTGATATTTTATTTTAATATAAAGTACAAACTTTGAGGTTAGTAATACAACACAATATCCGCCAAATGTCACCGCAATACCCGTTTAAAGTCCTTATATTTACTATTTAGGGGATGCCAGGTAGTAAATGGGTCATTCATAACCTGTTAAACACAGTTACAAATATATATTGTAAAAAATGTTATCTAAATATAACGTTCTATTACCTATTTTGCTACTATTAGAAACATAAAATGACCTTTTGTTGTTTTAATAGAATCATAAAATGTATTATACTTAAGGAGAGTAATGTCAAACCCCGTGCTGTGGAATCGGAGTTGGAAGGAATTTTCCATCAGAGGTGTCGGAAAATATGTACCGTTTCCGGCCTTAACTCTTTACAGTGGAGAAATTTCTATTAATTTTACTAAAATAATAAATAACTATGGTGTGTACATTAATTTGCCATCTTAAATAACATGGCGACTATTTTAAGAAAATCATATTTAAGATTCTGATAGCTAACTTCATCAGTACATATCACATACATTTCTAGAATTTAACACATTGCTCACATTAAAATGTGTTACCCTATAAAATAAATGAGCAATTTTGCATAACCCAATCTTTAACAAATTTATACTGGACTCTATCAGATTTACACTGAATTGAATGGAGTCTAAGATAAATTTGCACTGTCAGTCGAAGAATATAATTCTTCCGTAGTTATAATGGAACCTGGGATATATTTATACTGGATAGAACGGAATCTGTGTCTGTGTCTGAATGTAATAGTATTTTTGTTTTTAATAGAGCACAAATTTAGACTCGTTTGAATTTTAATTTCAAACTTCCTAAAATGTCTGAGAATATAATTTGGCCAGAGTCAGATTAATAAGAGTATAGTTTTTTTGCCGACTCCCCTTACGGCACCCCTAGTTAGAATATAATTTTCTACTTGTAGAATCAAAACAACTGATTCTGAGCAGAGAAAGCATGAAAACGGGGCAGCTAATATTTCTTAAATGCAAAAAGTGGCTAAATTTTACCATATCTACAGATTTATTCTTGCTCTAACGTCAAAATTAATTGTATTCTGTCACAGTTTACAGACTTAAAATTAAAATGTAAATTTGTAACTAGCCTAAATTTAAAAACCTTTTAACCTTCCATTAGTTTGTAATATTTTTCAACTTATTAATGAACACCCCTTATGCTGACTAATTTTCAAAGTCCATAAAAACGTATTTCGAGTACACATTTTATATGGGTGGGGTTGAATATTAGTCAATCGCGCATATAAGTTTACAAGTGCGCATGCGCAGAAAAAGCTTCCCGAAATGCAATTTATTCTTATTATAATATATGTGTATGTATGTATATACAGTATGGTGCGATGTTGTTGATACCACAATACCTTATATGGCAAAGAAGCACAGAAAATGAGAGAATGGAAATGCACTCTGTGGCCAACTTTATCCTGAACTGGATACAGAAGCTTAAACTGAACTATGTGTCGGAACTTGAAAAGAAACTTTTAAACAGGTTCAATTTTAATTATTTTATCAAAATATTGTTTTGAAAACAATACAAAGTGTTCCATTTTATACGGTTATTGAAAATTGTTCCACTTTAGCAACTTCTTCATTAAAGCAGCTGCCTTCACTAGAATTCTTATCAATTAAAAATGCTGTAGTTTCGTCAAATATGAATATTTTAATTTGATATTTCAAAACAATATTGAAAATAAATTAAACTTGTTGAAAAACACGTCACTGTTCGATATGACTATCGCTGCTGCAGATTATGATACCAAGCCTTAGGCCCGTCGCACACTGCAAGCGTATTGAAGCGAATTTTGACCACGCTTTACCTATCCGAACCCTGTAAATGTAATGAACCCTAAAACACTGCAAGCGACAAAGCCGTCCGAATACGTGCGTTACGTAGTTCTCATACTGGAAGCATATTTAAGCGAATTTTAATCAAGCATATACATTCTACAACGGTAAACCCATAGAGATATAAGACTAGAGTGCGCAAGAGGCTGAATACTGTAATATAGGCAAAGAGAGAGATAGCCACGAATGTCCTCTGTGTCTGTTTTGAGCCGAGTACTGCGCTAACGAAAATATAGCTATAATAGTGGGGGGCTGTCGGTGTTTTTATTCATTATTTGGACGTTAATATGCTTTGTATTTATTATTTAAAATTTACTAAAACTACACTAACTATTTACAAATATTTTTATCTTTATTTTTATTTTAACTATAGCGTCTGCTTGTTTGTTTACCCTCTACCATACCGCCAGAAGTAGTTCGGCTTGGAAGAAACAGATAGCACACTCGGTAGGCTATCTCTCGTTTTGCATCTATCGCTTACTCTTACACGCGGCCGTACACTTCGCGTACTCTATTCTTATATCTTTATGGGTAAACCTATCCGAACCTTGTAAATCCAATCAGCCGTCTCGTACTAGAAGGGATATGGAAGTGAATGCAATAGTCTCTTTTCATATCAGTGGTGAGATAAAACGTGTTTCACGGAGAAATTATGGTCAAAGGCATAGCTTAGTACAAGATTTATTTTTTAAATGTGTTAATAAATTTTACCATAACTTCGAACTCAACGAGATCAGTCAAATCTCAAACGTCACGCAAATTACATTATTTTTACCATCCCATTTCATGATATGTCGAATTCAAACTGGATACAACTATACTAAACAACTACGTCCTGAAGTTATTTCTACATAATCTTACAACATAAAAAATATAATCTATATTTATTTGTTATAAAATAACATATGGTATATGATACCGTATTTTGGAAATAGTCTACCTATTCTAAGTTCATATCTAGATCCGCCACTGGACTGCAGACATTGATAACTATTACATTAAAGAATAATTTATTTTTTTAAATATACTCGTAATATTAATTTTAAATTTCTTTTATTAAAATTTTAATTTAAAATATTAGTTTTATCTAATTTCAACTACATTTAATATTAAAATTCAATTTAAAAGTTATATTAAAGCAGTGCCGTACCAAGTTATGTATGGGCCATATATTTCATAAACAGTTAAACATTAAAATCTTTCATTTCTAGAAAATGTTACTGAATATATAACATTCTGTAACAATTTGTTATTACAACAATAAAAAAACCTTCGATTCGATTCGATTAATAAAATCGTAAAACATTTTCATTTTTTGCCTGTTTCCGATGCTGGAGCTATCACGGATGACCTCCTACAATCCGGTCGAAAAATCGAAATCGAAAGCACAGTAGCCGGGCGGTGAGTTTGAATGCTCTCCTTTATGGATTACTATACTCATTTAAGAAGATCTTGTTAAAGACAAAGCGAGGCTGTAAAGTATTTTTAGAAGTTAGAATTAATACGTTTCGTTTAACTAATCTATATCGTTGTATTAATATAGCTGAATGTTTCTTTCTATAAGATTTGATCAAATGAATTTGTACATCATGATCACAGGACATAAAGTCACTAAGTGATGGTATTTTAATAATATTAATTATTAAAAAATCTAATTAATATCATTCAAAAATCTAAATAATATAACACTTACAAACAAAGGCTTGACAAGTGTTATCGGACTCGGTATTTTCTTCAATTGAAAGCAATGCTGTATCAACACACGAAATTCAGATTTTTTCATTGTTTTGAAAATTACAAAAGTAGCGTCACTAAAACCGTTCCAACTCGTAAACTAAAGGGTGGAATGTTAGGAAATTTTTACATATATCGTTTGAAGGTTGGTACTATCTAAAAATCATCTAATATGGATTTGTCAATAGTGGCGCTATCTATATGTCATCGTACGAACTTATTGAGGGATATATTTTTAATATTTTACGAATTAATTTTATATACGAGTTTTGTTGGTGCGTCACTGTATTAAGGAAAAAAATATTCTAATAAAGTATAAAACTGATATTACGTAGTCAATGACACAGTTACTCCACGTTTAAACATTTCAACGTTTTTTTTTCGAGAAATACTAAAAATGGACACTTAAATAATCCATTGAGCTTACATTTTTCACATTGAATTGTTCGTTAATCGTCACCCACTTGATCTGACCTATATTTTCACATTTCCACTGACTTTTAAAGGGGTTTTTTTGTTATATTTTTGAGGGTAAGAGAAGATGAACTTTTTTAACATTATCGCTGACAGTTATTGTTTTTTTGCAATTATAATTTTTATGTTTTTATATTTTCATGTTTTTCTTGAATAATTTTTTTTTTATATATTTTATGACTTATAAATCAAAAAGGTACGAGCCAAAAGTTTACGGTCGAACTATATTCCAAGACAGATAGAAATAAAACCGAATTGGATGAACCGAAATATAATACAAGATATAAAAAGTTGTGGACGAGTAAAATGCCGGAGTACCAAGAAAAACAGGAAGGAAATAAATGAGAATGATCTTTAGGTTCAGACCGGGAATGAGGACAATGAAGGAATATTGTAAGGAAGAGGAGGACGAGAGAACGATAGATTTTAATTGTAAATTGAATGCATAAAGAAATGAAGTGAATTAGATCTTTAACATTTGTTACCTTAGAAAATGAAATGAGAAATAAATGACAATAAAATAAATACAACTTGCGATTTAACCACTCAAAGACATTTTGAGAAAAGTACTAAAAAATTTAAAGATTTTCATTTAATATTTTCCAAACAATTTTACAATTATGCTAAATTTCTTTATGATCATTGATTCGATCACAATTACTACAATTTCATTACACGATACTAATAACGATATACAATAAAAGTATGATATAAAAAAATATATATATCAAGGTTGCAAACCTTTTACAGATTTGGTTATTTCTATAGCTTTGGTTATATCGTCATCCTACAATCCTCAGCATGAACGTATCTAAACATTTATCACTTATAATTAACAATTTTTACCAAGTATTTATGTTATAGTAAACAAATAACTGTAATAATCCAACGCTTACTTTATTTAAATGAATGTGTCATAAGATTAGACAAATGTTTGAGTGTGGAATATTTGCCATATTTTAAAAACAAGTATAGACATGTGGTTTGCCAAATAATCCTGCACGTCCACGTAACCTCAAATAAATGACAAACAGCACAAATAATCGACACGCAAGTGTAAACGAGGGCTTATACTATTATACATTTTATTGTGCAACAATACTATGTTTTATACACAGTAGGAAAACGTCGCGATATTAATCCTCTAAAAACATGAACGTATAGGACAACAGGTGTCAACCAAATAACTGTATGTGTTAACATATACTTTTCACACCACGGAAATGAATATATGTGAATTAAAAATAATGTATATGTATTTATATGATTCCATATATATTCGTCATAGTCACTTGAAAGGTTAAAGGCATTACATTTTAATTTGTAATCAAAATAAATTCATTTTGTTTCTATCTTATCTCATGAGCCTAAAATCAAGACCGCAGTGTATCCGCAAGTATATATATCCACAAAAAATGATTGCGCAACATTACACCATTCATGAACTTTCGATGCTTCACGAAAAATGCAAACCTTCTGTTCTATAGAATGTACTATAAAATATTAGCTTTTATTACTATACTGTTTAACGCCTGCAAATTATAAAACGCAACTATAGAAACACTAAGAATGAAAAATTATTTATATTCATGACTTTTTCATTAACAACTCTCATAATGAGAGTAGAGTAGTAGAATTCTACGCTACACTTTTACGTTTGCGATACGTCTACGCAGTTGTCAACGCTTCAGAGGGTTAGCGGGTTGCTGCAGTACACTGCTCTACACCACTACGATAATTATTGATTTTTTAGACACTCCTTCTTTTTATTGACGCCTACAAGTTTGTTTTCTTAAAATACACAACACTAATGATATCTTTGTAAACTTGTATTTCACTTGTATAACGGTAAAGTTGTAATAATAGTCGTATATGTATATTTTAAAATACAAAATGTACCAAATATCTTTGCGAAAGTGATACAAGAAACGCTTTGATCAAGATTTTTACTAATGACAATTTTTACGGATAGAATAAATTTTACTAAATAGGTTTGTCAAAAATGTCAATTCTTTTTCGTCAAGAGGGTGTCTTAAGGTAGTTGTTCACTGATTTTCTTATTAGAAAGTATAGTTTAGCGTACTACGAATATAAGATAGCTAAAGCGGTTAGTCCCAGTTGAAAATTCTTGTAGAAGTACAGACTGACTGATCCCACGCACAACCAAATAGCATCAATACGTATTTGTACACATACAATCCATAGTAATACAAATATGACCGTGACAACTAGTGCACAAAGAAGAGTAGTAAGTTTCACTGCGCGCTTACTTAGTAGCAATGTGAACTGTTCCAGGGTCGGATTTAGAGATGTGGAGGCCCTGAGTCAACGAAGGAGCGGAGGCCCCTAATTATTTTCCGAATGAACGGAACAATTTTTTTCCGTCAAGTCTTTCAAAAATTTAGTGCTTTGATTTCTATTGTGGAGGCCCCTCAAATCCGGGTCTGAACTGTTCGATTCACTTCTCGAGTTGATTGATAAACTCACATTTTAAATAATAATATCTCGATAACGACGTCGTCAATAATTTTAAATTTTTTTGAGATCTGTGACTACGATTTTTATAACACATTAAATTTTCATAAAGTTCTTGCTTTACGTTTGGAATTAAACAAAAAAATCTCATCAAAATTTGAGTTCTCCATAAGAGCCAGTGTTAAAATTAGAAAATTTTGATTACGTTTTTTATAAAAACGACGTGGTCAATTTTAAAAGAATTAGGCTCTTACGATTTGCATTTAATCTAAGAATATTTAAGCAACGTTTTATTAAAATACTGCAATAATATTGGTACTATTAAAGTGCTATACAAATTTCAAATCAACCGTGGTTGACTTATGGCATCTGGAATATTGTAGATACAGAATTTGATTTAAATTTTTCTTCAAGAAATCTCAGGTTATAAGAAGAATTTCAGATTTTCAATTTTAAAGATTTGAAAGTGTTTTAAATTAAAAATCAACATAATTCATAAATTAGGTTTTGTATAGGTCAAATTACGAGAGTTCGGCGGCAACTCATACTTAAAACAAGTTGTGGGGTATAAACTGCCGATATAACTAAAAAGCACTAACTCACTTATTTTTCTATAATGTATATAGAAACAAATAAGATAAACTTCATTATCGTATTATAGATTTATACCGCTCTTATAACCTCCTTTAAGTAAAAGTCGCCGCCGAACTATCGTGATTTGGACTATATAAACAATAATCAGTACTGTGAGTGCTGATAACAGAGTGGTGTTTAAAAAATACATCATTTAAAAAAGCATGACGACATCGATATCAAAAAAATGTAAACATCGAAATTATCGATATTATCTTGGGATTCCCTAAATCCAGCAGCACAGCACATAAACACAGATAGTTATGAATATACGAGCATTTCCTATCGCAACTCTGTGTTTTTTTTACACCATTTCCTGACGATAAGTGGAATCTTATCTGTAAGGACACGAAATCCTTAGGGCAGCTTGTTATTTTCGTATAAGCAATTTGCGAGCCACTCAACAAGTAATATAAGCACTATAGCAGTGTAGAATGCCCTGGAGGTATGTATATAAAGAAGAAGATAACGTAAAAAAATAAGATAAAAAAAACAAACCAGAGACGTTGCTGTTTCACAAAGGAGACCTATTAGCAAAAATCAATTGCCAGAAAAAATATTACATAAAAAACATGACTTTATTTTCGTTGTATTGGAAAATGTTAGAAAAGTGCTATATATGCGAAATATGAGATGAGAAAAGTGATACTACACAGGGCCACCCGTAAGATAATTAACAAGGAGTTCAAAAAACGAAATACTATAGAATAGGCTTGTGTCCTATGTCTTCGTTTCTATAAAAGTGTACTATATATTGATAAAGTGGGTTACTAGAACCTCAAATGTTCAATTAATTTTTAAAAACTCCTCATATGTTAAGAGATATTAATAATTAAAAAAGTCATTTTGTCTCTTTAATTATTAAAGGGACTCAACGTTGTACAAATGCATGTGACATCACAACCGCTGCCAACCTTACAGCTCATAAATCTCTGCTACATGTATTTATATATCAAAATATCAAATATTATTTACAGCTATTTGAAGGAACAATAAAATTCCAATATTATGTCTGCCCTAGGAGAGTTAATTAAAATAAAAACTTATTATTCTCTGACTTGATTTGATATTTGGACTACCAACAGCTACAAAACATTACCACAGAACTGACTTACTCAACAAATAACTGAATGTTAAAATGCATTTCACGACCATTTAGATATTTAATAAAATAGACATGCCAATACATATTTATTAACATCAATTTCAATCAACAATTGAAAAATCGACCACCAAAAAATGAGGCCACAAGCCCATTAAAATAATCAGAAATATCACTCACCTCTCCATCGCTATCATAATAAATGAGATAGGATCTCGACAATTCGAACCAACGATTCTTGTAGTTTGTTATCATGGTAAATCGGTTTTTGTTTTGAGAGCGCTTGGTTAACCAATTTTGGTGTAGTACATTCCCACCCAGACTTTGACCGACCATGGTTAGCCTAAAACAAACGGAAATACATGTTAATCAAATTATTTTCCTGCAAAAATTATGACTTAACAAATTAGAGCTGAACTAAATGTCAGAAAACGACGGCTGTAGAACGGGTTTCGGCCTGTTACATTGTTAAAAGGTACAGCTCGATCGAATTACTCGATACAAATCTAATACACTTCTGCTGATGTCTTTACTATGCCGAAAATTACATTATAAACAAAGACATGCAGTCTTTTTATTACCAAAGTGCCTAATGGTAAAAACAATAAAATAAATAATATACAAGTGACAAAAATGTAAATTGTAATTGTGACTTATTCAGTTATACTGAAGTTTAACTGGGAATTGGAAAAACGATACTTAGTATTTAAATTACAAGATAGACTAAATTTATCTAAAAACTAAAGACTAAAATTAACAAGAAATTATCTGGAAATTAACAAGAAATTAAAGTAAAACCTGAAACCTAAATCACTATTGTCTGTATGTAAAAGGTTCCTCTCTAAAGCTGTAACTGTTAAATGATCTGTTTTGTTTGATTGATTGATAAGAGTTGCTTATCCCAGTAAACATTTTGGTGAAATAGCATGTTTTATGAAGTTTCTGTCACTCTTGCATTTCAATTGTATTCTCAATTGTTCGCATCAACTTTTTCGCATTGCTTGGATTATGACAGGTGAACTGGTTTCGCCATTTGTAGCATATAGCAACAACATTTCATATGAGCGACTGTAAGAAACTGAACTTGGAGCAAACTCTTCCATTATTTCTAAAGCTGAGCTGGATAAAAGTATTATATTAATATTGATTGATATTAATACAACATTATTTTGGTAGATAAAAATACATACTATAAATTAAATAATAAGTGATTCAACCAGGAAACAGGTTGTATACTACAAATTACTGATTAGCTGATGTTTATCCTGAACTGAAGTTATTGAATTACTATCTACTGATAAGAAATAATAATACATATCAAATTTAGGGAAGTCGTTTTATTATAAAAAATATTGTAAATAAATATTGTAAATAAGCACTGCATTAACAGAAGTAGTGGTAATCAAATGATAATATCATTATGACACATAGGTCAATAAATTTAACGTTAGTTGTAATCTAAAACGAGGTTTCCACCAAGTCTACATAAATTTAAAACAAGACTTATCTTACTAAATTAAAAACAACAATTGTGAGTAGCTTTAAAAGCAGAGGGAATACTTTTATAAATTGTTATTGTGTAATTTAATTAATACATTTTACACAAAGGTTTCCAGACCAAAGTTAAATCAAAAAGATCATAACAGAAATATATTAAAACAAAAATTTAGAACATTAACAAAATCAAAATAAAATAGTTGTTAAGGACAACTAATTTATAATCAAATAAACTATGTTTCTGGACAATAATAAACTATACTGTAATTAGTTAAATAGTAGAATTATTATTATGTTCGAAATTAGCACAAAAAGGTTTTAGGTTATGTTCCACAAAATACGGAATTATTTGAATAGAAATAGTATAATACACATCTAATTATATTTAAAGATTAAATGTTAATTGCAAGATTGTTTTTATAATTAAAATATTAAGTATAAATGAACAGTGACTATATATAACGGTTTGATCCAATAACTTCATAACAATTCAACAAGTGTTTTATTTTAAAATAATATATACATAAAAATATCAATAGAGCTACAACTTTCAATAATACATTATATATACTTCTATTAATAATTTAAATATATTATCATACTCAATTGCAATAGTGGAAAAGATGATAATAAATTGAATGACACATTTCGAATGATATTATATGTAATAGCTAGCAGGCAACAAAAATTGATATTTACCATTAATAAAAGTTAATCCAAATATAAATAAGTTGTCACATACACTGGATTTATGTTTAAACTAGTCATATTTTAATAACACTTTTATTCAAGAATATAATAAACTAAAAACTGTCAAAATAAAACTACTCCAGAGGTTTCAAGAACGGATGTTATTCACAAACTCACATTCTTTTCAAAATCTGATGTTAGAAGAAGATAGCTATAGTATAAATGAGATAAAATGTATAACATATTTCGTTTCTTATCTTCTATGTTGTTCTATGTTTTGAAATACCGAAACAATAAAAATAAACAAAACATCTAAATGCGAAAACTGGAAGAATATGTTTAAATTACCTAAATTACTTAATTTGTATATGTAAACACATTTGCATAACATATATCTTAACTTATTATTGCGGTATTCGCTTTCAAAATAATTAAAATAACAAATGCTATATATTATTTTCAAATTAGTAGTTCGTTAGGTTAAATAAAATATTTTATATCACATTCAAAATATATTTGTAATTTACTGATTGTAATTAAAATTATTTTTATATTTGCTACATATATAATTTAACCATTTTACCTTTTTTAAAATCACCATTGTTATCTCACTAGCGCTCGCATCCCATCTTACTTTAAATTTCAGTTGGCGACACTGGTTTTTGACAACTCTAAAATAAATGTATAAAGACGTGGCTTGTCAATATTTTAATATCTACCATAGAATATTACTATTAATTACATCTATATAAAAGGATATTTTTAAGTAATTATGATAATATGATAAAGTAAAATATAATCAAATGAATCATTTATAAAATAAAGTTATATTAAATTTGTGTAAATTGAGTGACCGTCTTTAAAAATGGGGTTGTGTAAATGTCCTAAACGCCGAGTGACAAATCAATTTTGCTTCGAGCATCGCGTTAATGTCTGTGAGCATTGCATGGTAACAAACCACCCAAAGGTAAAATAAATGTATACAAATAGTAGTACAAATATTGTAAATTATTATCATTTAATTTTTGGAAGCCATTTTACATTAATTATATTTTCACAGTGTGTCGTGCAAAGTTATCTTCAATGGCTACAAGATAGTGATTATTCAGCTACATGCGAACTTTGTCGGGAATCTTTAGATTCAGAAGATTGTATACGCCTAACTTGTTATCGTATGTAACTGGTTATAAATGGACAATAAGCCACTTCTTTCATAGAATTGTATTAACGCACACATAATGTTCTTGCAGATGTATATCACTGGCCATGTATTCAAAGTATGGCACGATCGCTTCCAGCAAATGTCGCTCCAGGCGGTTACAGTTGTCCACAATGTGGAGCTCCGCTCTTCCCACAATCTAACCTGGTTTCTCCTGTAGCAGATGTCCTTCGTGGTAGACTTGCAGCCGTAAATTGGGGACGTGCAGGACTGGGTTTGCCTTTGGTTAGTCATTATATGTATACAGTATATATGTACTTAAGTGCATAGATGTATATATAAACATGTTAACAATATGTATAATCAATATAACTTGTTTATTAATTGTTTAGTTAGCTGAAGAGCGAGAAAGCAAACCTGTGGAAAATCGTAAAATAATAATAAATCATAGTGATAATTCTTCACATACGACTGCAGCTTCCGGACTTTCTAATGGTCATTTAGGCAACAGTCCAGTTCCACATTCCGTTGTAAATGTTGATCACACATTTTCAAGTTATCAAGGTAAGACATTTTGAAAGAAAAAGTAATTTTCCAATTCATATGTTTGTTACATTGAACCGTTATAATGAAATATGTAGACTCCGTTTGAACAGAATCTAATAATCTGTACCTAATAAAGCTTCGTGTGCAAGATTATACAATGTTATATATTTAATTAACATATTAGTACAAGATTTTTAATGTTTATTGTCTTTATTTAATGATAATGTTACAGGATCATGTTAAACTTTGGTAAATAACAAAACGTAGCACTAGGTAAAAAATATTACGTTAAATAATACATGAGTTTACGTTTTGTGTTTAGCGGGCTTGTGCTTTGTGCCATATTTTATGGATATCGCTATTCGCATCTAACTTTTTTATATTCTACGATCTAATCTTTAAATAATTAAACTAACTAATAAATATTGCGAATAATGAAAATTCATCCGTACATACTGTATTATTCGTGCTGATGTTAATTCTTCAAAATACCTTTTGCATGACAGTAATAGTTAAGTCTTATACATTATCAGTTTTATTGCAGTAATAAAGAATTTATTTATTTATACCGGTACTTTTTTTTTAAATATCTGTTATTTTTTTTTAGAATTAAAAGTTTAAAATAGTTCCTGCAAAACACAAAACACAGATGCATTTATTTTTAAGATTATATATTGTTTTCAAAAAGCAATAATACAAAACTTTGTATTTAACTAGTGTATTGTGTTCAACGGCTTGTTATTTAAATACAAAAGAGAAAAGAAGGAATCAATATAGTTATTAATGCAGTACAAATAATATTTAATTCAGTTTTACAATACATATAGGAAGTCAGTCGCGCAGAGCTGGCTCGCGTTTAAGCCCAGTAGGAGGCCCTTCGGATCAGGACGAGGATAAATACAAGCGCAGAAGTCCACAAGAAATACTCTCAAGATGGAGCAGGTATTTAATTGTTGTAAATGTTATAAATATTACAATTTACATTTCAAATTATTATTAATAATCGACTATTTATTAAAGACAATTGATGCGTCCATCTCCCCGACCGCTGTTTAAACGTCCCTACTTGCAACTGGCGTTTGGATTTATTGTGGCTTTTGGATTAATAATTGTCGTTTTTAGCGTGTTGGGTCATAGAGCAACAGATGGAGATCCATCTTTTGATGTGCAACGGGATCCAAATGTTAACATTGGTAATGATATATAATATTAAGAGACACAAAAAAATATTGCATATAATTTGTTATTAAGAGATTTGTATATAATTAAAAATATTAAACAAGGTAACTCAAAATAGCTCGTGCGTTTTATTTAGTTTTTGTTATACTTGTTTCTTTTTTGTGATTTTATTTTAGATTTTTTGTACTTTTTAAAAATCTGGTAACGGGTTAGGACCTGTTGGACATGAGGACCTAAATGTTAATTTATTTTTTAATGTCTTAATATTATAAGAGATATTTACAATTAATGTCATGTTTTTTCCTCTATTCACGAAAGGGATCAACATTTATAAAGAAATATTCATTCTTTGGCATGAATTTCCTACCCTTTTCCATTCTGTAAATTGGCATCTCATTTGTAAAGCAAACTAAGAGAGATCCTTAAGAGTGCATACATATTCTACTTTTGTTCAATATTCATATGTACACATTTTTGCAATTTTCTAATAGTGTTAAGAGTAGGAGAATTAACTTTGAATTAAAATTAGTCTGTATCTTAATATTTGTTCTTTGAGATAATGAGATTCAATGACTGACTAACTGCACTAACTCCATGTTCAAATTTCAGATAAACCGTCTTGTAACTGGGACATTTATATGCAATTATAGCATATAACAAATTTATAGACAATATCCCAAATCAATCAGGACATATAAATCGGTGAAATATCTACTATGAGTTTTGCATTTTGTTTAAAAATGCGTGATAACATAAATGAGATACCTCTAAAACTCCCAGCTGCTGCATGTTTAATAATTCATGCAATTGCAATTTTTTCAGTGTTATTCGTCACAAGATAATTATAGTAGGCGACATTTTTATTAAATACATATAATTAGTTACAATTCTATATAAAGACGAAGTAGCGTTTTAAAACACCTTACGTTTAAGCTTTTGTGTTATGATATGAAATTATCATTATATGTTATATGTAATTATCATTATATGTCTCGTACTCTTGCACTGATTCAATGTAAAATCTCGGAGCGGAGCCTTGCAAGCAAATCTTATAATTTAAACATAAAATTATTAATTTATTTTTAATTATATTTTGTTTCAAATTTTTATAACGGATTTCCTATTATGGTTGCTACGAATATAGATTTTTCTCTAGCACTTCCAATCATTTTGTTAAAATGTAACATATATTAAATGTTATGTTAACTTATTTAAAAAATTATAAATAATAAATATATATCAATTTAAATCAATAATCATATTTCCAAAATTTGTACATTTTAAATGAAGAAAATCATGTGTAAATTTTAGTACCATACACAATGTATTAAATTTAAAAAAATGCATTCCGACTTTATTTAAATGGTTATTAATACGAAGCCAACATCTGAGGAAGAATCTGGTAGTCGGGTTAGTACAAGACCGGAAAAGGCTAAAGTAACAAGAAACTTGTCGGACCATTTACTACTGAGCAATTTTACTAAGTCAAGTTCTGAGAACGGTATTACTACTAGCCAAGGAAACAACAGATACTACCCCTCACTGACTCGGTCAGCTTCTGATACATATTTTCATGGTCATCCTCTTACTTGTGTTGTAGAACAATGTAATTACGTAAAACCGTTGCTTCCAATAAGAACATATAACGACCAAAAATTAATCGATGGTTTGGACTCCAAAGATGGAACTAATATTAAAAATAATTATGTCGAACAAATAATAGTAATTGATGCGTTAAAAAACAAGAAAAAGCGTAAAGCAGATATTAATTATAGAGAGCGGTGTTATGTTGTTGCATCCCAAAGGCAAGAAGAGAATTTTTCAAAGAAATCAAGAAAAAAAGGGCACGATAGAGAAACTCATGATCTCCACTATAAATCAAAAAATAAAAATCCGAAAACTAAAAAATGGCAAAAACGCGAATATCACCCCGAAACAGATAATAGCAATACAGATAATACCAATACAGATAACACCATTACAGATAACACCGTTACAGATAATACAGATATTTGCCAAGTAGATATGGGTCCATGTACGGGGCAAAGGTCTGGGAGGGTCACCAAAAAAGACTGCAAAGTTGCTTGGACTGCAGTGAAAGAGATGTATAGGACACCATGCAGTTCAGTAGTTTCAGTACAGCAAATATTAGTGAAGGAAAGAAAGTACGGTCCTTACAGTATTCTAACAAGTACTACTGGTTTAGTTGGCGGAAATATTTGTGCATGCTGCATTCCTCCCCCATGTTCTTGCCCAAGAGAATGTCCAACTTGTGGTCAAGAAGTTGAGAGATGTTTTGTTACTCCAACACCATCAGAAATGCAAAGAAAGTGTAGAGCAAAATGCCCTGTATGTCGCCTTTGTCCTGCTGGTAATACGACATGTCAAGCACGTGAATGTTCAAAGTTCGGGGGAGCGTATGGTCCCTCATGCGGCATTCATATTGGGCATGGATCTCCAACGGAAACTGTTGAGAAAGTAACTCAATACTCACAAGAGGCCATGCATGCATCGTGTAGCTGCGCAATCAAAAATTGCGAGACTGAGATGATTAATGAAGAAATTCATTGCCACAGATCACAAAGTTACATTAACAACCGTTGTTCAACGACAATATCGCAGAACAGGCTTAAGACCACGAGGGTAAATCAAGGCGTTCAAGTCGATAATCCAGAATTGAATTCTGCTAAGATGAAGAAATCTTCAAGAACGTCTACACATCAAGTTTCGAGAACGTTTGTACCACACATTTCGAGAACGTATGCACCGCAAAGTTCGAGGACAAGTTCACCGTCTCCATTGTCGGCTGCTAGCCCACCACATAAAGGTTCATTAAATAAGGAATCCTCTGATGGTAAGACAGTGACAGCGACAGCGACGAGGACTGGGGAAGGGACAGAGACAACAACAGGAATAAGAACAACGACAGAAACAGGAACAACGACAGAGCCAACCAGCACAGGCAGTGGATCAGTTCGCAAAAAGAAATCGAACGCAAATGTTCAATGCGCGCTTTGTTGCACACACATGACGCATAACCTATGTAACGATTTTTATAATATATCAAAAGCAAAGTATGAGAAGGATTTATTAGAAAATGCAAATAAGTTGGCAATGGACAAAAGGATAGAAAATACCGATCGCCAAATGCAGAAGAACTTGAAGTATGGAGATAACGTAATGAATGATCTTATATACAATCAGTACGATTTACATAAAGGCTATCCAAACAATCCTTTAATTTACCCAGTTAAAAGATTGAGTCATAGTGGACACCGAGGTAATCAGAAACAAATGCACTTGCAGGTTACAAATGAAGCTGGAGAGCTGATATCGATGGAAGTTGTATTACCGGAAAATTCGCGAAAGCCCAACCGGTATTACACGGATAATGCGCAAGCCTCAACAAAGAAAGTAAAGAAAATTATTGAAGACCCACCAAAATCGGAAACAATTGTTAAGGAATCATCTGAAGAAGCAAATACCGAACTGGAGTCAGATATCTCACTAAAAGTAAGTTCAAGCACATTTTTTGAAAAATCTAAAAGTGGTAGTACATCTAATGAAAATGAAAAAGATAGCCAAGATCGAACGAATACAACGGAAGAAGAATCCACATTTGATGAACCGTTAGAAAAATTTGTAAAGGAAGATAAAAGAAAACATAGGAAATGGGTAGAATGTACATCGTTTGAAAAATCGAAGATTAAAAATGATAAAAAGAGGGAAAGTTCCAGCAAAGATAACACTCCAAGAATTTTCATATCACCAAAAAGTAATCAGCCTATAACTCTAAATGTACCATTGATACCGAAGTTTCCAAGTCATTCAAAACTTCCAAGACCTCTTAGTATTCATGATATTTTTGACAAAAGACAAGTATCGAAATCATTCAATTCATCTATCAATTCTTATGAAGACAAATGTCCGAAAAATGTCGCTCAAGTGTTATATATGAATAATAAAGATATTGCAAAGCGTAATATTTCTAAGGATATGAAGGCAACGGAAATTCAAACATTAGACGACGGTAGAACATTTTCGGGATTATTTGCAAATATTTTGAATTCCAAAAAACATAACGTTAAGAACTTGAACGAAGATTATATGAAAGCCCGTAGTGCAAGGCGCGAGAGTTTTCCATCTTATATATACTACAAAAATCCACTCAGAGATAGTGGCGAATCAGAATCCGAGAGTTGTCATAGAGAAAAAAAGAGTCGACGTCATTGTGAGTCAACTAAAATTAAGCCTACTGATTCCATCAATGAAGATTGCTCCGAAGTTTTTCAAAAATTAATTAATCTAGAAAATATATCTGCAGTGGGAGTAAAATCCGTAGATGATAATTGCAACGCGTTGAATTCTGATTCACTAAAAAGTCCAAGTGATCAAACTGTATTGGACAACGTTAATTTGCACGAAAAAGACAAAGAGCATGCAATGAGCAAATGCACTAATATTGTGGTCAACATTGCGGAAAATAAGACATTTGAAATTAGAAATGGAAATGAAAAGGCAGCTGAAGATAAATTAGTTGCTGCCGGAATAAACATTGACGGAAGTTTGGGAATTTTAGATGTCTCTGCGAAATCTGCAGAGTCTGTGAAGTGTTCTATGGGTGATGTTCATAATCAATGCAGTCGACCCATGGTTAACCAAGGAACGAATCCGAGGATGATAGTTCATTCAGAAGCACCGGGAGTCTGCGTTATACGCATCGCTGAAGATTCAGTCAAATCTCTTGATAATTTAATAGCAATGAAAAAGACGTATTCTTCAAAAAAATGTGGTGCAGAGGAAAAACTGGTCTCGAATGGTGATGTCTATACAAGCTGTATAATGTACGGAGAACACAAACTACCAACACAGAAACACGAAAATACACAAACAAAGTCACAAGTCAACATTAAAGAATCTGAAGAAATATTTTTTAAGAAATACATTTCATTTAAAGACGAAGAATATATATCTAAAACTTCAAATACTTCTGGAACTGCTAGTGTGGCAACTGAAGTTGTACCAGAGGAATTGGACAATGTACCTAAAAGACTACAAGATAACTCTTATCAATCTATTGGTGATTCTAATAGTTTGATCAAATCTTCAGACGGAAATAGTTCTAACAGCATATTGTCAACAATAAATATTAACAATCAAACATCTTGTATTGAGAATGATTTTCTACAAGATGTTGACCATCAAGGAGAGAATGAATTAAAAGTACAAAGTTTGAAGTATAACAACGATATATTATGTCCAATACCACAAGTTTGCTCAAAGTTTCCAACAAGGAATAAACCATATGAACCTAGTTTTTCGCATGGAATGCTAAACTCTCCAAAAATTGCTTCGCTTAATTTCCCAAAAATAGCATCTGCTGGTTGTAATGCTAATAAAAATCCGTTCTCTTTTCATCAGAACGATTTAAATATTACCAAAGAAAAATCATCAGAAATCAAGAAACCGTACGTAATTTCAACAAAATTCACCGCTGCTAGCATAGTTCCGGAAATACAAATACCATATCCATGCGAAACTCTATGCTTTAAAACGTGGGAAGCTGTTAGAACGGAAGAACCGTTGCACAAAAGTTGCATCTGTCCTGATATTAATGAAGTGAATGTTACACCTAAACCGTCAGTGATTCGTCGAGATTCTTTCTCTAAATGTTACACAGAAACTTTATTTAAGAGGCGAAGAAAAACTTCCAAAATAAATCAAAAAGTGGATTGCATACAACTTTCTTATAAATCTCCTGGTCACAAGACATTAGTAAATTATACGAATAAACCGATAAAAACCGGGGTTGAGAAATCAGTTGAATATATAGCGGGTCCGGTTCTATTTGAAAAACAATTGGGGCGATTAAAACCATCAACTTTTGATAGAAATCTACCTGGTGCAGTTCCGTATTGCGTTGTGGACAGAGACATGTTGGCAGTGAAGAGGCCTGGTGTTGGGGCAACTGACATAGAGACAGAGAAGGTTAAGAAACACCGAGACAACAACTGCACGTATTACGTTGGTTGCGTCATGATAAATAACAACAAGAAATCCTACAGCAGTAGCGAAGCGAGTCAGTCAGGGAACACTCTGGTGGAGAAAACAGGGGATGATTTAAATAAAGCCAAAATAAAAGCTAACGCCATCATGAAAGCTTCGGCGGAAATGAAAAAACTAAACTTCAAAAATAATAGACAAACAAAAGAAAACGTGAGTTGTAAATTTAAGAAGGAATTCTTAGGTATGTCTAATTCATTCTTAACTACAGATAAGTTTTTCAAAAAGGAGATATTCATGCCAATCGCTAAATCTGTAGAAAGCGATTCTACTTATGATCCCGTATCGATGGATAGTAAAGAAGATCAGACTTTAGATGAAGCATCCGCTAACGATATAATAGATAAGGTTAACTATGAAACACAATCCATGTGTGAGATATTTGATGACTTGAATAACTTAATTCAGCAATGCACGTCGGCCGAACATAACATCATCACAACTTTCCGGAACAGAACTATTGAGTTACCAAGATTTGTCAAGCGTCATTCAAATCAAAAAAGATCATTTCCTATTCTGAATGGCCGTGTTGGGTCTAATAACAAAGTGTTCAAAAATGTAAAAAGTAATTTCGAAAAAGAAGAGTGAAAATAAAATATATTTGTTTGTACATAATATTATTTTAAAAGTAACAGTAAAGAAAATATTTTCTAATCATTTTTACATTTATTTTCTTAATCTTAATTGGATAGATTCCTTCGATTAAACCTGCTACTACTGCTTTTTGGAAAGTAAATCTATCCGTTGGTTATCATACAGATTACACCCAAAACAATGGGCTTGTATCCTATGTCTTAATTTCTATAAAAGTATACTATATATTGATAAAGTGGGTTACTAGAACTTCAAATGTTCAATTATTTTTTAATAACTCCTTATATGTTAAGAGATATTAACAATTAAAAAAGTCATTTTGTCTCTTTAATTATTAAAGGGATTCAACGTTGTAGACATTCCAAGTGCATGTGACATCACAATCCTTGTATAGCATTGTGTAGGGTTACCAACCTTACAGCTCATAAATCTCTGCTATATGTGTTTATATATCAAAATATCAAATATTATTTACAGCTATTTCAAGGAACACTCAAATTCCAATATTAGTCTGCCGTAACAGGGTTAAATAAAATAAAAACTTATTATTCTTTGATTTGACTTAATTATTTCGACTACCAACAGCTACAAAACATTACCAAAGCACTGACCTACTCAACAAATAACTGACGTATAAATGCATTTCACGTCATACAAATATGGCCGACCATTTCTAGCGCTAAAACTACAATTCAAACTTTTAATTGCTATATCTCCGTCAACATTTCCATATTTAATAAAATAGATACGCCAATACACATTTATTAACATCAATTTCAATCAACAATTGAAAAATCGATCACTAAAAAATGAGGACACAAGCCCATTTGGTGAAGTGTCCTGTTTTGTGACGTTTCTATCACTATCGCACTTCAATTATAGTTCGCATCAACTTTATCTTTATTAGTATGTCACATTCATATGAACGACTGTGTAAATGAACTCTTTCATGACAAAAAATCATACGCATCTTCAATATGATGGCAAAGCGACTCCAAAATGTTTACTAGGTAAAAGCTTAAGAAGTCCTTTTTAAGGATTAAAGGAGTTTAGCTATAAAGTAATAAAAGACATTTTAAGATTAAATAGTATTAGTATTTTAAAGTATAAAAGAACTATTTTAATTGTTAATATCTGCTATAATATTGCGACTTATAAAAAATAATTGGAAACCTAAAGTACTGATACAAACTTTATCATGGTTCGCAAGTCCATTTAATAATACTCAATAAATACATTTCGCTATAGTTGTAGAAAAAACACCGTCTCTCTCTTCATAAAAAATGACAGCTTTGACTCAATTTTGCAAACCTGTTAAATTTTAATCATTTTATCCATGATCGCGCCCCCGGAAAATAATTAGATTTAATCAAGGCCTGGTGCGCTACACTATTATCAATTGTATCTAGTTGCAATTGACTTCAAGCCTATCGCTTGAGGGTCTATTTTCCTTACATTTAATCTTATTAATGCTAAATTTAGCGTACCCTTATTGCGTTCACCGTTGGTGGGGCCAGTTTCGCTACTCTCTTGCTACGGTCCTGCGTATAACACCCCAAATATTGAAATGTGATAAACAAATAGTCTTATTTGTTTATTAACTTATTTACAATAAATAAAAAACGGTTTTTATACACAGAAGATATGAGTGCGATATCATTTAGATACGAAATAATTTGCTTAGGACTTAAGGGATCGTCCGGACTGGCGCAATTTTTTTCAACAATCGAATTTTTATGTTTGTTATTGTCAGTATTTTAGATTTTTACTATTGTCTTTTTTGATTTTATATTTTCAAGGCCGATTTTTCAATAGCCAGTTAAACTACAGTTATGACATTTACCTAACTTTACGAAAAATTTAATTCAGGTATTTAGTTTGGTTAAACTACAGTTATGTTCGCATCGAACCAAAATCATGACTTCTAACAAAATTGCTACACCCAAAAAGTTAACAAATATATTATTTAACAATTTTTTACGTTACGTTATATTAATTACCGAAGTTTAACATTATCATTAAATAAATGCAAAATTCATATAAAATCAAAGGAAAGTAAGTGAAGTTCCAGTCAAGAAATCAATTCTTTTTCACTCAGATTTCAGATAGATGTCACATATGAAAAAAATTGTCAGAATCTTTTCATAAGAATATTCTTTCTCTTTCCCACATCATACATTTAAATGTTTACAGTTGTCTCTTTTTTTACATTTGAAAATATTTATTTCAGTAGAGATAAAATTCCACATCCATTTCACCAGATTATCATAGAAAAGAAACAAGATATATATGTCTCTGTTAGACTTTAATGGTAGTGAGGACAGGAGAAATGATTTTGTCATGGAGTGAAATCTAATTGAATTGTTTCATGACAAAAGTTACTCCAAAATGTTTGCTGGAGATGTTAAGTGTTAAAAAAAACCCATTAATATATTATAAACAAACTATACTTTTAAAAATAAACTTATGTAATATAATTTTGAAGTTTTTCTATATTTTACGGCTCACATGTGAGACTTAAACCCAGCGGTTGCGGCTCATGTCATGTTTTGAGTTTGACACGCTTATTCTACAGTGAATAAGCGTAAACTGAATGCAAGGACTGATATTCTGAATGGGCTTATGTCCTATGTCTTAATTTCTATAAAAGTGTACTATATATTGATAAAGTAGGTTACTACAACCTCAAATGTTCAATTATTTTTTAATAATTCCTTATATGTTAAGAGATATAAACAATTAAAAAAGTCATTTTGTCTCTTTCATTATTAAAGGGATTCAACGTTGTACACATTCCAAATGCATGTGACATCACAACCGCTGCCAACTTTACAGCTCATAAATCTCTGCTATATGTATTTATATATCAAAATATCAAATATTATTTACAACTATTTCAAGGAACAATAAAATTTCAATATTATGTCTGCCTTAGCAGGGTTAAATAAAATAAAAACTTATTATTTGTTGACTTGACTTGATTATTTGACTACCAACAGCTACAAAACATTACCACAGCACTGACCTACTCAACAAATAACCGATGTTAAAATGCATTTCACGTCATATAAATATGGCCGACTACAAAACTACAATTCAAACTTTTTATTGCTATATCTCCGTCAACATTTAGATATTTATTAAAATAGACACGGCAATACACATTTAATAACATCAATTTCAATCAACAATTGAAAAATCGACCACTAAAAAATGAGGACACAAGCCCATTGCATATTATCTTTGTATTGATTTGTTTGCAGACAATGTTTTGTGATCATAATATCGTAATCTTAAACAAAAACAAACAAATCAAAAATGCTTTTTATTCAAACATAATGGGCGGAGTCTACCGACGATGAATATCTACTTAGATCAGACCACAATAACTTCAATCAGTTTCAAAACAGACTCCAATGCGTAAACAACAAAATCAAGCAAAACTTGTATCAATCAGTTACAAAGAAAAACAAAAGAATATCACATAGTAATAGATATTATTTTAGATTTTATTTTAATCTATAAGTTAAATTTGGATAATGGGTTCTGGTTATTCGCGACATTTTATAAATTTTTTAAATGAAGTTCATGTTATTGTGGGTTGTGGATTCGCTGGCGTTTTAGTTTCAGTTTTTCGTAAAAACTACAGGAGTTTATTTAAAGTACTGCTGACTTTACTTTTAAGTGGTGCAGGTATTGTGTATTATATCACGCCTGCAGAACGTAAAAAGTTGACAGAAAATCATTTCGTTTTCATAACGGGATGCGACTCCGGGTTAGGATATGCCATGGTCAGGCATTTGATAAATACACCAGTTACTGTAATAGCTACTTTCTTGAGTTTACATTCCGCCGGTGCTATCGCTTTGAAAGATTTGTTTAGCAGCGAGTGCGAGAAGCGGAGATGTTATTTACTGGAAATGGACATCACAAAACAAGAGAGCGTCGAAGCAGTTGTTAAATCTGTCTGCAAAATTTTGATCTCAAATACTAATTCCGGTAAGTCGAAAGGAACCTAATCTTTTTAATATAAGACATAGACATTACCTCAAATATATGTAACAGTTTACTTAAACGAAACCTAGTAATAGTTTATTTAAATGGATATAATCATTTCTAATATTATTTGCTTTTTTATTATTCTAATAGAAAGAGAAAATATTCTTCTATTACTATAGAGTAAGATCTCAGAGCACATAGAACTACGTAGTTTTAGCAAAGCTGAAGTTTTGAGAATAAGTAGTGTAATATAGAGTTAAAAACGTATGTGTACTTGCTAGCTTGAAAGCGAGGTTTTTTTTATGGAAAGCAAGTACATAAAACCCTCATTCAACTGCGTGAAAGTATGATGGCTGGTTTTATATGTATATATTTTACAAAATATTGATAAAACGATGCTATGAACAGCTTCCAACGTTCGATGCAGCGTGTGGCCGATGTCATGTGTCAAACGTTCATGTTGGAAAAAGTTCGGGCTGTTGTGTGTCTTTTGACCCGCGTCAAAAGAGATTTTCCTACTCCGACCACACACTTGATCCACATCTCATGCACTGCTGCACGAATTGTCCAACAATGGAAGGTTTTATACTTGAAAGTTTTTATTAAACAGTGTTAGTGTCAATATATTGACACAACATAACACTAACATATTATAATATCAACAAATTAATAAAATAAATGAATCATTCGGATCAAACATTCGTTTCACCGTTTAGCAGGAAACTTGCCATGTGAATCTTCCAATATTTGACTCACACGATGAAGACAAAAATTTAAAGCAAATGTGCATCGTCTAAAGCCGGCTTTAGTAGGAAGCCTTAATTTTATATATGTTGCTTAGGCTACGTTTGCTCAGACTTGCTCATAGGCGTTCGTATTCGTGCACGGATACATGAATCTTTGCCCTGTCAACATTCGTACCCGAACACGCACATTACACGCACAGTATAAAATTATTTGTTAATTTTTATAATTTTAAACAATTCTATAATATTGCGAATTGAATAAAAATATTTTTTCTGAGTTTTGTTGTTATCAAGTTAGATTGATTATGTACATACATACTCATAAACTCATTAGGCAACGGTGTAATACACATATATGAGGTTACGACACAACAAAAGCTGGCAACATAGTAGAAGGTCATCGGTAATAGGACTCAGCATAGGAAATAAACCAACGTTATATAAATTAAAAAAACAATCAAAATATAATTAGTAGCTAACTTTATACATCTCGAGTGCAGTTTGATAGAAATTCAGTTATGGTTCATAACCCAACTCTTCCCTTCTCAATAAAAATTATGTCTTGCATATTGAAAATTCTAACTGATAGATTATATTTTCAATATTTTTTATCTTTGCAGAACTAATAGCAATGGTGAACAACAGCGGCGTTATGGCATTTGGAGAATTTGAATGGCAGACAGACGCCATCATTCAGTATCAGATGGCCGTCAATCTGATGGGCACGATGAACGTTACCCATAAGATGCTGCCCATCATGCGCAAGAACAAGACTCGGTTGGTTACGGTGACAAGTCATTGTGCCATAGAGACGTTACCTGGTATGTTTTCTCAAATTTCTTATTATTCGAAAAACTTCTTCACAGGTGTCTCAACATTATTTCATTCACTACATCATAAGTAACAAAGTAATTGTCATAAGTGACAATTTGTTAAAATTTTTAAAATTTGAGATAACAAGCGCAAACGATAGAAAATGTACTAAACTATTTAGTGGCACAGAGATATAAGCGAAAACTTGGACAGATTTTACTATATAGCGTGAATTCTAAAACCTACTGAACGAAAACGCCTATACGATCTTAATTTTACACTCGTTTTCTGAAGAATTTTACTTTTGTCACTTACATCCCTTTGCATCTAGACGTCTCATAAGTAATTTATTTAATTTTTCGTATACCATATACGATAATGCAAACGCAAATAATATTTTCTTAAAGGCTTTTGTTCGATACAGCGTTGGAGTGGGTAAATGGATAGAACAAAATATATAATAAAAAAAAATCTGATGCCTTGTAGAGTTTTGTGTTTATTACAGTTAAATGAATGTCGTATGTTAGAGTCGCACTAGATTGGACCGGACTTAACATTGTTAACTAAAAATCCAACGAATTGTGACCTCTTTTACTGCTTCTTGAACAAATTGATAATTAACAAATTGGCGATTATAAAATATTTAGAAGTGCTTTGTAAAGTATTTTTTCTTAGACTTATTATAATTTAATCAAAGTAACACTTAACAAATGACTTTATTGACAAATTTATTTATCAATCATCATGTCGGGAGCTGAATATTTACTAAGTACACATAATTTTACCGTGTTCAATGCAAATTACAAAACAAATTTAAATATGAACCGAACAGAATAAATAAATAAAAATGTATCCGATAAAAAGTATCGCTACAACTGCTCCAGATGCGCATAAAATTAGCATATATGAATTACCTTGAGTTGAACACGCTGTCTTGTGCTGCGACCGGTTACCGACCCCCGGGGCTGGCGGCGGTGATTTCGGGTGCCAATTTTAAATAAACCGGTTTTAAAGTTTGAACTTCGTTTCGATTTTAACAGAGCAATGTTATCAACACAGGTATTATATAATAAACTGGTTGGCATAATCAGCTGTACTTCAAGCGTTTTTTTATTTTATTAGCATGGCCCCTTCTTACAAGACACCTAAGATAAATAAACCCCAAAGATGATTTCTCATTTGTAACCAAAAATTACATTTTGCGCTTTTGACAATCAAATTTTTTTTAATTTCTCAAACGTTGACTTTTAATGGGACTCATTTTTTCAGGGGTGATTGTAACTTTTGATTCCTGTAATTTTTAAAGTGCCAAAAATGACTATTTTAATTGCTAATGACTGTTTTTCAAATACGGCATTATGATTAGCATTGATGTTCCAACTAGAGCGGTGCCTCGTACAGTTGAGCATTTTAAAAAGTTATGCTATACCATTATATGCGCAATGGGCTTGTGTCTACTAGAACCTCAAATGTTCAATTATGTTTTAATAACTCCTTATATGTTAAGAGATATTAACAATTAAAAAAGTCATTTTGTCTCTCTAATTATTAAAGAGATTCAACGTTGTACAAATTCCAAATGCATGTGACATCACAATTGCTGCCAACCTTACAGCTTATAAATCTCTGCTATATGTATTTATATATCAAAATATCAAATATTATTTACAGCTATTTCAAGGAACAATAAAAATTTCAATATTATGCCTGCCTTAGCAGTGTTAAATAAAATAAAAACTTATTATTATTTGATTTGACTTGATTATTTGACTACTAACAGCTACAGAACATTAACACAGCACTGACCTACTCAACAAATAACTGACGTTAAAATGCATTTCACGTCATACAAATATGGCCGACCATTTCTAGCGCTAAAACCACAATTTACACTTTTAAATGCATATACATTTTATATACATTTATTAACATCAATTACAATCAACAATTAAAAAATCGATCACTAAAAAATGAGGACACAGGCCCATTGATGCCAACTAATTAGCATAAAATGTATAAATTCTTGATATTGTTGACAATTACTATTGATTACTATTTCCAATATCATTGTCACTTTTGAAAAACAAATATATTCGTCAACTTTTAGATTTAAAAAAAAATCGATAACTAATGTTAATAACGACAAAATTTCCTTTTTTAAATACAGTATTTATTTTGATATAGGTTTGTCGGTGTACGGGGCGTCGAAGAAGGCTTTAGCTGGGTGGATGGATGCTATTCGCGTGGAACTGAAGCAATACGGAATAAAGGCAGTTAGTTTCATCCCAGGTAAGATCTTCACGGTCGTTTATAATATTACGACTTTGTATCTAGTCAAAGTCGCATAAATGCTCGCAGGTGACCGACCTCTGTCATACAGGAAGACTAAGATCAACGAATTTCGTGATACCTTTAATAATAACCCAATTCATTGACCAAACATTTTCAATTCCAGGGTCTTTCGTCATGGCCAGTAACATATCAGCCCGACAAGTGGAGTTAGCAAAGGAAATGAAGTCAGCAATGACACTGGAACAAAAGAAATTTTATGGAGAATATTTCGACCGGTATAATCGATTTTTGAGTTTTATATCAGGTGATAAACCACCTGGCGCTTTAAAAGATGGAACATTAATGTCAGTCTTTGAGTCATGCCTCTTTGACATATCTCCGAAAGCAGTTTACAAACATGAGCCCTTTCGGTATAAAATTTACTACACTCTGTTCCAGTGGTGTCCGTACTGGTTGCGCGACATCCTGGTACTGAAATTTGTAGCCACTCCGAGATTCGAGGTGTCTGGAACTGAGGTAAAGGCATAACAGTGTTTTTCTGTTCAAATGGTTTTTGTTGATATCATATTTTTGTAGCTCTTTTTTTAGATGTTTAATAAGTTTGTATTTTAATTTTTTACTGTGAAATATTGTTATACAATTATTAAATAAATTTAAAAACAAATATAATTTTAATTTTTAACGTGTGAGACATCTTCGGAGATAAGTACAAAAGATAATATTCAAGTTTAAAGCATTCAAGTATTCCACAAGTTTATTTGCATTGCAATTTTCTTTGGTTGCATTTATGAGTTATCGAGCGTTGTCGATGAGTTATGAGTTAATGAGTTATTACTGTTTCGAGCAAAGTGGTCGATTTTTTAATTGTTCATTGAAATTGATGTTAATAAATGTGGATTAGTGTGTCTATTTTATTAAATATCTAAATGTTGACGGAGATATAAAAATTAAAAGTTTTAATTGTAGTTTTAGCGATAGGCCATATTTGTGTGACGTGAAATGCATTTTAACGTCAGTTATTTGTTGAGTAGGTCATTGCTGTGGTAATGTTTTGTAGCTGTTGGTAGTCAAATAATCAAGTCAAGTATAATAAGGTTTTATTTAATTTAACCCTGCTAAGGCAGACTAATATTGTAATATTATATAGTAATATAGTAAGAGTAATATTGAGTTTTTTTTGTTCCTTGAAATAGCTGTAAATAATATTTGATATTTTGTTATATACATACATATATAGCAGAGATTTACGAGCTGTAAGGTTGGCAGTCATTTTGTCTCCCTAATTATTAAAAGGATTCTATGTTATATAACATTCCAAGACATGTTGCATCACGTCAGCTAAGTTGTTATCTCTTTTATACAACAGAGCGTAAAAGAGATAGCATATTCAACACAGAACTCTTATCCATAGAAAAATAACTGACCTACCCTTAACAGTACAGACATGTTGCGTCATAAATATGGCCGACAATTACAATTCGAATTTTTAATTGCTATAGTTCCGTCTTTTGAGCAGTTGCTTTAAATAACATAGTAACATTTAGATATTTATTAAAATAAAAACGACGAAATACATTTATTAACATCAAATTCAATCAACAATGATATTTTGTTTTAATAAAGATAAACTTAATTTTTTGCAGCTAAAATTTAATTAAAATTCTTATCAATAAAATTATTACATAACATAATAACTAATAAACGTAACTATAAGAACTTAAATTTATTTCTTTAGCCTGTCCTTCGTATAATGCAGCCAACGTTTGATTGTTGTTTCTACTTCGTCAACTGTTGTCCCACTATATGCGATAGATACTGACTCTGAAAAAAATATAAAATTATTTTTGGTTTGATTTTCAACACACTATATGTTTCTAAATAATTAATGATCTATTTATAAACAAAGCTTGAACATTTATCTAACTCTAAGTTTATATGTTTCAAAAAGCTCAGTAGTGTGCAAAGTTATTAACGTCTTTATATTTGAAAACATGGAGTGCCAGTACAAAGTTACAAATCGATTATCATTTTAGTACAATGTTCCCACCATGAAGTAATGTTTCACCTTAATAAAATATTCAAATGTTTAAATATTATGAAAATTATACTTTACCTAATATTATAGCCATAATTGTATACTCCTTTACCGGCTTATTTTTTTTAAAACCGCACCAGGTATAATGTTCCAGGCAGTTGTTGGTAAATAGACTTTTCATTATTTTCCTGGTGCAGGTTGAAAAATCTTTCCCCCCTATAGATGCAACTTTCCTTGTCTAAAATAACGATAAAGATAATAACAATGCTATTATTTTAATACAAAAAGTCAAAATAAAAAAATATTACAAATTGAGCAGCAACTTTTTCATTCAGTTTACAATTGCTCTCCAACTGTTCCAGTTGGTCCGCATTGAGCAGAGGGAACTCAGGAAGGAGATTAAAAACTTCCATTGATTTCACTGGGTCCTTCAAAAAGTGCACATCTTGACGGAGCTCATATACAGTTGCCAAGAGCATATCCAATGACTTCTGTAGAGAATCTAAATAGAGATTATTACTGAATGTATAATTATCCTATATTATAATGTTCCAAGAATAGAGATATAAGAATAGAGTACGCGAAAGAGGAAGCGATAAAGGCAAAGAGAGAGATAGCTGCCGAGTGCTCTATCTGTCTCTTTATAGCCGAACCGCTGCTGCTAACTAGCAAGCAAGCAGACGCAATGGTTAAAATAAAAATTACAGTGCTCGACTAGAAAGAGACACAGAGGACACTCGTCAGCTATCTCTCTCTTTGCCTTTATGGTAGTATTAAGCCTCTTGCGCACTCTATTCTTATATCTCTAAGGTTCCAAGTGTATATTTATATGGTTATATGCTCCCGCGATTCGTATAGTAGTCCGAAAACGGCCCCATGCATCTTTTTGAAAATTTCCTATTTCGCAGAGAAGAAAATTTCAAGACTTTAGCGTCCTCCAATTTTTCCCTGAATTTCCTGGAAACTCGTAATTTTGGAAAAACTAACAAAAAAAATTTTACTTTTTGCTCTATAACTTTTAATTCGTAAAAGATAGAAAGTTGAAATTTGGCATGTGTATTACGGTGTTTAATGCTAACATTTTTTGAAAATTAGAAATTGAAAAATTGGAAAAGGGGACGTTGAGAAAATTAGAGGGCCCGGTAGGAAACTTTGGAGAAAACTCAAATTTTAGATTATTTAATAATGAAATATGTTATTAAAAAAAAAGAATTCAAAAATTTTATTTGAGGGAACGGGGGCGGTTTTTGACGATGGTAAAAATTGGGCTAGAAAGTTAAAATTTTATATATGGGCTAACTTTGGTAAATATTTTATATTTTGTTGAAAAAAATAATTTTTTTTTGGTTAATTATATGAAAAATTATTTATTATTGAACGAGTTAAATATTTCAATTTGAAAATAGGATTAATATTTGAAATGAAAATACGAATAACTTTGTTAACACTAAAAAGACGTCGCCGTCGACGAGGGTAAACTCTAGTTATATTATAAAAAGCATGCTGCAATTTGTTTTGTCTTGTCAGATATAGCAATGTATTCTGTAGAAAAGCTAAATAGAAAGCTTATTGCTGAATGTATAATTATAATATTATATAAAGCATATTATTATAGAAAAAATTACCAATTTGTCTTGTCTTGTCAGATATATCTGCCAATGTCTTCTGCAGATGAGCTAAATAGAAAGATTATTACTGAATGTATAATTATAATATTATATAAAGCATGCTGCTATAGAAAAAATTACCATATTGTCTTGCGCAATTCTCTGAGCAATTAATTGTTTGCGAACCTGAAAAACGAACGATAAAATGATATATAAAAATTGTTTAAATATATAGTTAAACAATAGCAGAAAACATAATTACTCCTACCAGAGGGAATGTTAGAAAAATGTTGTGCATCCAGCTCCCGATGCTCCCGATAACGTGTTGGCATGTTGACTTTATTTGGAATTCTATAAGTGTTACCTGAAATATATTTGCATAAATATCGACATTAAAAATATCTATTTGATTCAATATGTATAACATACCCAAAGAATTTTGTTCGTTTTCATCATCTTCTGAAGGTGACGGCGTCGAAGCTACAAAATGTATACATTTTATTTTAATATTGTAAGAAATTAAGGAATGCAAGTTGGGAACACCAAACATGGCCTTGTGAATTATATTTTTAGGGATCGTTCGTATTTTTCATCATTTATTTTCAGTTTTAGTATGCATAAGACGCCATAGAAGTAATAAGTAATCTAGATTATTTAACCTTTAACCAGGCTAAGTTATACATTTATCCAATCCAATTTTGTTGACTTATTTTTTCTTTTTTAACATTCTAATGAGCTAGTGAACTATGTTTTACTTAATTTATATAGAACTGTACTATGTATTGATAAAGCGTGTTATATAGCCATCTCATGTGCGCTTTACTTAAGAACCCCATATTTTGATTCTTAGAATGTTGTGAGGTTGTAATTATGCATCTCATTCTATATTAAGTAATTTATTAGAGCCATCTCGTCGACACATGTATGTTTTAAGATTAGGCCGAGTTCATTATGCAAGTTGCTAGGGGTTTTCACTTGCAATCTTGAATAATGGACCTTGCTTGTTATAATATATCTAATAATGGAGACATTAAGGAATCACATTGAATCAAGTAATTGTACAACACATGTTGAAGTGGAATATAAAACTTACTTGATGGAGAGGGTAATCGAAATACACGTTTCTCTGCTGTTTTCTGTGTTGATGTAGAGGCTAAAAGATAGAAATTAATAAAATTGAATTATATAAATAGAATAGAAAAAGTAATATATATACTTGTTAATATATAATTGTTATTACCAGATGGAATGTAATAAATATTGTCTTCGTCTGGCAAATGTATCACATGAGGTTTCGGTTTGTTCACCTCAGCAACATTGTAAGGTTTAACAATATTGTAATTTGATGCGGTAGGATGAAAAGTACTTGAGTCTTTTAGCGAAGCTGGTTTTAAAATACCTAATAGTTCATTTTCTGCCATGTTTGAAATATTATGTGTGATAGCCCATTCTGATAATTCTGAATGGATATCGTCATTGACTGTGGAACTATAAGCGCTGTATTCATTATCAGAATGTTTAATGGGTTCATTATTTGAACTACCTATATTTAAATCTGTATCTGAACTTGAGATAAATTCTTGCAAATTTATGTCAGGTATTGCATTAGCAATACTGCTTTGATTCTTAGGTTTACATTTCCGGGTCCTTGCATAGGCGCTTAAACCCCCAGCTGCTAGTAATTTTTTAGTCTCTTTTGCTATTAATCTATTATAATGACGCTTTGATATTAGATGCAGTGGTTTAGGCATGTTGTGTACTGCCTTACTGATATATAGAGCCAAGATATTTAAACTTAAACTTCTTTACTAAAAAATTAAAAAGAGTTATTAGTTATATTTATATATAAACATATTTAAATTATCAAATTAATTTAAATTAAATGTAGACCATTGTTGGAACGTTTTAAGCCGCTTTTTCAATGGAACAGCCTACTTGCAACGCCGACTTTTCACCAGGGTTGACCAGGGTGTATTCGAATTGTTTTACAGTAACACAATTTATTATGATATGAAATTTAATCGAAGTTACATATAAAACTGTATATATAACATATCAGTTTGGTTTTATTTTATTTTTAATTGTATGTTTTAACCTTAAATGTACGTTTGATTTCGTCAATATCATAGTTTATTTAATAATATAGTTACCGTCCTTATTGAATATAAATTATTATATTTAGTATAACTATTTTTATTTCTTTATATATCACAAGCTGATATACTTACATTTGAGGTTAAAAAGTAAGACTAAAACTCAGTAACTGGGAATGGAGCTAAAGTGTCTGTATTACAAGCGAACTATATACACAATTAAAACTTACCGTATCTTATTAAATACGTTTATATCACTTCAAAATATATCAATCAAAAGAAATAATTGTTTTGTAATAAATAAATAACTGCTAATATTCACTGGTTAATAAACACGAATTTTTTCACGAACAGGTCAAACAATTATAACACTTTAACAATAATTGAGAAAACACAGGTGTATAGGTTATCTTTGACACACAGTTCCAACTAGTTTAAGTTATTAAGTATGAAATGAGTATGAAACGTATGAAAGCCGATGTGTATACGTTTGTAGAAAATAAGGGATGCACAGCGCAAGATTAAGCCATTTTCGACCATAAGACTACATAGGGCAAGGACGGGAAAGGACCAAGTAAATATCTGCGAAATATGTACAAATATTTTCGGAATCGTTCTATGTAGTCACTGATTTTTAGCCCCCTCATGAAATATGTTAACACAACTTGTAAAATGCATCTAGTGACATACTGAGTAACTTTGTTTATGTAAGAGGTAAGTTTTGTTATGATAAATAAATCTTAAATAAACGTTAACTCCCCCGAAAAAAAGGACTTAAAACATATACAAGTAAAATTTATATTTTTTAAATGATTATAGTAAGTTTAAGGTGAAAATGCCGTTATTATGAAATGAAGTTCTGCAAATAAAACAAAAAATTTTAATTAGTCCCTTATTTTCTCTTTAATAAAAAATTATCCGTATAATTTGCTACAAGTATATAACATACTTCAGGCGTGAAAATTAATTAAAAACTAAACGGTTTTTTATATTTTATATATGAAATTTGAAATTTTATGGCACAAATTTGAAATTATAATGTGAGGTTAGGTATTACACTATTAAATTGATCATTTACTTTTAACCTTATAATGTTATTGCTTAAATACTTCATTTTAATATTAAGTTGTGTAAGTTCAAAATATCTGGAGCCAGATCCAGGTGTGAAACGTTTAAAATGTTATCAATGTCGTTCTGATAACTTTGATACTCAACCGATTTGTGATCATAAATTTTGGAAACTAACGACAGAAGAAGAAAGGAGAAGCGTCCTCACAACATGTCCATTGAAATCTAGTGAATTCTGTACCAAAACTGTAATACGGGGTAAGTAATAATTAATATCTATTGTTATGGATCTTGTTATAACAAAGGCAATATGATTACCCTTAAGTTTTTCTTCTTAATTAAAGAAATACGCAGTCTTGTATTTTTATTTTTGTTTTTTATTTAACTTCGCAACAATGGTAAAATTGCACTTCGAATTACTTCCGCATCCACCGTATTCTCCAGATTTAGCCCCATTGACTATTACCTGTTCGCAAATATGGCACCAATGAGAAGGTGACTGCAGAAACTGATGCGTATTTTGAAGGGTTGGACAAATCGTTCTATAAGAAATGTTAAAGAAGCGTTGGAAGAATGTATCACTCTTGAAGGAGACTATGTAGATGAATAAAGTCGAATTTTGCCTAAAAGTTGTTGTCTTATTAGTCATCCTACGAACTTATTGAGTAATGTGGTAGGTTCGTATGTAATAGGCCTATGTTAAATATTATTTTTTTAAATCGCCTTTGTAATAAATAATGGCATTTCAATGTAAACAAACTAAACTCTCTCCCATAGTTTATGAGATACATGCGTGACATTCTTTTAATTTTTTAGTCATGGTAATTAATTCTTATACACATTTTGTATTACCGGTTCTAATTTGTACAAATTCATCGAATCAATTTTGTATTTTTAGAAAAAGGAAATTCGGGTTTGGGTCCACAAAATCGACAGTATATTTTATATTTTCAAGCGTCAGTCTTATCAGTTCATCATTAAAAAAATAATAAAAATAACCCAATAATTCGTAGAACTTTATTAGTTTAGTATGAGTTTTAACAGAATGTCGCATATTTGAGTCGCACTATTTTCCGCACTTATAGGATGTTAACATATTTGTTTAATTTTAGGAAATTTAGGACGTAGGCATATTATTACTATAAGAGCTTGCAGTGGTTCAGTAGACAAAAACTACAAAACATTGAAGGAAGGTTGTTTAGACACTTCACCTGTGGAAAAAATTTGTTTTTGTAAAGGAGATAAATGTAACATAGGAACAAAACAAAAAAACTATTTTTATATATCAATTATGTGTTTATTAATAATACATATATTCGTTTAAAATTAATTAATTGAATGTCAAGAGAATTAGACTTAATAAAAATAAGCTCTGTGCTGCAATCTGTTACTAAAATATTATCATTTGTGATTAACAATTATTCTTAAGCACTTTTGAAATTCAGCCTTATTAATTATTCAATAGATTGAAGCATTTAAAACTAAATTCTAAAATAAAACTGATGTGTTCAACACTTAATAAAATTTCTTTTTAAAAAAATTGTTTTCTTATAACTAAATTAACTGAATAATAGATATGCATCTATATATAATAAAATATATTATAAAATTTAGTAAAATGTAATTTAATACTCTTTAATAAAGTCAATCGTCTTTATCAGACTCAATATCGTCCTCAGGTTTTTTTGGAGGAAAATATGCAGTTGGTCTATGATGTAATTTTTTCCACTGTTTATGACAATCCCTCCAGCAAAAACCACAGTATAAATCATCATCACACTCTGGACAACGTAGTCTAGCATCCTCATTGCATATAATACACCAAGGAAGCTCATTTCCGTCTTTATCAACCAGTGGAGATGGAGTGTCACGGTCTCCTTTAATTTTATCGTCCAAAGAAGCCTCGTCCATAAACTAAATAACATAGATTTTTGAATACACAACCATTAATATTAAAAAATCTACTTCTATATTAAATTTTACCTTATCTGCCAATTTTACAGCAGCTAATTCTTCATCACTACTGGACCCATCATTTGAAACAGACTCTTCTTTATTTTCTGTGCTAAATTTCTCCTTATCCTGAGAAGTATCATCTTTGTTTTTTGTTTCTAGACGTAGTGCTGCAAGTCTCTCCTCTATTTCAATATCAGGTTCAGGAATTGCGTCAGCTATGCCTTGTTCTTCCATATACTGTTTTAGTAAATCCTGTGCTTTTTCTTCATCAGAACGACTATCATTTGTTGGAATCTGCAAAAGTTATTAAAAGCACGAATTATATAAAAATAATAATTAAAAATACATACATATATTTTCTTACAAGTTTTGTACTGCTTGCCGCAATATCTGGATTTTCTCCTTTAAGAATAGCTAACCGCCTTCTCATTTCTGTATCTGAAGGCAGTGGTGCAGCATTACGATCTTCTCGCAACTTTTCCAACCGTTCAGCTATTTTTTTATCTTCTTCCGTTAAACCACTCTTTAGTTCTTGCATTCGATGGTCTTGCTTATATACAGTAATAGGAGGACGAGATGGATTATCTAAATCCTCCAAACGTCTGTTGAAATATATAATATAATAATTACTTTTATATTCAGTATAAAACACTGATATTGCTGAGACATAAAAGAAAAATTAGTACAACATCTTCCTAAACCTTAGACACTTTTCCATAACAGCAGGAAGTACATGATCTACTGAATCTGTGTGATCCGTGGATAATCTGAACATAAATATCTAATAACCAAAAGAAAACAAGGAAAAATAGTCGATAACATTCCATAAAACTTACTTCAAAAAGGAGTCCGGTGGTGCAATTTCTTCGCTCATTTTGCCACTTTGAAATAAACTAAAACAGTTTTTGCAAACGTTTCTTTCTGTGTTTAATTTAGGTACAAACGATTTATATTTTACACATTTTCCGCAAAAAGAAAATCCACAATTTGGACAACCCACCTGTCAAAACAATGTCAATTTAATACGCCATAAATAATAGGTTAGGTATTTGTCATAATACATTTTTATTATAAATCAATAATAAATTTGAGAACTTACTTCTTTTGTAAACATTCCATATTTCTTCGCACAACTATAGCAAGACATACTTAATTTATGCAAATATTATTATTTTAGGCACGGTGATTCAAAAGCACAAAGGTTCACTAGCAAAATACAAAAACAATCGCTTTCGTTGCGATGCAGATACAAAGTCAATGCAGAGATAATAAGTCAATGGTGGATTCATTAACATAAAATTTAAAAAATTAGCGCTATAAAAGTAACGCGCAAAATGACAAACATAATTATATAATATATTTTAATATACATAGAATTTTATAATAAAAAAAACGACAATATACAAGGATACATTTATTGATGTCCTATAAATATAAAAAATTAAATTAAATCTAATAAAAGTTTATATTTATTATATTTCGAATAACACTTTAATTTATTTAATTTCCTAAATTACTTATTGCATTACTCTTCACAATTAAAAAGTCCTATTTATCTTTTTTCTTCTTTGATTTATCTTTCACTGTGTATTTATCATAGGTTTTGGTTGGATCATAAGGTTCCCACCGGCTGGCAGGAAATATATGCTTGTTACGTTCATACCAGCTCCTGAAAAAAATTATTTACAGTTATTAATTATTACATTAAATTAATTTTTATTATATTCATATTAATATTTATATTAAAAAATCATTTTTTTAGACTATAACATTTGACAACACCCAAGTTTTTTTTATTTCTAGTAGGAGAAGAGATGAAATTTTATTTATGAAGTTTAGGACAATAGTAAGAATAATTTTAAGTAAAACCACTTTTCTACAGAATTTGATAAAATTAAAATGATGTTAAGCGTCCTTCATTTAATTGCAAAATTAAAATGTGAAGACCAGCTGTGAATTTAACATCCAGGATCATGAAAACAATTTAAAAAAAAAACGATGTTTTAACATATATCTTGAGACCTGTTCTACACTTTAAAAAATTGATTGGAATTTATTAGGGAAGTTTTCGTTGTTTTTTAAATTGTTTGAGCAGTTAGTAAAAATGATAAAAATGTTTAAAGTTGTAAAGACCAAACGTTACTATGTATTGAGTACAAAATTCGAAAAAAAAAATACTATCCTATATGGAACGTACATAACGTTTGTACTTAATATCTTTTGCTTACAGTTGTCAGTAGTGAACTATCTTAACTCAAATTATATATACAGTTTGTAAAGCGCTTGTAATTATTTACCTAAGTAATACTTTTCCTGCATGGGATTCTTCTTTTTCAACTGATGCATCACTTATCATACGTACGTCGTCGTGAACATCAAATTGAAATAATGGACCACTTTTTCCGCGTGCCTAGAAAAAAAATATTCAATTAGTGAGACACATTCATAACAGACAATGCATTTTTTACAAAAAAAATTTACTTACTTTTGTTACGATAAAATCGTAAAATGTATAATGGTGTGGCAAAATTAAATCTTCTTTAACATACATCAGTTGATCAGCCATTACAGTTTTAAGCTCACTAAATTCTCTTCTTAAAAGTTCAAGTGATCGTTGTAAAAAGTGATATATTGAATTTCCTAAAAAAAAGAAGAATAAATATTGTTTGTATTACATGGTGAATTTAAATAGTGTTCAAATTACTGCTGCAGAATCGAAGTCAGAAAATAAAATTGTATCCATGCAGTTTTATTGAGGACTGTGGGGGCTCCGACTTCGGCTTTAACTCCGTACAGTGAGGACATTAAATTTCTATTAACTTTACTAAAATATTATAAATAAAATCATAATTAACTAAAGTATAGATGGAGTAAAGAGGATGGACATGACATTAATCGTTCTTTAAATTTTTTGTGGAATATTATCCCTCTAATTATCCTGGTTCTTTGAATAACTTTTAATTATGTTTTTTTTTAATCTTCAATAATATTACGACTATTTAAAAAAGAATCACAAGAGATATCCTGGTAGTTAACTTATCAGTACATATCATATACTTTTCTAGAATTTATTTGTAATTCACATTCTAAATTAAAGTGTGTTATTCTAAAACGATGGAACCATCAACCCAATTTTTAGCAAATTTACATTATAGCAAACTACAGCATTCTATAGCAGATATTGAATATTTTTTATTCAGAAATAATAGTATGTATAAATACCTTTTTTCATTACTACGTTCCTCCGATGACCGGATCCATCCCAATAACTGAACGTAATATCTATTTCTTGATCCTTTAGGGTATTCTGTTGTGCTGCCCATTCTTGCCGGAGTTCCTCACGCATTTTGTTTTCCTCCTCTTCACGTTCTCGGTCAGGAAGAAATGACGTATCTACATCAGGATTTTTACGAATTTTCTTCTTAGGCTATAAAAGGAACAGTTATTTAAATATATCCTTAAATATTTGATAATCTTTGCAAATTTACTTACAGGTGATAAGTCATCTGGAATATTTTCATCTCTCCATGGTTTCCGTATCGTATTATTTGATGCCTCATCTTCAGAGTGTTCACATTCGTCGTCATCAATATTGAAAGACAGTGCCTGAATCTACAAGAAAAACAATTTGCAGTTACTAAAAATGTATTGATCATGCATTAATTTAATTTTAGAAAACAATATTTATCATTCATACTTGTTGTTTTTGTTTGTTTTTCTCTGCTTGTTTAGCTTCTAGCTGTCTTAACTTTTCTTTATCTTTTTCGGCTAATTTTTGAGCTAATTTACGTTCTCTTTCTCTTACAATATCTTCTTGTCTAGCTTTCATTTGATCTAAGGTTACAAGCCCTATTGTAGAACTCTTTAGCTGCTGTTCAACGGCGTCATAATGAGTAGCAAACTTATGTTCTATATTTTGTACTTTAAGTTCCTCTTCTATTTTCTTCTTGCGAAACTCTATTTCTTGCTGAGCCATTTCTCGTTTCTTCATAAGCTGCATTGCTCTCCCTGCTTCACTAGCAGCCCCCTTATAATGAGCCATGATGATTCCTTAAATATAGTAAAATTATATAGAATACTTGTATATTTATTTGAAATTAGGAATAAGTATGCAATAATAACTTACCTTCAGGTCACTACGTTATATAGAAATATATATATGTTTATATTAATATATTTATGTTTATATTTGTTATTGTATAAATTATATTTATACTATGTAAAGTTCAAAATACCTAATTATATTTTCTTCAAGATACTTATTAAGTACAAACAAAAAAATACAAGGAATAAAGCAACTGGCACAAACAAAAATTCACACTAAACACACATCACATGAACTAATAAACTGATGTATACTGACGAATATTGTCTTTGAAACTGACCAAAGATAATATATACTAATGAAGAGATAATGAGAATGAGATAATGAAACTGATCAAAACTGACACTCCAACAGCTGATTACCCCAGATTACCCAGATTACACTTCGGTTTTTATAGTGGCACCAGAGATAATAGAGTGACACAACTGTGAACTATTATCTCTGCTGTGAACTATTATCTCTGCTGTGTACTGGAGACGCTTCGAAACAGAATCGAATAGCCATCTGTTATTGAATAGAAAAAACAGGTACGTAGACTGAAGTGTGCGTTGTGTGTTTTTCTGTTATTTGTCAATGTCAAATCCGTCAGTCATGTCATTATTATAAATCTGTCAAACTATTAAAAATGGATAGCGATAACTTTTGACTGTAAAAAGTCTTAATTTTCCATTTTAAATCAATTTTTAAATTAGTTCAATATGTCCACCTTTCATCAAAGCTATTCGGGTGATATAGTGCATCTTAATGTCGGCGGAACAAGGTAAATATGTGTGTACGTCTACATATTCTGTAGATAAATATGCTCAATAAAGGTAGAAGTTTATTACCTTATGGAAAATGTTAATAACAAAACTTTTAGGTTCTCTACATCTCGACAGACGTTAATGTGGATACCAGATTCCTTTTTCACTGCTCTGCTTAGTGGCCGTATATCAAGTCTTAGGGATGAGACAGGGGCTATATTTATTGATCGAGATCCTAAACTCTTTACTGTAATATTAAATTACTTAAGAACAAGAGACATAGATCTGAAACAGGTATTTAAAATAATCATCCATACACAATCGAACAAAACATGACTACTAATATTTATACTTTTACAATATTTATATATGTTTTTTCACCAGGTGGAAGCACGAATACTAAGACATGAAGCGGAGTACTACGGAATAGCCCCGTTAGTTAAACGGCTCATGCTATGTGAAGACATGAGCCAATCATCTTGTGGAGATGTTTTATTTTATGGCTATTTACCCCCTCCAAGTAAGTAATTAATTATTACTTATGTCTACAAATTATATCTATCACCTATTATACCAAATTAAATTTATTTTAGTTGTACCTGTTCACGAAACTCCATCAAACAATAGTCCTTCAGAACCTAGTGCCAGTACAAGTGTACGACCCGGATCAGTACTTCGTGCACCGGAAGCTAATAATGTCAATACAGCTGGTCCCTCTGGAAATACCAAATCATTTACGCCGTTACCTTTAGAGTTAAATCCTGGGGTTCAAATTGGTCCATCTGCAGCTAATAACGGGAGTTCATTTTTATCTAACGGTAGTAATAATGGATCAAGTAAAACTCTTGGACATTCTAGAAATTCATCTTTAGATTTACGAGTTTCTGGAGGTGCATGTGCATCAGTTTCATCAAGGAGTTCACAGGTTTGATATTTTTTACAGTGACATAACACACAACGTAAAATTCAGTCACATATAGCACGGTTCAAAAGATGTGTTTAGTTTTTAATCACAAATGTTGAAATTATATCCAAATTTCTCTAATAGAAGAATTACTATGTTACTGTTTCTTTATAGGATATTCGGGCCATGCCAAATCGAAACCAGGTTAATGGTCATTCAAGAGCAGCTTCCTTAGACTTAAGACATACTAGGAATTCCTCTGCAGACCTTAATAAATTTTTTAAGAATGATTTAAGCATCGTTTTTGGTCATCATCAAGGTACGTTCTTGTACAAACTATATCATTTTTATAATTATACATAATAATTAATATATAATTTAATTTTAATAAATTTAAATAACATATTTAAGTAATATATTAGCTTCAGGTTGGGCAGATCCGTTGCGGGTGCAAATAATTAAAGCACATCATAATTGGCTTGTGATTGGATATGCTCATTTTATGATATGCTACAGGTACATAATATATGCACACGTATTCATGTATATCTAATATATTGTATATATTTGTATATTGTTGATAGACTAAAGGATTCCTGTGGATGGCAACAAATATTTACTTCTCCACATATCGATAGTAACATCGAGAGAATAGCAATTAACGTTAAGATAAACATAGGTGGAGGTGCTGATCCTATTAAGATGGTAGCAATATCATATAATAGTCAAATTAGGCTGTGGAGTGCTTCTGAAGATGACGTATTAACGAATGTCGGTTAGTATGGATATTTCTTTAAATTTCATGTCTTTCAAGCTTATTGCAAAATTTGTTTCCTGCAACCATTAATAAACTAATGTCATCTCCCAATAAAGGAGTTTGTATAAATTGAAAGATGATGATTGCGTTGAATATTAAACATAGAAAATTTCAAAGAACTTATTTGCAAAACAATATTAAAAATAGAAGTTAGCGGTTTCATACGCTAGACAAGTATTTTACAACTATACTAAGTTTTACAACTTTCGATTTAAAATTGAAACACATTTGCTAAGCTTTGAATTTGAAATGCAAAAGTTTTTTTTTGACCCAACAAAAGTTTCTTTTAGTCTGTCCAGAATATTGTATAACTATCGTCAAATTAGAATCGATTTTTGAATTACTTTCTGAAACGTATCTACGTTAAATATTGCGCACACACACACATTTTCTTTATAAATAAAAATATAAAAGTTACTTATCGTATTAGGTTGCAAATAATAAAGACGAGGTTGCCTAAATAATGAAATCAAGTAAACGAAGCTCCACGCTTTTATTATTTATTCATAAACTATATACGTTATTTTTTTCTTTTTCGTTAGTTCATTACATTCATTAATTATATTATGCTTTTTAAATAAATACATGTTTGGAATGTAAAGAAAAGTATAATTAATATTTTTTTTACTTTAGTCGATGAAAAAATTTAGTAGAATATACTAATATATAATGAATAAGTAATGTATAGCTCTATTTTACTTTCAAAATTATATTTGGATTTACGGTTTTTATTTCAAAATTTAATATAATTTTTTTCATCTTTTTAAACTATTTTTATTTCTAGGTACTTTCAATTTGAGTGTTCGTGTAGAATATTTGTTCTTCATTGGTAGTCAACTTGTAGCTTTATCACCAACGGGTAAGATAGGTGTTTACCATGCTATCACACAAAATTGGCAAATCCATGACGTAGTGCCTATTACCTCATTCGATAGAGCTGGTTCCTTTCTATTACTTGGCTGTAATAACGGATCACTCTATTATATAGGTAAGATATGCTTAGAGCTGATAAAATTCCTAATGAACATGTTATAACGAGTTTACATTAAAAAAGTAATTAAGAGAATAAAACAATTATCACAGTACACAGCTTTTGGGATTGTAATATGCAAGCTAAAAAATTACATTAAATAATCCTAAGATTTTATAGTATATGTAATATTTATTGGATTACAGATTGTGAATATCTTTAGAATTCTCATAAATATTATTAACTTATTTTTAATTATTAAATTTCAGATATGCAAAAATTTCCTCTGCGTATGAAGGATAACGATCTTCTAGTTACAGAGCTTTATCGTGATCCTTCCAACGATCCTATAACAGCTATATCTGTTTATTTGACTCCTAAAACGAGTGAGTATTTATTAAATTTGCTTTTTTTATATATATATATATAATAATGCACATAATATCATTAAATATATTATAGATACTATTCCACTGTTTTTATAATTATATATTTTCTTTAATATTTTTATTCAGTCTTATATTTCTAGTGCATGCAGTACTTATGTTTATAAAAAGTCTGTTTCTTTGATCATATATTTATCAATATTTACGCTGAACTAAATTTAAATCAAACCGGATTCTAAAATTAATTAGATATACCCGTGTACTGATACTTCTTGAATAAGATACATGTGAAATGTTCTCTATATATATAATATTATAAATATTCTATGTGCATTTAGTACAGAAATATCTTAAGTTCCAGAAAAAAATGCATATCAATATTTTTAATAATAATTATAATTTTATATTGTTGATTATATATATTTATTTTTGATTAAAAGTTTGTTATCATAAATGCAAAATGGCAAAGGCATTTTGCCAAGCTTACTTAAGGCAGTTATGTCGCGATAGAAAAGAATGTATTAAATACTTTATTTTCTGGAACAATATTTTGGGTTCATACTGCATCCTACGCATACGATTTCTTTTGCTTATATATGTAATTATATGAGTTTAAAAATATTCCATGGTTGAAGCTAATTATTATGCGCTGTTTCAACATTTGCGAAGTACTTTTACAATTCAGGATTTATGGTATGTAGTTCAGTAGTGTTTCGTACAAGATGAGTATCTTCAATTCGAACTCATACAACACAACAAAATCCATGACTTATACAACTGTGTATGATCTACATTAATGTATTTGTGTTAGATAAGTAATTGTTGTTACAAACAAACGAAAACTAAATTATCCTTGCTTTTGGGAGATAGTGTCAGGTCAAATCAAATCAATCAGCATCTGGAAACATTTATAAATACAGTTATCTAATGCCTGTTACATATTGGTGCGACTTAAACATGCGACATCCACCATTTATGGAATAAGTTATTCAACACATTCAGACTGGTGTGACATGTAACTTAATACATCGACATCTTTTATAGTATAACTTTGTAAACACTTACCGCAAAACAGAGGTAATATTTTGTTTATTAAATTGCTTTTGATATTGAATATAGAATTTTGTCATGACGGAAGGATCAGTTTCATATACTATGTACGTTAATGAACATATTGTGTTGGCAACGGCAGCTTGCGTGATAATAGATACAACTAGAAGATTATCGCGCAAACGAATTTACTTAACACTATTAAAGCAAACATCAATACAAACTGAGATTGTACTAGAGACTGAGAATCTACTCAACCCATTTGTTGGAGATCATCTCAAAATCGCAATCCTTTGTAGTTCTACGTAATCTGCAACGTTTCTGAAACATTTCTGTAAAAAATTAAAATACTCTGTAGAGTTTTAAAGATTAGCATAAAGTATGGGTTTTATTAGTGTCACTGCACGTTAAAATTACAACACATGAACTTCATTTCATAAATCCTGAATTCTGTCTACTAGAACTTCCACAGTCGTATGTTGGTTGGAATAACTATATTGATATATTTGGTATTGGATTTAAATTTAATGGTTTTTATTTAGTCCATAAATGATTTTAAGCATTTGCTAAGATATCTGAAAAAAATCGGTAAGCTGAATAAACGAAAATCTAATAAAAGAAGAACATACATTATTCACGTTTTCTTATCTGTTTTCTATGTTGTTTCTTTGCTTAACTTTTTTTTTTGAAGAAGTAACTTTCACCACTGTAACGTTAATTTCTTGAAAGGAGTAGGTCTCATTTGTACCTCCAAGTTAAGTAATATTGGGCTTAGTTAGTGGTGCGGCCCAATTACAAACTTTCGCTTACAAATAATGGGACGAAAGCCTTTTCCTTTTCTCTAACTTCCATATGATTCAAAAGAAAATCTTTTTGTAATTAGCATATATATACATAAGCATTGCATAAAAAAATCGCTTAAAAATAAAAGAAATATCATAGTTATTGTTATTTATTTTTAACATTATATAAATAATAACATATTGGTGCCACCGTAGTGTACAATCTGCCACATCATAACCGAATTGGTTGGGATGTTTCTAGCATTCGCGTTTTGACTAACAAAACGTTTGATTCACGTGTAATTTGTTTAGTTCTTCGTAATATATGATCAAAGGTCGTCTAATCATAATCTGACCGTGTCTGCCTTGTTTCATGCCAGCACCAGAACGGGGACGGGAAGGTAATTCAAATAAATCAAATTCAATTATTTCATAAATGTTTAATTATTAAAAATAATTGTAATAATATCTACTATTTATAATAAAATACAAATTTACAAAAAGATAAAAACCAATTAACAAAATGAGAGTAGGAAAACAAACACGATTCACAAAAATCTTGTCCAAAAACAAGCTTTATAACAAAAATACACGTGTTATTGTATAATATATACTATCTTGCACAGATGTAGAAGGTTTATAAATTTTTGCATTTTTTTTTATTTAAATAATAGCATTATTTTTATTTTTAATATGTATATATTTATTTATTTCTCAAAACCAAACAAGACTTGGCCAGAAAAATTGCTGTGCGTGCTGGCATGCAAGGCTTTCGTTTTCATTTCTTTTTCATTTAATTATTTATTTATTTTAATTAACATATTTTTTCATATAGTAATCAGTATCATCAGCGATATTTATAATATATAAAGAGGTTGTGTGGCACAGTTACTTTACTTTATTTATTTACTTTTTGATTTCCTTAAATTCATATGTTATATCAACTTATGTACGCTTCTAACTTTTCATTCACCAACATTAGGAGGTGGTGCTCTTCCTGACCATTCTATTATTATGTCCTAACGACTTCTACTTAACCTCATCGGGTTTACAGATGAGCAATGCTCGCATAAGCTAAATTTAAGCACTATTTTAACATGAATTTTTTTTTGTTCATGACGGTACAAATTTTTGAGACTACTCTCACATCGGAACGGACTACGATCGTCGGCTATGGAGAAATCAGTAGGGTGTTTTGGAGTTGTTTTTCGTTAGCACACTTTTATTATGAGAGCAAAGTTCTACTTTAATCTATCAATACATCAATATTTTAATCTCTCTCAATCACAGTGGTAAACACATGTCTGGCAAAAGGACGCACTTAGTAAGGTCGATAAATCTCACCTTTTTGCACATGACATTAAGATTAAGCACTAAGTCATGTAAGATGATACTAAATCGATCCGCCCTTATTGGAAAACCGATATAATTGAACATTTAACTTTGAGTATAGTTTTATAAAAATGAAGAGATGGTTCACAAGCCCACTCTAGTTTTGCAAAGGTTGACCACAGTTAACTAACGATAAATATAACCCAGGTATTTTGCTGGGTTAATTTGCAATTATCTTCGACTAGAACCAAAATGTAAGCTGAGATCAATGGTTTATATATATATACCATATAACCACGGTTAACCGACTAATAAAAAACTTAGAACATCATTTTTTTCATCAGCGCACTTTCCTCCGTTACCAAATATATGTATTAATACTGTTCTGTCAATTAACTAAAATAAAATAGTTATAGAGGAATTATTGTAAGCATTACAAAAATGTTTCTACGAATTAAATGTTATATCTACTGTAATTTTCCACATTTTTGGTCAGACTGTCTTTAAAACAAGAACAAAGACACCCTTTTTTCACCTATAAAATGATTTTTCCTAGAACAGCTTTCAGTCACCAACATTCTGTACATTCGGGGTAAACTGTGAACCTCCTGCTTACTTATTTCTAAATATTGTTTACTTCGTGTGTTTGCTTTCTGTTGTACGTAATCTGTTCGTAGTTTTATCTTCATATTAGTAGACATTAATTATAAAACATTTTTATCTAACATTTCATGTTGTCTTTCATTCATAAAATATAGGCTTATGTGGAAATTGGCTCGAAATTGCATATGGTACACGATCAGGAGCTGTTAGAGTAATTGCACAACACCCGGAAACCGTGGGGCATGGGCCCCAATTATTTCAAACGTTCACCGTACATCAGAGTCCTATTTCAAAGGTATTGTAACCAACTGATGTTATTTAAAAAGAAAAATAAATGACTCAGAAATAATTATACTTAAAGTAGTTTACTAGTGACAAAAGTATCTTATTTTTTAGTTTAAACCATTTTAAAAAAAATGAACCTTTCCTAATTTATTCCTCTATAATATATCAGTATTTAAAAAGAAAACTGTAGAACCGTTCTCGAGGTCTCTTTGGTCTACAAAGTTCCACATGTTAATTATTAATATCTTGCTTCACAGCTTGTCAAAACATTATAAATTTTGTAATTGAGTTAAGGAGTCTTATAATAGCATAATATTTAAATTTTATAAAATTCTGTCAGAATAGTGGTTTTACCAGTGAAGTATCTTAAATGCACAGTTATTTTTAAATTAACTTGACTTCAAATGAAATTAAAATATAGAAATAATATTTACTGTTCTTTACTTTACTTTATGTACTTAAACGTTATGTAGTTCTTACTTTAGCACTACTATGTACTTTTGTTTACAATCACCTTGAAACATTATTCTTCTAATAATTATTACATGAATTTTTGTAAACATAATTTTTCTTTATTAGGTTACACTATCAGAAAAATATCTAGTCTCAGTTTGCAGTGAATACAATCATGTAAGAACTTGGAGAATGACAAGATTTCGAGGAATGATTTCAATGCAACCTGGATCAACTCCAGAAGCTTCGTTTAAGATAGTTTCACTTGAAGCCACTGAGCCCTATATTAGTTACACAGCAGGTAATGATTGTGGACCATTTGGAGAACAAGATGATGAACAAGTCTTCGTACAGAAAGTTGTCCCCGATACTGACCAGTTGTACGTGCGTCTTGCATCGAATGGAAAAAGGTACGTACGGTTAAAGTGCTACACTTAGCTCAAACGCGTCATACGAAAATTTAAATAAATATACGAGGTGTGTTCAAAAAGTAACGGCAATTTGTAGTGGTGAAAGACCCGAGCTAATTTTTATTTTATAATTGTTGTTTATTTTTAATAGTTTTTACCGTTAGGCATTACATTCTTTTTATATAGATTCTACTGGATTCTACTATATAATGACAGTAATAAACTCCGTGTTTTGTTCTTCTCTTTTCCTTTTTCTCTCTCCTTCTTCATCCTTCTTCTTCCTCCTTTTTCTCTGTACCTCTGCCATCCATCTCCTTTCTTCCTTGTTTCTTCTCAGCAGCTATTTTCCTGACAACCTTAATTTCTTTACTGTTCCCCCAACTGCTACTCTTTTTTTTCTCTTCCTCATTCCTTCTTGTCTGTACTTCTGCCATTCACCACTTCCCTTCGTTACATCCTCTCATTAGCTTCTCTATTTTATTTTTACTTTTTATTTTGCAATCACATGTCTGTTTAATGTCCCAACGTTTCTATTTCATTCTAGTACGTTCTGCATTTCCTTTTCCTCTCATTTTTACAATATCTGGTGCCTTTCTCTTCATTTCACATTCTGAATCTTGCAATTCTTCTTGTCTCTTATAATTTTATAATTTAATATTTAGTTATTTTTTATTTTTATTTTCAGAGTATGTGTAATTCGTTCTGTGGACAACACAACGATAACTTGTTTCTGCGTTCATGAATGCGAGGGCTCCTCCAGGATGGGTTCCCGACCGAGAAGGTTTGTACTTACTGGACATTGTAACGGAGGGGTGCAAATGTGGGATCTAACTACAGCCTTGGATCTTGCCGCAAAAGGAGAACCAGGTAATTCTTGATAAGACAAAGTGCTCAGTCTTATCTGATACAGAGTTAAGACACTATATTTTCGGCATTCAGGAAATGACCCTTTCTTTAAAAACTCTTTCGGAAATTTTTGGAAATTTACTTGCATGCTTCTGACCTTTCCCCCACCCTTTTTGTATGTGACGTAATTAATTGATGCTATCTTACGGACATGCCAAATCGATTATTGAAATAATTCGATGCTTTTAAAAGTATTTATCATTTACAATTATGCTTATCATATTTTTGTGTTAACAGCTCATCAAATTTCGGGAGGACCAAGTGAAGAAGAATTAATGCGCCTTCTAGATCAATGTGATTTATCAAATAGCCACTGTTCAACGCCTTGCATATCTCCAAGTCCAGCCCTAGGTCAAGGAGGGGCTCGTCTTAAATCAGTAAACGTAGCATTTCTAAATCAATCACATACCGATTAGAATAATGTAAATAATATCAATAAGAGATAAGATAAAGATGTAGAGAAAATATATTTAATAATTTTTAAATTAATTTAATTAATATATTAATTGGTGTTTTAGAAAATGCCTTATTGTGAAAGCCTTATAATTATTTTTTTACTTGCGTAGTATATATATATATATAACCACAATTGCTGCACAAATTACTTAAGTAAATTTACATACATAGTACTGATAGTACAGAAAGTAAATGTGATCGAAGTGATACATCATAATCTAGAATTTTATTCAAGATTTCAGAGGTTTATAATTAAACCTGCAAAACGAAAACCTGTAATATTTTAAACACATTTAATCGGCTTGTAAACTCATTTTTTAAGAGTTGTTATTTTTAAATATTTGTTGGAAACATAGAACAATATATTATACAAAAGTTGACAGAGATGACTATGTAAAATTGGAATTTCTGTGTTTCCGTTTAATTTTTAACTTTCTTTTGACGTCGTGGGACAATTGTAGACTAATAAGAAGGACCCGGATTTATATGCAATGAAAATTCATAAGTAAATGCTCTTCATATATAATATGCACTTACTTTTGGAAAATATGCAAGAAACAAAAATTGAAACTGAACTATGGTACTCATATGGATGAGTACCATTGGATTACCAATATTAGGGATTCTGCTTATAATTTACTTGGATTATACTTTATGGATAATTTTAAACACGGAGCAATAACCTAAAATAAATTGAGTCGTTAATACCTGCAATAAAACAATTAAATTAAAATATGTAAAGACGATGTAAATATGCACATAGATGCATTTTTTCTAAAATATGCAAATGCGTATAAATCCGAGGCTTTCTAATAAGTAATAGATTTAATTTTTCTGACTGTACTTTCGCTTACGGTTGTCACTAGTGAACTAATTGATCAGCGCAAGTAAATATTCT